>CM038795.1:278883391-279291213 GCA_021764765.1 Vicia sativa
ATTTAATTTTAAAACAAATTACGTATATTGAAATTCCCCGCTTAATATATTAATTTTAAAAGACTAAACAATTCTGAATAGAACTAATGTAAGTGGCACTGAGACAACTTACTAGTGATAGAACCAATACAACCTCACACAACAACAATCAACATAGAAAGTGGCACTAAGACTCAAGATAAGATATAGAAGACTTTCATACTATTGAAGCTCCTGCTACAGTTGCTTAACCAAACACAACTTTATGTAGAAGAACCTTCAGAGATAAAAAAGTATCTAGTTTCTTTTCAACTTCAATCTCTGTGCAAACACTAGGAATCATGGTGTAAGCAAACATAAGTTCAAAACTACTAGAAAAATAGAATGTGACAATAACATAAAGCAAGTACACTAATAAAATCAATTAGGAAACTCTCTAAACTATAAGAAGTTTAATATAAAATCAAATTTAACATTGTAGAGTAAGTATGTCTTCATTTGAATTGAAGCTCAATTTTAATAAAATCCAATAAAAACTAACTAGATATGCAAACCTCGTTGAATTGGTCCTTAAGATGCTCCAGTTTCTCTTTTAGAAGAGTTGCTCTATCCGCATTATTAGCTCTGCACCCATTTGTTCAAGATACAGCCATAAAAGTATACAACTTAAAGATTGACTCATGGATACAAATATGACAACTTACATTTACAGTTATTCTAGAAATAGAAAACTTTGAGTCACTTTCTAGTTGTGAATGATCATCCTGAACTCTCTTTTTATCTCTTCATACTCTCTGAAAGACGGCCTAACCTTCCTTCTAAATATGTTTCTTTCTTATTGAATTATCATGAGACTCGACTTTCATTCAAGGTTTGTCTCATTTTGGAGCTTACCTAAATTTCAGACGCGAGAATAAAACAAGCTTTCAATAAATTTGAAAGACTAACAAGCTTAACAGTTGCTCTGTTAGCCCCATGTGAGTCTGAAAGATCTTGTTGATATAAAAATGTCCCACACATGTACTTTATGTTGTGACCAGAATAGAAATCAACCTTGTCCCAACTATTCAAGGTCCGCACTTGCAACTTTTTCTCTACTAATTAATTTGTACAGTCCTCTCAGCCAGCCTTCTATCTCAAAACTCGAGTCTCTTCGCAGACAACTTTTCCTTCTAGTAATACTCATGATGCTCTTCGACCACAACCAGGTAATTCTTAATGGTATTTTGTTTATCCCTTTGTAACCACATGACATTCGCATATAATTTATTTTCTTCCATATCTAAAATGAAATTACTCGTTCCATTCACATTGTTGATGGATATCTTATGAATGTAAAGCCACAAAGGTTCTATCTCATTTTCTAGTTTAGGCATTCCTTACACATCATTTCTAAATTAAATTTTAACCTTATCTATGTTGGCCAATTATGTGATCTTGGTTATGAACTTATTTTTCTTCCTCTAAATATCGTGTGCTGGATACACAACGAGAAATTTTTGGGAGTTGATGTAAGATCACAAGAATATTTGAGCTCACTCAACTGCATCTTCCTCATGAGTTGAACATTTATGCCTCCGTATATTCATCCATGCAACTTTAGCATCTCATCTAGTCCATAGTTCAATTATAAAATTAATTCCTCTAGTATCTCGAGGGTATTTAGGACCTATCATTGTTGGTGATTTTAGTATCACCAATGTATTTTAGTAGTAATGTGATTTACTAAAGGCCAATGAAATTATATCAAGTTCTAAACGAAGTTAGGAAGTGCGGAGGCACGCCGCCGAGCCAATGTATAATTGAATACTAATAATTGAAACGGGTTCCATAAGTGAGCCTCGGCGCGCGGCGCCGCCAACCGACACAACCGCTCCGAACAGTGTGTCTTTTTCGTTTGTGTTTTGATCTCTATAAGGAGTCATTTGGTCTCGGTCACATACGTGAAAAAACGATCTTTAATCTCTAAATTCAATCGCTTCAATTGTCGAAACCGATTTGTTCTTCAAGAATTATCCGCAAAGATTTCGTGAACCTGTGCAAGAATAGGTCGAAATACTTTGTTCGGAAAGTGAACAAACACGATTCTTCGGGTTATCCAGATTATCAAACCAAATTCTAACATCACTTATAACACCTCATTTCTACCAATTATATAAAAATCGAGTTACAATATTCAACATCAAACAATGGATGTCACATTCAACGTAAAACAAATAACATCACCACCGTAATATGATACGTAACACATAGTTTTAGGTAAAACATTAACAACCTGTTAGTCTTCAAAATTATAATTATTTTCACGCCGGATTCAGAAATTCAACCAAAATATCCCGCATCATGGCCAATTCAAAACAGCTTCAAATACCACAAGTCTTTAAAATCAAATAATCATAACATCTTTTTTCAATAACAGAAACAAACAGAAATGTTCCATCAACATAATAAAATCAAAACGTAAATAAAACAAGTGTTTATCCCGTGAAGTGCTACGTATCGTAATCCACAACACCGACTCAAACTATTGAAGTGATACCTTCACTAATTACCCGCATGTCACCCACGTAGAGGCAACATCACAACAGAAGGGGTGATATATCTAATAATCTAATAAGTCATATAATAAATAATATATGACATAATTCAGATAATGTAAATCACGCTTCGCAAATTATCCACACAACAAACAATTCCACGATTTATCAAGATTCATAACGACTCAAATGCAACACGAGATGCAACAACTTATTCAATGCACATGCACGCGGTATCAATGGAGCAACTCCCAACGAAAAATATGTCAATATCCGAGGCATCAATAAGGCATAAGTCTGCCATCAACGTGTTTCTAATCCAAACATCGTAAAACAGAGCAAAGCTCCCAACGTAATATTTTGTCAATCTAGGCCAACGATTATGCAATGTATTCGACAACATAATGCAACTCAACAACAACAACAACAATGTATCATCAATTCATCACATTTCATCATATTTCAACACGGCTAAAAGCTCTCATCGAATAATAATTCAACAACATCATTCAACGTTGGCAAAAGGTCTACAACAAGCATCATCAATTCAACACATCAATACAAGATAACACGACCAATTTCATCCCAACTCGCAACCGTAATTTACGACAAGTATATAATACATCAAATCAACCAAAATAAACTACAAATAAACCACGAATTATTCGTGCAATCTCGACTATTTCGTTAATTAATTATCGCCAAATTTTTATTATTTACTTTGTGCTAAAGTCCTTATTATAAATTAAATATATTCACTAATTATATTTATCGCTACTAGATTACCTCGTCATTTTATTACTAATTGACCGCATTATTGTTGATGTTACTATTTCACCGCTACTTAAATTAATTCCGCTATTAACTTAGTTAAAACAAGATAATCACATGTACTTTATTTATTCAATCTTGCTATTAAATTGCTTTCATCGCAATACATACAAAATAATTAACCTCTAGTATTAATGAGTATTATAATTATAAATGGTCATATATATATATATAGAGAGATATGAGTATCTAAAGAGTTAGACGATGAGTTACATCATATCGTCACTTCGATTATTTTAAATCAATCGTTAGATTGAAGCATATCACATAGATCATACCTATAAATTTTGAGATTAATCTATAGTGATTTACTATACGATCAAGATATTCAAATATTAACGCAAAATGGACTTTAAAAATATTAAATTATTATAGATTAATCTCAAACTTATAGGTATGATCTATATGATGGTATGTTTCAATCCAACGGTTGATTTTAAAAATATTAATCCAAGTGACATTTTCGAGCAAGTGTAACTCATGGAAATTCTGTGTAATTGATCTTGATCTCTCTCTCTCTCTCTCTCTCTCTCTCTCTCTCTCTATATATATATATATATATATATATATATATATATATATATATATATATATATATATATATATATATATATATTATAATTTGTAAAATAGACAACTACAATAATATAATAATTAAGTTACTATTTAATTATGCACTAAACGAAATAGCAAGTGGTGAAAGACAAGAAGAATGTGACGCTTATCACACAACAAAGTGTTTTGTTCATCACAACAAAGTGTGATGTTCATCACACTAAAGACAAAATTAAAAAGGAAACAAAAGATTGACAACGAGGGTGTCGCACCCCTTAATGCTCAACATGCCTACGCTCGTAGGCCTTCCTTGCTACATCATGCATGTCGCTCAAGATGCTCCCATCTACATGTGGTGTCTGACACACCCTTACCTGTGGTGGTCATTCCTAACCGGTTTTTCCCCGCATACAATTTCTGCTTTGCAATTTTTTCTTTATAATTCTATACTTTCACCGATTAATCAAAACCATAATCATTGTACGAAATCAATCGACCATCACTAAATATAATTTTCTATTCACACCATCAATTCGGTAAGTGTAACACCTCAATATTACCCAAGGTTTAATATGTAAAATCAGAGTAAATTAAAATTTCATAAATTAAATACCCATTACACCATCAAAACCAAATCACTTTAAACAATTGTTTAAAGTAAAAATCTTGGATACATAGCATTATTAAATCATAAATTGATTCATAAAATTCCAAACACTTTCTTCATTAAACTTCCTCATCAAATCAAGTTTTCAAAGTATGATTCTTATATACAAAAGAACAAAAGAATCAACAACAAGACAACATAAATATTCTAGTGCTACATATCGAGTTTTATACACCGACTCAACTAATAAAGCTTATAAACCTCTCTTCATAACTGACGTTACCAATATAAAGGTAACGATTTAAACAAGTAAAGGGTGAGATACTCCAAAACATATAATTAAAGGCATGATATATATATATATACATATATTTGGAATCATAAGGGATATAAGTTAATGAGTGCATTCCAACACAAACCAAAACTCACTTATTTTATCGCATTTTAAAGTGTATAATCTACACTTAATCGCCTTAGCCTCATCAAGACAAATTATCACAACAACACATAAACCTCCGTCACCACGAAATCGCCACAAGCTAATACATCACTAATTAACACGGCAATCATAAACAACAACATGAACAATACTAATAACATAAGCAACATAAACAAAATCATCACAAATTGCTAAAGCCCATCGCCGCTTTTGGCATAAAGCTCATCGTCGCTTTTGGCATAAAGCCCATCATCACAAACATCATCACATCTTATTTGCATTAAGCATTTCATCAAAAATCATCGCAAAACTCATCATTTATATTCATCATAGTTATCATGAAATTATTAAGTTATATTCATTTCATGTTCATCATAAAGATCATCACCAAACAAAGCATCATATATCATCGCAAATTCAACATCATCCATCAATTAACAAAACCCAACGCCAACAACTCAACATAAACATAACCGACCCATGAGACACGATTATGTTATGATGTGGTATCTGGCCGCTTTGTCCATAATTAGGAACACTTGGCATAAGTCCGTCATTGGCATAAAATCCCATCGCCGCCAATGCAATGTATGTGACTCGACAATAAAACAAAGACAACACAAAACATCATCATCGCTATCAAAATTGGCATAAAGCCCACATCGCCATAATTTATCCAAATCAAGATAAATATATCATCGCATCATATTTGCATTATGCAAAACGTCACATATAATTCATCATCATCAAAAGTCATGCATTCATCAATCCAAGCATTTATCAACAACATCAATATAATCACATCATCATGTACAAAGACATATTTTATTGCATCGCAAATTCTCAAGTATTTATTAATTAATACGTCGTCAAACATTATGTTTAATCACACACACATCATACCCATTCACTCACTAAATTCCAAAAAGGAGAAATAGTCAAACACCTATCATCGTCACAAAGCCATTCCTAATAACCCATTAATCAAAATCATCAACATCGAAATCGATCATTCCATACGCCTTTAAATCCACTAAAACGCAATCCGGTTCAATTTAACCGTTTTGGCCTATTTCAGTCATCTCTAAAAACTCGTAATTTCTAAAAACTAACCTCACCACTACGCCCTACACGCCAAACTTAGCTAGCACGTCAATTTTCGTGAATGAGAAACTTGTCCTGTCGAATTTATCAAATCGGAAAATCCAACATAATCGGGCAAGAAGGCAAAAATCGATTTTGGGAGGCTACCGATACATCAACACGCCCTCAGTTAATCAACACGCCCGTTGAAAAGCCCCAGAAAACACAAAACCCAAAGTCGAGAATCAACACGGGCACCGTGAATCAACACGCCCGTGTGATGGACCGACACGAACCCTTGATTTAGAAGACCAACACGGCACTGTGTTAATCAACACGCCCGTTGATGGACTTGTGTGGAAACTTCACTTTTCCATTCCCATTCGAGATTCCTAACGGTTCGATTCGCTCTAATGATTATTAAAACCCATAATCCATACCCCTATTCCAACTCTTTTAATCTATTTAAATCAACAATTAACCAAAACCCTATAACCCCATTATCAATTTTTCCCCAAATTCAAAATACAACTATCAAAACCTAATCATACGAGAGAGAGAAATCAAACCCTTACCTCTGAGATTGATGATCCAAGATGATTCCACAACCCAACCTCAAGCTTCCTCTCGCCTCGCTTCTTCTTCTTCTTCTTCTTCTTCTTCCAAAACCCTCTTTTTCTCTAAGACCAAGTTTGGTTGTTTTCCAAATGGAAAAATGAGGAAATGTGGTTTTATAACTTATGTTTCTTACTAGCTTCCAAGTTTCCATTTGGCTTTTGTGTTCACAATGGAAAGTGAGGAAAATAACTTTATAAGTTGTTTAATAGTAAGATAAGGGTGTAAACCCAACCTAGGAAATTCACACCCCTCTCCAATTCTTATAATTAACTTACTAATAATATCTAACAATATTATTAACTCAATTAATTAAAATAATTTCGAATTAAATATCATATCCGAATAATGTTTTACCGAACCGAACGGAATAAAACCCGGACCGAACAAAACGTCACGATAAATTAATAGATATATTAATTAACACAAATATTCTCGCCGCAGAATAAATATCGACTAGATTCAAAATATTAATATAATATAATATTAATTAAAATAATACATAAGTATAATTCAAACACAATTTTCAACACGTAAAATTGTAATTTCTCAACATACATAACAATTACAAATGCATGGTAATTTCATTATCCTAATCCCCACATACTACTCATCATACAACTCATTAGAAAGTCGAACCCCACCCTTACCTTTGATCAAGGTCGCTTACTAAGTTCCAAATAATTTTGGTTTGTTTTCGGTTTGCAAATCTCTCCCATGTAAATTTGTTTCCAAAACCTTGTTCCTCTTTTTTTCCTTTTCTTCTCACATCGCTACGTGTTTTTTCATTTTTCCTTGTTTTCTAACAACTTCCAACAATCCTAATTTTATTTATAACTAATAATTCTATTTGTCTTATGGGCTTAACATTCACACATCACCTTTTACTACTTCTATCACCAAATATCAACACAATTATTCCTTTAATTTAATTTTATTACTATTATTAATAATCGCTAATGGTATTATTAATATTAATCTACCGACTATTCAATAATTAAACAATTAAATCAACTAACAACTCAACAACTTAAATCGGAAAATTCAAAAATATTCTATTAACTAATTAATTAAATAACTAGGTTTTACAACCACTTAGAACATTTTCGGCCCTCGAAATCTAATAGCTACTATCATTCTTAACGCGAATTCGACCTAACTCATTGATCTCCAATTCACATTTGGCTACACTTTGACCACTACTTCCGACATAATAATAACTCAACATGATTTAAATCAACTACACTCATGCTAAACACGCAACACCTCCGCAACATAATTCTAACAACTTATCAACCACTTTAACATCACTCCGACTTATCAACATTCAAAATATTAACAACCACAACATACTTATTCTGGATATCTAACGTCACATTATCACCTTAACAACATCTTTCACACAACCAAAAACAATTGTAGCATCATTTCTTCCATCCATATAAACTTATCACTACAACATAAATAACTAGAACTAATTAACAATACTTGATTTATACTACATCACGACTCAACAACTCGTCTGACGAACCGATCCGTCGATACCACTAATGTAACACTCCATTTCTACCCAACAAATTATCTAAAATTAGAGTTACGAAATTCCAACATCAAACAATGGATGTCACACATTCAACGAAACAACACAATCAATCACTGTAGTAAAGATACATACATAGTTTCGTAAAACATTAACAACTTGTTTAGTCTTCAAAATTAAATAACTTTTATTTCTACGCAATGATTCAAAATTCAAGCAAAATATCCCGCATCATGGCCAATTCAAAATAGCTTCAAAACGACATCTCGTAGCTCTCTTATGATCTAAACATGGACATGTATCAAAACCACTAAAGTCGAAAACAATATATACTAAAATAGATTAAAGGAGAAAAATACTTAATTTAAAAACATAATAAAATAGTGAAATAAACTAAACAAACTAGGAAATGCCTACGACAAACATAATGTAATATGCATTAAATGCACCGATCAAGATGTCATGCTCATGGGGAACATGGCCCTAGAATCTCATCTCATGTTTATGGATGATATTCTTCTTGTAAGAAGTTTGAGAAGAAATGAAAAGGCCATAGATACTCTTCACAAATTTTTCTCAATGTCTCGTCAAGTTAGGCTGAGAAATCTAGCATCCTTTTATCCTAAAATGTTAGTAGGAACGTGAGTTTATAGTTGAATGAAATGTTGGGCTTTAAGGAAATGACCGGTCAAGGTGTATTTAGGTGTTCCCTTAGTGGTTTGGTGGAGCAACTTACGCCTAGGCTTACAAATTGACAACTAATGTGTTATTCAGGTCGGTTACGCCTTGCAAGAGTGTGACTAAAGCAATTCCAACGATCCAATAATGACGAATATGATTTCCAAAACATATCTTGATGAAATTCACAAATTTCAAAGGAACTTCATATGGGAGATATGGTTGATAAAAAGTGTGACATGCTAAACGGGAAAACTCACTCATAAGTGATGCGATGGGTTAGTGGATCCGATCTGGGACAATGAACAAAGCTTTGATGAAACTTAACTGGCAATTATGTCAAACTCGAGGACAGGTGTCGGTTCTCGAGGGTTATATGCCAATGATGGAACTGTTGATTATGCTTGCACTGACCTTTGGAAGGCCCTGCAAGGGTATGCTAAAGCTATGGAATCATGTATTGGAGTATCGAATTCTAGCAATATAAATGTTGGACTAACATTTGGTTGGAACCATGCTTAAGTGTTGCTTGTCAAGGATTCATGTCCATGAGGTGATGAGGGGTGCAAAGGTAATTGATATTGTTGATGCGAATGGCGGATGGAATTGGAATTATTGAATCATGCATAATTATATTCGTGACAAGATGGTATGATCCTTCCTCTTATGGAGGATAATATAGACGATAAATTATTAATTGCAAGTAGTATTGCGGGGAGTTTTCAAAGTTAAAGAGATGTATCATTATCTTTACCGAGTGGAGAATCAACTAATATATGCTTGAACTGTTTGAAAGTTAGTGTGCCCGAGAGAATATGATATTTTATCCGCTTTCGCATACCGCGACGACTACCTTTAATAAGAGCGAAATGACTGTTCGAGCTTCGCAAGCTATGGCATGTTCATTAGACATTTTGCATGTAATGTACGCCATTTGTTGGCCATATGTGTTTCGAGTAATTGGCACCGATAATTTTGTACACCGCTTTATTGATTTGCAAAGAAGGGATCGAGTTTAACATCAAGAACATGTACGGTGGTAAAGGAGGAACTATTTTTGGTCTATTGGTTGCAATTTATTATGGACGCTGCTATAACAAAGAAGAACATATCGATGGGTTCATTAGGCCTTTCATCATGGTGTTCATATAAGGAGAATAATTTCAAATATGCTAAGGCTTTATAAATGAATAAGGTGTTCATGGAGCACCCTATAATGGTCCATTGTATTTTGGATTCGCCAAAAAGGGTTATAAATAAAATTGAATTTGGATGGATTCGCAAGAATAATGTGCTATCTGTTGTGGGGGATTGAGAGATGATAAAGGAGATTGAATTTGTGGTTTTCATGAAGTTTCTAGGCATTTTCAATGCTTTTATGGAGGAACTTTGGTTTATATGAAGACTTCAAGTTAACACGCGATCGGCATTTGAAAGTGGGATTAATATTGATTCCACCAAGGTCCTTCAAGCTATCGATATAAAATGTTCAAGCATGAGAGAGTCTAGCACTTATAAATCGATTTGCAAGCTAATGATAGTTTGAAGAGATGTCTTTGTGTCACTCAGACAAAGAAGCAAATAAATGAACAAATGCTAGCAAATGTAGGTGTGGGATTCAATCATACATTGTTTATTTTGATATTGCTCCAGATTGCATTATGAGCTTGCTTGGAGAGGATTATAGATGTCTCCACATCTAACATTCTATGCTTGTAATTTTGTCTTTTTTGAGTTTCAATCCTCCTTGTTATCATAAAAAGTAATTAAAGAGCTCTTATATTAGACATAATTTTCCGTTGAAAAAGAATCCACAATTAATACTATCAAATGTCTTTCTAATATCAATTTCCATATAAATATTTCCCCTAAAAGATCTATGATAAAACATATAACATCCCTAGAAGCAAGAAAAATGCAATCAATGACATCTCATCCCTTAATAAAACTGGCACATTAGTGAACCTTATAAGTCTATAATATGCTTAAATAGACTAGAATGTATTAACATAGTAGTCTTCATGTAATATACTATTCCATATCAAATTACATAACTGAAAACATGTTTGGTAAGCCTTCCATATCTTAGGAGAATGAATTGAGAAATTCTCCAAAACGAATACTCCTTATTTTAGGGAATAATGTTTTTACTTTGTATGTTTTTTTCCTCCACGCATTAGAACGATCATTTCTCCTTCTCTTGGGTTTCTCAACTCAACTTTAATTAGTGGACACATTTTGCATAACCCAAAAGATTTGTTTCTTTACTGTCGGACTCTTGTTGAACCATAGATAAGAGATCAATTTTATTGATATTTAAATCATCACAAGGGAAATGTGGTGCTTAATTGCTTATTCTACGACATAACTAGAGCACTCGGTGTTTTACTCACTTTGCAGCACATGAGCATATAAAATATTATGCTACAAAAATTGAACCATGAATAATTGAGAGAGATGTTGTTCATAATAATTACACGGGTCATGAGAACAACAATTAAAATGAAGTTTTAGTTAAATAAAGGATTTTCAAGTTTTCTGCCTCAAAATCAAAAATATTTTTCATAATCGCATTTAAAATTTATTTTACTTTTAAACTTTTGTGAAATGTATTTATAAATTCAACCTTATTTTATTTATAGCAGTAGTTGCACTTACGATTCTCCCAATATCTCAAATTTATTATGATTTTATTTTAAAAATATTTATTTATAATATAATAATAATATATATAAGAAAATAGAATATTTTGTTTTATTTTCTCATGATTTTCATTATATATATATACATGATTTATTAAAAAAAAAAGAAAGATATATGCATTAAAAGTTGATTTATATTTGACTAATATAAATATAAATATTGAATATATATGAATACACGTAAGCTATCGATCAAAATATTAAATATTAACGATCATTAAATATACATACATATATATATATATATATATATATATATATATATATATATATATATATATATATATATATATATATATATATATATATATATATATATATATATATATATATATGATCCGACTTCTTAATAGAAAAGTTTTATCAGAACTTAATGATCTCGTTAATATTTAATATTTTGATCAAGAATTTCATGTTAATAATATTCAATATTTTGATTAGTAACTTCATTTTTTGTTAATATTCAATATTTTGAAAAGTAATTCTGTTCCCGCTAATATTCAATATTTTCAAGAGCTTCGCTTTCCGTTGATATTAAATATTTTGATTAGTAATTCATATTTCCGTAAATATTCATATTTTGATCAGAACTTCATGTTCGTTAATCTATTTTGATCAAGAATTTCTAGCTTTCATTTAATATTTGATCAATAACTTCATGTTCCCGCTTAATATTCAATATTTTAATCAAGAATTTACGCTCCGTTAATATTTAATATTTTAATTAGTAATTTCATGTTCCTGCTAATATTCAATAGTTTGATCAATAACCCATGTCCCGCTTATATTGAATATTTTGATTAGTAACTTTATGTTTGTTAATATTCAATATTTTGATCAAGAAGTTCACGCCTCGCTAATATTCAATATTTTGATTAGTAACTTCATGTTACCTAATATTCAATAGTTTGATCAATAACGCATGTTCTCGTTAATATTCAATATTTTAATTAGTAAATTCACATTTGCTAATATTCAATATTTTGATCAAGAACATCATGTTCCTGCTAATATTCAATATTTTGATCAAGAATTTAATATTCCATTGATATTCAATATATTTATCAACAACTTCACGTTCTCGTTAATATTCAAAATTTTGATCATTAATTTCATGTTCTCGCTTATATTCAAGATATACAATTCAAGGTGTTTAGTGATCCCTAAAAATAAACTAAAAGATAGAGATAGTAGAAGTGAGTATTAATCCATATTGTGTGGTTTTGATGTATCAAAATGACATAAAATATTAGAAGATCTTAGAGGCAAAATTAAGGTATATCACATATAAAGTATTCTTTATAACATGTAATTTTTTATGAACTTTTAAAATTAATACTATTGAAATATAATTAGTAAAATTAAAAGTAAGATAATACATAATCATAGTTAATATTTGTATTGGTGTATTTAAAAATTTCTAGTGGAATATAAAATCTAAGATATGTGATATTACAAAATATTAACATATTTATAAAATAATTAAAATTTGAGATGTATGTAAAATTTACATATTTTAAAGACATGTAGCACTCTAAATAAAATATTACTCTTATATATAAACCTAGGCTTCAATTTACAACTCATTTCATGTAATTCAAGTGATGACAACCTTTGAACGTTTATTCAATGTCTCAATTTAATTTTCTCTTTAGGCCTAGTAATATGTTGGACCCTTATTTACAGGTTGAGACTGAGTCCAACAAAACACTGAGCAAGAAACTAAAGGTTTTGAAGAGTAATATCTAACTGGTCCTCTAACCATACATGACGCATTGTTTGAGTCCGGCCTTTGAAGATATTGGACATTAGTTGAATTTTTTAGGGTAAATAAGAATCCATTTCAAACATATTTCGACCCAAAATAATCAAATTAATCTTGTTGATGGTGACGATTGAGACTGCGATTGCATAGCATACATGAATCCATGGTGGAAGCAATTGAAAGAAGAAGGAAGAACAATGTACAATTGGAGAAGAAGCTCATAACAGAATTCTGTTATGGATAACTTTGTATTATTCTTCTTAGTTTGTGAAATAGATTACAAGAGCTTATATATACCTTATCTACACTTGGTGACATGACACAAGATATACAAGACTACTCTACAAAGATAAGAATACAACTAGTATGTACAAAGAAGTATACTATACTAATAGCCCCTCAAGTTGGACTTTGAGGTTGCAAAGGCCTAACTCGAGCAAAGAACGCCTTAAAGTCGGGAGAGCAGAGGCTTAGTTAACATGTCCGCAAGTTGGTCACGAGTGGAGATATAACAAATAAAATGAATAAGTGAATCAAGACGCTCTCGAACCACATGGCAATCCAATTCAATATGTTTGCTCCTTTCATGAAAAGTTGGATTATGTGCCGATATATACACTTACTATCACAGAAAACATTGGTCGGGCCGATGAAAGTCAATGAGATCCTTAAAAGATAACGCACCATCAATCTCACATGTGAGTGATGCCAAAGTCTCAGATTTTGCTTCAAAGAAGATCTAGAAGAAGATGTTTGCTTTGATTTCCAAAGAAAGAAGAGATGATCCTAAGAGCACACAATAACCAAGAATTGATTTTCTAGTGTCGGCATCTCGCCCAATCAGTCGTCAAGAAACCAAGTATTTGAGATTACCAAGCAGAAAAGAATACCGTAGTTGGTACATACTTCAAGCACCGAGGACACGAATGGCGCCTATGAAACGAGGTTGTCTGGTCAGTGACATGAACCTGCTAAGATGTTGAACAACATAAGAGATGTCAGCCAGAGTTTGTCAAGTATATAAGTCTCCAATCATCCTTCTAAAAGAAGGATCTTCTAACAAATCACCATCATTGGTAGATAATTTTAGATTAGACTGCGGAATCAAGGGTTTGGCCGCCAATACTCTAGCATCTTGTAGCAATTCAAGAGTGTATTTCGCTGATTTAAGAAAATGCCTTCGTGAGATTCTAGCAATTTCTAAACCTAAAAATACCTAAGTCAAATGGCAATTTCAAAAAGGGTAAAATTGGTATAGACAATAAAATATGTTTACCATCACATGGAAAGAGATTAATATTTGGTGATAGGTAAACATAAGGCCTTTTCGTTTACAGAGAGGATCTTCGATTGCAATAGTGAGCGATATTTCAACTAAAATCTTTAGTATTTTAGGATATAAGAAATTCCTTTAAATAAATATGCCAACATCGGAGGGTCCAAACAAAGGATCAGTGAAATAAAAGTTATGGAATCAATTTCGAATGTAACCTCTCAAGATTCGAATTTTGAATAAAAGGCCCATTGTGGGACGGTGGAGATCGGTGAACGAAAGAGACTGCATGTCTTAAACGTATTAATATTACAATAGGACCAGTAGGTCGTAACATTATAAATAGATGTTTTCTATTAGATTTTGGTGTGTTCAGATGTACTAAAAATTCTCAAACACTCAAATTAATGCGGATCGAAAAGGAAACGAGTCAAGGAGATATCATGTATAAGAACATCATGTTGTTTTATAATTTAAATGTCATTATTATCATTTATTTCAGCTTCTGACTTTTACCTTTAAAGTATTTCGATTCTTTTCTTTTTATCTTTATTCCATTCGCTTTAAACACTTATTGTTCTAGAAACCTATTTACTTTCAAACCTTTATTGTATTTCCCGTAAATTGTTACTTTTAAGAGTGTCCTTACCTTTACATTCAATTGTCAATAATCAAGTTTAAGTTCGAAATTTACACAAACAACAAGATATTTCCATAGTCAATTTTAAGTAAGTGCTTTAAGAATCAATGAAGATCATGGGTTTGAACATAAAATCTATTATGACATGTGTCCTAGGATCAATCTAGTCGATCCCGCAACCAATAATAAATAGTAAAATTGAAGACTAGCGGTTGTTTACTTAGAAATCACCAGAACATTGGCACATACCGGGGACCGGTCATATTAGAAACCATTTATTAGAATTTTATGAACATTGCAAAATTTGAATTGGTATATGAACCTTCAAGTGGTAAAATAAAAGATAATAATCAGATATACCCGTAAGACAACGACCAAAACAATGACAAATACAACCAACCAAGATAGGGACAAACCTCCTCACAGAGCGCCACAACAAGCTTCTTCGATCGATGTCTCTAGTACTATCCCTCGGGTAGTTCAACGCCGCCCCATTTAGTGATGTAAATACCATCCGCCATTTCAACTATGCCGCACGCAGAAGTCAACCATATTCGATTCCCACTAGGCCTCCGTGCCACCCTTAAGGCCCGTAGATCCACAAGATGTGGGATGCCAACTTCGCTTATGGTGGTTACATAACGACCATTTTGTCCCTCAGCTCGAGGATCCGTTCAGAACGAACCATTTCGCCACAAACTCGTAACTTGGGAAATCGTAACCAATGGCCTACCCCGACAACTAACAATCAGCAACTTAGACAATGATGGATGACAAGAACTATGATATGAGTCTTAGCCCGCGAAATGAATGCTATTTTTGGTCCTTTAATTCGAATATAAATCAACAAACCAAGAAAACATGCCCATATGTCAGGATAGAAGATTTTGGTGCCTGACGCTACCGAGACGAGGCGTAATCTAGTGGTGATTCGAACGAAGAACCTACTATGAACAAGTTCGACTTCCATTGAGATCAAGAAAGAAACGTAGGCCAAGATTAAGGCAACCGACGCTCAAAAAGACCGACGAAGGCCCTGACCATTGTGGTCATTGTCAGGGACCGTAACGCAACGAAATTGTCCATGGGTCGTGAACGACAATTTAGTGGCGAAAATAATCTAACCGCTTATGATAGAAAGAATAATGGCCAAAATGGTAAACGGGATTTAGAAGGCCAAATTATACTCTCCTATTGTAGGTTACATTCTACAAACAGTAATTACCTGTGGGTTTTAAAGTCCCAAATTTACAAAATTTGGGTGATACCAAATGAAGACGAGAGAACACATAGCGAGATATTCGATCAACAGGGATATATCAAATAACTAAAATCTTAGGATAAAATATTTCCAAGTTCTTTGACAAAGAACGCTGCCACGTGGTTCACCACATTACCCCTCGATCCGGATACTTGGCCCTATTTGAAAGACTCTTTCATGAGTTCCCATGGGCCAATCCAAAATCACCGAAAGAACTGCAAGCATTAAAAGAAAGTTTACGTAACCCATAGATGACTATCTCAATAGATTCGATCGTTAAAATCTAGATGTTTTACAAGAGTGCTCAATACGAATTGGTCGAAATGGCTGCAGGAGGCCTAGATTATTCCATTCGAGAAAATCGGATACCCAAGATCTAAGAGATACGGCCCAATTGTCGATAGAGTTCGACAAGTCGAAAGGTTAAAAGCCGAAAAGGCTAGGGCTAGTAAGAATCATAAGAAAGAACGAATAGCCTATATAGAGGCAAGAAGAAAACATAGATGATTTAAGACCCATACAATTTCGACCAGCTCAAATAGATCTACTAACTAAAAGAGGCACCCCTTACGCTACAGTAGTTCTCGCCTTCCAATGGAAAAGACACTACGAAATGAGAAAATGAGAAATATCCTAAGAAAATATACACTGATATAACTAAATGTGATGAAATCTTCGATTTGCTTAAGGATGGTCATTAATAGTTCCTCCAAACCTTAAGATTCCTCCACGGAACAAAGGGAAGGAGGGTTTTGTGTACCATAATTTCCTAGGTCATAAAACCTCACAATGCTTTCTTTTCGTGGATTGATACGTAATGCAATCAAGGACGGCGGTTGAAATTTGCGGACAAAGGAAAAACCCCATGAAAGTGGATACGGATCCACATCGATGGCGAAACCAATAGCCTTTGAAATCAACACGATCAAGTCACGAGAACAAGGTTAAAACAAATGTGGAGTTCAAGAGGATGGAGGTTTCGTCCCGTTAAGAAAGGAACCACCGATAACCTTCCAAAGGTGCTCAAGGCAAAACTAAAAAGAGGCAACACAGCTACTAAGGCCAAGATATTGTCGATAAAAATTTAACCGAGGCTATCAAGGTCTCGATGAAGTTCAGGCCGAATTTCGATGACCCAATGCCGAGTAAACATGGTGGATTTCGAGCAGCCACACCGAAATGCAAGAAGTGGAACGATGCTCGAGAAAGAAAGAGAACAAAAGAGGGAAAGCTCACAAAGAAAGATGCAAACAGTACCTATTTCACCGTCATAAGAAGAACTAAGACAAGTTGTTGCCCAAGATGCAACATCATTTGCAACCCTGTGATAGGCCGACCGGAAGGGCCCAGAGGGAGCGACAAGAATTAATTGAGGCAAGACAATGGCCAGGTTGTGGTATACCCTGTAATATGAAAGCTTGTTGAATTCATAGTTCGATGCCACAAGATTGGTACTAATGTCTGACGGTCCTGCATGTGCGTTTATGATAAAGGAATGTCTCAAACATTTGAAACAAGTTGCTTCCTATTGGGACGCCAAAGTGGAACTCGAATAACGCTGATCCGGCGTAACTACGCAGAAGACTGCATACCTCTTATCTAGGGAAGCAAGGAAGGTATCTTTCAAATTACCGCAGATCCCTACCGATAAGTGGCGCAAGCAAAGAATGACAAAGGAAGGGCAAATGGCGAAGCCGATTGTATAAGAATCGCATGGCATATGGAGGCGCTTAATCAATAAGGAGGAAATCAGTGGAAAATTATAAAGGAAACCCAATGTCGCTACCTCAATGGCGCAGACACCAACGAATGCAATAGGCAGTCAAGCCTATGGAAATCAAGCAGTCTAGCACTAACAATCCAAAGTCAAGAATTTCACCGGGCAAACCCTATCCGTAAAGTTATTCTCACCAAAAAGGAGGTCAAGAACAAAAGGAAGAAGAACGAAGAAGATCTAATGACCGATGATTTCGAGTCGAAGGAGTCTTCTTTAACGCTAATTGTAATGTTGTATCGCCACTCATGAAGCTGAACATAATACGTAAGTGGTCGAGAGGAAACAGACGAAGAGGAAATGGCCAAACATAGGCCAGGTGTTACTATATAATGAATAATCTGCAATCAAGAGCGTAACGCCGAAAGACTGACGAGGGAATGAAGAATCATTTGAACCTCTCGCTCATCGTACAAAGTGAGCAACACCGAAATAAAGTACCGTCGACCGAGGAGTCACATTTAATGCCCGATTCATGCTAAAAAGGATAGGGATGCAGGATTCGACGCTCGACCATAACATGGTACTTCCATCACGAAGGTAGCTGAAAGATACCAATAGTGAATCTCACGGGTGGTTCCTCCACTAGGCCAACCATGTTCATGGTAATACTGCCAAGGCCAACTACAACATGCTACTTGGCAGAATGGATCCACGGACTGAGCTGTACCTCTTCAATGCATCAAAGATTAGTACTATAGAGAGGATGGAATAGTTGAAAATATGAGGTCGACCGTAGTTACTATACGATGATATTAATCATGTTGATAAGAGAATTTTGACTGCATACGGCCAACATCGCCATGCAACCCACCAAGAAAGTATTCAACCAAATGAAAATGCCTACTATTCTCTAACACTTCGTCCCAATGGCTCCAAGGGGATGTAGAACCCATGGGATGGACAAGAAGTTGAAGAAGTTGGTGAGACTTGACATCCTACCAACCTGGCCAGACAACGACGGTAAGGATCAAACCAACTACTATCAAGTCGGCTCACGAGAATAAGAAAAGACGGCCTCGCCGAGATACAAAACATGGCTGCACTAGCCATAGACCTAAAGCAAAACAACGCAGCGAAAAGCAAGTCCCGAGGGCACCCATCTAACCCCACCCAACGAAGGACAAACTCCACACCAATGGATCACGCTAGACGCTATCTATGATCAAGAGCCATTAGGTTTCGAAAAGATCCGGGATCAACGAATGCCAAGATGTCGGCTCAAGACCCTGGAGGAAGTTAATATTGGGGATGAAGTCGAAAAAGAGTAACGTACATTAGTGCAACTCAATCCCAAATAGCACAGGTGATCAAATTGCTCAAAGCAATAAAGATTGTTTCGCCGATTACGACGAAATGCCCGGGTTTGAAAAGAGAATCGGTGGAACATAGGCCCGATCAAGGATGGCAAGAAGCCCATCAAGCAAAGCGCCAGAAGATTCGCATCAAAGAATCCTCTCAAGATCAAGGTAATAGAACGATTGCTCACCGCAAGTTTATCGTAACCACGAGGTACGCCGAATGGCTTGCTAATATTGTACTGTTATTAAGAAAATGGTTCTTATTTGTATAGATTTTAGGGACTTGAATACCGCTACCCCAAAAGACTAATACTCTATGCCTATAGCAAATGTTAATTGATTCTCGCAATCGGTTATGAATACTGAGTATGCTAGACGGATACTCGCTATAATCGATTTTCATCATGAGGATGATGTCCCCAAACCTTCCGATGCCCAAAGCGCTTTAGGCACATATGAATGGGTAGTAATGCCCTTGGCTTAAAAATGCCGGGCAACATACCAAAGAGCAATGAACACAATATTCCATGACTTTATCGAAACATTTATGCAGATTTACATAGATGATATAGTGGTCAACGGTTTCATGAGGATCATTTAAATCACTTGAGCCAATCATTCGAACGAACGAGGAAGCATGGCTTAAAATGAACCTCTTATGTGCTTTTTCAGGCTGGGATTTTGGCTTCGTGGTTCACAAGAAGGGCATCAAATCAACCTAATAAAACAAAGGCCATCATGGAGACAAAGCTCCTTCAACAAAGAAAGAACCGCAATCCCTTTGGGTAAAATCAACTTTCGAGGAGATTTATATCCAACTCGAGTGGGCGAACCCAAGCTTTCTCCATTGTCGCATAAATCAGACAATTTTGATCGATGATCAACATCAAGAAGCATTTGAAAAATCAAGACTTACTTGATGCACCCTCCGATCCTAGCATTTCCTTCTAAAGATAGGCCAATGCGATTGTATATCTCCGCCTAATGTAACCATAGGAAGCATGCTCAGAAAATGAAGATGGCATCGAAAGAGCCATTTACTATATTAGTAGAGTTTTAAATAATGCGTAAACTAGGTACAATAGTATAGAAAACTATGTCTTTGCTTATATTTCTCGTGTACAAAACTCAAGTATTATATTAAACCGTTGATGTTTATGTTTCGCCTCACTTTGATGTCATTAAACATGTTGTCAAAGCCAATCATGCACAGCAGATTGGTAAATGGGCCTTGGCACTCATCGAATATAATCTGCCTTTTAAGCCTTTACAAAGCATGAAAGGACAGTGTGGTTTCAGATTTCATAGTCGACCACTCGGAATGAGAATTTCGATTAGATTATGTCGAAATCCTCACCATGGAAATTATATTTCGATGGCTCAACACATAAAATGGAAGTGGTGTCGAATATGTATCATCGCTCAAGGAATTCCAACAAAATTCAAGTATAAGTTGAAGGCCCTTTATGTTCGAACAATGAAGTCAATATGAAGCACTAATTATCGGACTGAAGCTTTGTTGAATTGGGCAACCAGTAGTCGAAATAAGAGGAGACTCGAACTAGTCATCAAGCAAATAACCAAAGAATACAAGTGTATCAAAGAAAATTTGATCATGTACTTCGTTATTGCTAATCGATTAATCAAGAAATTTGAATATGTGGACTTAAAACACATTCCTAGAAGTGATAATCAAGAGGCAAATGACCGCTCAAATAGCCTCGTGGATATAGGATATCAAAAGAAAAACTCCAATACCTCATGTAAGCTGGGAATAATAATGGCTACAAAGTTATCACCCTTAGATTTAGAAAATGCAAAGTTAGGTTATTCAAACCAGAGGAATTCAAGTTTTAACATAGATGCTTTTAGAGACAGATTAGCGGACTCTATAGTAAACTATTTGAGAAATCCTTCAATAAATACAGAGAGGAAAGTCAAGTACGAGCATTGTCTTACGAGTGATCGGGAATGAATTATTTAAGAAGACCGCATATGAGTGCTACTCAAATGTTTAGGGAAAACGAGCATATTTAGCCTTGTCTAATGTGCATGCTGGAGTATGGGGCACATCAAGCAGCCACAAAATGAAATGGCTCTTGTTCGATATGGAATGTATGGCCCACTATGCTCAAAGATTGCATAGAATTCGCCAAAGGTCATGAAGAGTGTCAAGTCCATGCCGGCATTCAACATGCTCCTAAGCGAGCTACATTCGATTGTTAAGCCTTCTTTCAGGATGGGCATTAGATTTGATTGGTGAAATTCGCCAACATCATCTAAAGGACGTAGATATATTCTGTAGGAATAGACTATTTCACAAAGTGGGTCGCGACCCTTTAGTGAATGTAGACCAAGAAGCTATTATAGAATTTATTCGTACAAGTAATATACGATTTGGGATACCGTAAAGTATCACAACAGATCAAGGTTCATTAGCCAGTATAAAAATGCAAGAGTTCGCACAAGAAATGGGATTCAAACTACTCACATCAACACCTTATTACGCCCAAGCAAACTCGCAGTAAGCACCAATAAAGTCATAATAGGTTTGATCAAGAAGCATATAGGTCGAAAACCAAGAAATTGGCACAAAACCTTAGATCAAGCTCTATGGGCCTGTCGAATGTCTCCTAAGGAGGCAACGAATACCACCCGCTTTCGACTTACATTTGGGCACGACACGGTGTCACATGAAATACATCTACAATCGTAATCCAAAGACAGAACTAAATACCCATTGATCAATACTGGAAATGATGATGAATGAATTAGTGGATATAGATGAAGAAAGGCTACGTGCTTTAGAGGTGTAAGATGAAAGAAAGAGAACAGTGCATACAATAAAAGAGTTAAGAACAAGAAATTTTCAACCAATGATCCGTCCGAAAGTTATTTTGCCTATGGATAAGAAGAATAGAGTACTGTAAATGGTCACCCCATTGGGAGGGACCTTTTCGTATTTTGAAAACATTTTCAATAATGCCTATGAGATAGAGGAATTAGCGTAAGACGTAAGAATCTTAAGAGTAAACGGAAATACTTAAAAGGTATAAACCATACTTGCAGAAATTCAATTACTTCGACTAAATAGATATTCAAGATGGAATAGAGCCAGAGAGAGCCAGTAAATAATAAATATGAGTCATGTTCAAATATAGGAATACATAATAAAGTTTTTTAACATTTCCAAGAAGTAAAAGGAGCATCTCGCTTCAACCTAGCAAATTTGTTTTTGCACAAGTTGATTCTACATTGATTCGTGTGTTTGATCCTTTCAAGCTCTTCGATTTCTTGGCTTATACCTTCACCGCCTCCATCTGCTTAAGACTCGTGAGATCGACCGCAAGCCCTCGATCATCGCAGTTCATAGTCGTTAGCGTAGTTATCTGCTCACCGCGCGATTGCTTAAGCTCCTCAACTGGGACTCCTTAATAAGATAGACCGACCTAGAACATCGGCCTATCTTTGTCGCATTTTCGGACTCTAAAGCTTCCGCCTTTTAGTAAGCCTCAAGTCCGGTCATAGGCGTTAGATAAAGCTTCTCGCTTGGTTCGAGTTTTAGCTTCGATACCATGAAGCCCGATGTATGCAGATTAACTTCATCAAGGAGGAGTTGCAAATCATAAATGATCTCACACGCCGTAGGGCAAATACTAAGATCTATTTGTGTCAAAAGATTCTTCATCGAAAAGTAAACCCTGTGGTTGTCTTGTAAGATGGTGAAGAAATCAACTTGAAAAATAGTATTATTAACCTCTCAAGAAGTCGGTCAAGAGAAGGAGGCGTGGTCTCTTTGATTGACTCGAATCACTAGATGGAATCGTGCTCAAGAAGGACCACATTGAGATAGCATCAATTGAGGTATTTTAAAGGATTATTCTTCTTCATCTCCGCCCGCTTCTTCAGAGGATCGAGGATTTGGCTTGACGAAAGGCCCAATGTAAACAGAATTTATCATTTCGCTTCTCATCAGACCTCTACCTCCATTCTCCCATCTTCACCTTCGGCTGATCCTTCATCTTCGTTGTCACTTGCAAAGTAGTGACTCACAAAGTGCGATCGCTGCTCCATCGGTTCAATAGCGTAACGCGCCTTTCTCGAGAAGAGTCACTAGGAATATCAACGATGGTTTCAACCCCAATGTTGGTTCATCTACCTCAAGTTCTCCACCAATGAAGGAGAAGTAGTTTGTGATCTAAGGTTTCACCTAAGGGAGGCGGTTACTTGTTGATCTAAGGCTTCACCCTCATGTGGGTAGCCATGAGATGAACCTTTGTTTAAAGCATCCTCATTGAGCCTTCCGAGGGGAGGTATGTGGTTCAACTTGGATATTAGGAAGATCGACAGAGCGTATGAATACTCTGCATAAAAAGATCGTGGATCAGCGGCATTAAAGTTGTGTGTTAGTAACGAAGGCGTCAAGTAACCTTTACCTTTTGTCCATCAAGTAGCATTGCCGCCAATTTGTTCCGAAGGTGATTCTTCAAGATAGAGGGTTCAAGAGACTTTAGATTTGGTTCGAGGAGCATGGCGTGAACTTCTTTGCTAATGGACTTAGCGATTGAGAAGCTTCACCGCATTGTGAAGGCTTTTTCTTCTTTTTCTTTTAAGGATCGAGGTATCGCCGCCTCGTGGTTCATCTTCTCCGTCAAGAGTTTCATGCTTTCGCTTTGGGGACTTTCAAGCCACTGCCCGAAAGTGTGACTAAGATGATTAACCAATTTAGAAGGAATTTCAAATAGTAAAGAGGTAAGCATGAAAATACCTCTTTTTCTTTTTCTTCAAAGTGTTGTCTACCCTCAGGAGGATTTGTAGTGATGATGGTTGGTGTTTGTGAAGTTGAAGTTGAGCCGACTTTAGGCGCGACTTTGTCTTTTTCAAAGATTTCAAATCAATAGTCGAAAGGATTGAGATCAAGTTTAAAATAAGACAAAGAAAAATATGAGGAACTTCGATTTTCTTTTAGCCTTCGCATTCCTAGATTTAATGTATATGGTCGACAAGTCGAGCGAAGGTGCCCTTTGAAGTTGTATAAATCATGTTTTCACGTAACCCTCTCAAAGTTTTTGGTATCATTTTCGCAGCAATAAAAAGATCCCTAAAATATAACCACCTGTGATACGGGAAAAAGGCAAGAGCTTGAAGTAGGTAAATTGGGAAATTGGGAGGTTTATGTTTAAAAGCCCATTTATACCTATCTTCGTGTTTTACGTAAGAAGGACATCGAATCGTTGGGAGTTGTTTTTCAAATTTTCTTTTTAAAGTTTTTGTGATCGCAAATACTCGATGTATGTCCATTGATTATACACAACTTCAAAATATTTTTGAAAGCTCGAATTTCTTTGATATGAGTAAGCCTACCTTTTCGGTGTTTTCCGCACAAAGGAAAAGTCATTGTTAAATATTGTTGATTTCGTGGTATCAAACATATTATTCGAATAATATTCATCCACCAAGTATGGAAATCTCTTGTTTTATAGAAGGAGGAACGAAATAAACTAGTGAAACTCCGCAAAATCTTCATAACGCTTTTGTCCGATTTCGATTTCTTTGAGGGATAAGGTACCGCTAGGCATATTTCTCTTCTTGTTGAAAAGAGGTTCGGAAGAATCGACATGTGCCAAACTGCCGAGCTACAAAATTGGGTCGATAAGCAAGGATATGTGCTTGACTTCGACAGGGTGATCCTGAAGCAATAAGTCCGGGAGTTAGAAAAGCACTCCGATATTTTTGTTGTTGTTTCCAAGATAGCTTGCCTGCAGGCATAGTGAACCAAGTTGGTCCATAATTTCGAGTAGCAATGGAGCCATCAAGAGTCAAAAGTGTGCCTTTTCGAGAAGATCATCATGTATCGAATCTAAGCTGGTTTTGAAATTCTCTTCTCATCATTTGGCGTGAGTTTCAATAACTCGTTCCTCAATGTTACGATTGCAACATCGGGTGATCTTCATTAAGTGTTCCCGAGGTTGATAGAGATGTTTCGAAAGTGGCATTTAGCCAAAGTTGCAACAACCAAAGGGCCACCAAGGAGATTCAGGCCGCTTTGAGGTTTTAATTTCAATACAAAGAAGACAATGCTTTCAGATAAGTGGACAACAATGCAGTCATGATGCGTACTTTTCGACCATGGTGAAGTTGATTGGCTAAGGTAATGAATCTACTAGCCACTGGGGGATTTGTCGCAGAAACATATTTCGATAGCCATAGTGCTAAGAAAGCTATGTGTTCAACTTCCGAGACTTCTTCCTCAAGAATGGTAGAAAGCAATATATTTGGAGAAACGGCATGCTCGAGCTCAAATTCAATGAGATTCTCCGCCCTCATTAGATCAAAAGTTTCTCCAATAGGAGAAAGTCCAAGAATGGTCGCTATGTCGAAGAAAGTGGTGTTACCATCCCACGTGGAAGATGGAACGTGTTGTAAGTGCTGTCCCTTAAATATAGAGAAGCCAATAAAAAGGGGTGGCTATAGCTAAACCCTAATTTGGAAATTCGAATCAAATCGAGAATGCCTAAATTTTCCCATTCCCGAGATTTCTTGCTCTCTACCTTAGCAAGCCAATTTTGGTACGATCGGTCGGATGTAGGACAAGAACGGAAGGGTTTAAAGTTACAAAGGACATAATCCATGTTGTGGGTCCCTTGTTAGTGCTGCATTATGCCGCCACTACCTCTAGGTTTTAGGCAATTTGGCTAATCATCAATTTTCGCTTTGATGGTACTGACTTATTAATAATAGGTTTTGTCATAAAATAGGCCAAACGAGGAATCAACGGACCCATTACTCCTGTGGTTTTATCGTAAACAATAGTGGGATTATTACCGAGGCATAGATAGCCTTTTGCTCGGAGTCATTTTTGGAGTGGAGATGAACTTGGTTACCTGTGTCGATGATTTTGCTCACGGTGTTTTGGTGGAATCCATGGGTTGTTTGGATTTCTTGATTTCGAGGTTGTTGTTGGCATTGTTGATGAAGACATGGTGAAACAAATTAGTTTTTCTCCGATGGTGAATATTTGTTTTGTTTAAGGAAACCGAGAGTGCGTAATCGGTTTGTTTGAGAATGAGAGAGATTTGGAAAAGTTCAGAATGAAGAAGATGAAGTGTTTTATAACTTCTTCAACGGTTAGAAATTTTTTTGACCCTTGGAGAGTAGTGGGACACGTGTAAGCATTTTATCGAAAAGAGGAGAAAAGTGAACTTTTTCAACTTCCTAAGAGGTGACGTGTTGTTACTTAAGAAATGATGTGTTGTCACTAATTATTATCATTAAACTGTCATGATGGCACGTTTAGGTATGCTGATTAGACATATGCGTAAAGTTAGATACCTACTCGACTCATGTACAGGAAATCATCATTATCGATCGAAATTGATGAGATATTCAAGAACAAATATTTCATCTATCGAAATAAATGTTCTCGAGGGGCAATTTGTTAATGGCAATTTTAAAAAGGGTAAAATTGGCATAGACAAATAAAATATGTTTACCATCACATGGAAAAGAGATTAATATTTGTTGGTGATAGGTAAACATAAGGCCTTTTCGTTTATAGAGAGAGGATCTTCGATTGCCAATAGTGAGCGATATTTCAACTAAAATCTTTAGTATTTTTAGGATATGAAGAAATTCCTTTAAATAAATATGCCAACATTGGAGCGGTCCAAACAAAGGATTGAAGTGAAATACAAATGGTTATGGAATTCGAATTTCGAATGTAACCTCCGAAGATTCGAATTTTGAATAAAAGGCGCCATTGTAAGGGACGCGTGGAGATTGGTGAACGAAAGAGACTCGTATGTCTTAAACGTGGCGCAATATTACAATAGGACCGTTAGGTTTAACATTATAAATAGATGTTTTCTATTAGATCGTTAGATGATGTGATCGAAAGGAAACGAGTCAAGGAGATATCATGTACGTTAAGAACATCATGTTGTTTTATAATTTAAATGCCGCTTATTATCATTTATTTCAGCCTCGCACTTTTACCTTTAAAGTATTTCGATTCTTTTCTTTTATCTTTATTCCATTCGCTTTAAACACTTATTGTTCTAGAAACCTATTTACTTTCAAACCTTTATTGTATTTCCTTAAATTGTTACTTTTTAAGAGTGTCCTTACCTTTACATTCAATTGTCAATAATCAAGTTTAAGTTCAAATCTTTACACAAACAACAAGATATTTCCATAGTCAATTTTAAGTAAGTGCTTTAAGAATCAATTGAAGATCATGGGTTTGAACATAAAAATCTATTATGACACATGTGTCCTAGGATCAATCTAGTCGATCCGCAAGTAACCAATAATAAATAGTAAAAATTGAAGACTAGCGGTTGTTTACGAAATCACCGTAAACAAATGCCAAGGTCCTTAATTTAAAACTGTTTTGCAAGAGAGTCTTGACATATTTGATCTCACCAAGGAGTTACCCGCCAAAGACAACATCATCAACATACACAAGGAGAGCAAAGAGTGAAATGAGTCGATTTACATAAAGTGAGTAATCACCTGGACCGCTTATAGCCAAGAGAAATCGTAAAACTAGATAACTTGAATACCACTGGTCGCTAGCCCGCTGAGGCCATATAAGGATTTTTGCAATTTGCAAACCTTCATGAATCATAACCGCTAAGCTGTGAGGGAGATGCATATAAACCTCTTCATTTAAATCCCCATATAGAAAAGCATTATTCACATCTAATTGTTCTAAGAACCAACCTTTGATAGTCGTAATTGATAACAATACTCTAACAAAGGTAAGTTTTGCCATAGGTGAGAATGTATCAAAATAATCAACGCCTTCTAGCCGAGTATAGCCTTTGCTACTAATTTGGCCTTATATCTCTCAATAGACCCATCGATTTATGTTTGACTTTGTAAACCCAACGACACCAATAGAACCTTACCAGCAAAGAATCCACAATACCAAGTCTGATTTCTGAAGAGCCTTAAGCTCCATATCCATAGCTTTAATCTACAACCATGTTTTATGGCTTGTTTAAAAGTGGTAGGTTCATGTGGAAGATATGGCACAACAAAAGTTTTGTAGGGTAAAGAACACTTATCATAAGAGAGAAAAGATGACAAAGGATAAGAAATATTATGAGAGGATAAGTGAATCAAGGATTAGGATTTGTGGCAAGGTATCGTGATAGTCGCTAAGTAATTAGAGGATTTGACATTCTAGTTGAATGTCTAATAGGAGGATGGAGGTATTATCTAGGGTCAGTGTGAGAATGGGATGGACCTATTATGTGGATTCAATATAGTGTGATTAGGATGAGTGAGACAACAGAGAGGAGAGTGATGGGGTGTAGGGGCTCAAGAAAATCTGCAGGAATGATGATGGTGAAGGGCTATGAGGATGTAAGGTTGATCGGTCGCAAGGTAGAGAAGATTCTTTCTCCGTCCTGAAGTGTCACTATCAGAGGGAGCAAACCTAGGAAAATGAGTTGTTGGGAAGAATTGTCATTTTCACTAGGACTGGACTATTGTTAAAAGGTCATTGTTGATGTAAGCTAGAGAGGAAGTAGTATCATCAAAGAATTGAGAAATATCAAGAATTGGGACTCAAGAGGTAAGTTATGATCTTCATAGATTGAAAAGAATTAGAATTAGGAGAAGAGGAAGGTCATGTAAGATGTTGTAGAATTAAAAGGAAAACATTTTCATAAAATGTTACATGTCCGAAACAAAATATTGTTGGATTGAAGATCATACAGATATAGCCTTTTGTTCCATCCTTAAACCCTAAGAAGACAAGCTTTTTCGCTCTTTGGTCAAACTTAGTTTTATGTGTTAGGTTTGACACAACATAGCTCAAGCAACCAACAACTTTTAAATGGATAAGGGTGGAGGTTGGTGATGTAGCATTTCATAAGGGCTTTTGAGTTTGAGTAAAGGAGAAGGAGTCTATTTATGAGATGGACAACATGTTGTATGCGTAAGTTCCACATATTAAGAGGAATTTTGGAATGGAAATACAAGGATCTAGCAACATTTAATATGTGCGGTGTTTCTTTCAACCACCCCATTCCGCTGAGGTGTATAAGGACAGACTTTGGTGGATTATGCCTTGACAAAAAATAGGTAGACAATGTAGTAAACCCGGCCCATTATCGACCTAAAACACTTTAAGGATGTGTTAAACTGGTTTTCAATATAGGCTATGAATTGAATAACACTTTCTTTTGTTTGATCTTTAGTTTTTAAGAAAATGACCCAAGTAAACCTACTATGGTCATCAACAAGAGTTAAGAAATATCTATGCCCTAACATTGAAATGGTAGAAAAGGGTCCCCATAAATCAGCATGTAACAACTCAAAAGGGGCATTACTCATTGTATTACTATGAGAAAATGAGAGTTTTCTTTGTCTACTAAAATGACATGGATCACATGGAAATTTATTGATACAATTGGAAGGAATAAAGGAAATATTTTTTATACATTGTGTGTTTATGAAGAAAGATGTCCTAATCTTAAATGCCAAAGTAAAGAAGTATCTAGTATGGAAGAATTACAAGACATGTGATGAGAAGAGTCAAGCACATAGAGACCTCTGGTAGTTTAGTGAACCAATCGCTTCCTTGGAATGGTTCCGCAGAATTTTACATGAGTTATTAGTGAAGTGCACAACATACCATTGGTTTGAACAAGTTTGGCAATGAGATTAGATTGACATGGAAACTAGGGATGTATAGAACATTATGCAAAAGTAAAGTCAAGAGATAGAGATAGCCCGTAAATGGAAGCAATAACATATGATCCATTAGGTAAGCTAACATGGATAGGGACAATTGTTTTGTGTGAAGTGAAATTGGCTAAGTCAAATGATATGTGATCGCTGGCACATGTATCAAATATCCAAAGAGAGTTGTTCTTACCATTTTCATGAGTGGAATAAGTGTTTAAGACAAAAGGTGAAGTGGAAATTGAATTGGCTTTGGCATCGCTTCGATCGTTGAATTAACTCCGTGATACTTTGATACTTTCGAGTAAAACCAAAAGTGGATGAAGTGGATTGCTGCCCAACAGATGCCCGACTGCTTCAACAAAAGCTACAGATTGAGATGAAACATTAGAGTTCGAGCTTTTCCTTTACCTTTAAATCCACTGGATAGCCATGTTGAGAAAACATGTTTCAACTGTGGTGGTTGGTTCCGCCAGTGAGTACAAACCTATTGTGACCTCTATTTGCTCCATATCCATTGTTTTTTGCCTTTGAAGGAACCGCCAGTTTGGAATTATTGCTACCGATGTCGATTCAAGTGAAGAGTCACCGATTCTTCGCCCAGCAAGCAGACATAGTAGATCGAGAACTATTGAGTTCTCTTTCCTGTTGAATTATCATGGCAAAGGCTTGATCAATAGTAGGCAAAGGATGCATCATCATAATCTGAGTCTTGGCTTGTGTAAATTTTTCACTCAATCCCTTCAGAAATCTGATCACATAGTCTTGATCCCTATACTTTCTAATGGAACCAAGGGCACCACATGAGCAAGGTATGGCACATGAACATGTAGTGATGGGTCGATAGGCTCAAGTTCATCCCACATGACCTTTATTTGAGTGAAATAATTGGAAACATCGAGACCTTACGAAACTTATACAAATCTTCTTGTATATCGATATACGGAATATGTCACCTTGAGAAAATCTAGTTTGCAGATTCTCCATACATCAACAAATGTCCCAATCCGAGAACCGACTTGGCTATAGATTCGAATAGAACGGTGAATCCATGCCAGCACCATGGTGTTGCAACGAACCAAGGAGCATAGAGAACATCGACAGGGGCTTTGAAGCCATCAATGAACTTCTCCTTGTTTTTCAAATCAATGCAATGTGCATCGAAGCGAGCCCATGAATGATAGTTCTTATCATCCAGAAGAGGAGTGACCAAAACAAGAGATGGATTCTCATTGGGATGCAAGTAATAAGGATTGGAACTATTCGTGGAAAATTCTGTGAAACTCGTATGCCATCAATGAAAGAAACACATCGATGCGAAAAGCAAGAACCGATTCAAAAAGGAGAAAGATTGTAGGGAAAAGCAAGAAAATCGATTCACAAAGAAGGAATGATTGTAGGGAAATGCAACAAATCGCGAGCAAAAAGACAGAGAAGCGATCGAAGCATAAAGATCCAAGAATCAATTAGAAAAAAAAAATCAAGAATCGAATCGATAGGAAGATGAAACGCAATCAAGAAGAGAATCAGAGAAGAACCTGAATAACAATGGCTACCAGAGCTTGTTAAGCTTTGATACCATGTTGATGGTGACAATTGAGACTGCAATTGCATAGCATACATGAATCCATGGTGGAAGCAATTGAAAGAAGAAGGAAGAACAATGTACAATTGGAGAAGAAGCTCATAACAGAATTCTGTTATGGATAACTTTGTATTATTCTTCTTAGTTTATGAAATAGATTACAAGAGCTTTATATACCTTATCTACACTTGGTGACATGACACAAGATATACAAGACTACTCTACAGATAAGAATACAACTAGTATGTACTTACTGAGTTTAATGTTTGTGAGATGCAAAATATAACTTGTACAACAACATGATTAACAAGAAATTTGACACCGTCATGACCTACAGAGCAAACAATTTCTTGCTATTAGTTCAACATATTAGGCCAACATAAATAAGAACGAATAAATTCCTACTAACATCTTTTCAATCACTGTTATATGTAAATATAGTTTTATGAGTTATATAGTAATAATAACTTGTAATTCGATCCAAGCAGCTGACCTGAAAATATCCACTCTTCGTATCATACTTCACCAAATTAATTTGATCCAAGATGGTTGCAACCGGCTATGAATATGCAAAATTTAAATAAATAAATGTTAGATGATAGATTGATAATACACAAGGCAGTATGTAAAACACTTTTATATATATACACACACAAGACAGTATGTAAAAACTTATATAGAATGCATGACTTTACTACATAAAGTATTGTAGCAGCAAAATCATGGATAAGTGATATCATAAAAGTAGTCAAAAATTCAGTAACCAAAGCATTGAAAAGCATTGAAAAGCAATAAATGTAAGAAGTCAAATTAATCAGGTAAACTGAAAATGAGAATGACAGTACCTATGAACTAACCAACTAAATACCTTAACATATTCATTATGTATAGTATGCTTCCCGCAAACACGCAAAACAACACATTCTCTATAATACTCTTCAACCATTAGCTGCTTCTATAAGAAGCTTCTTGTTACAAAAAACTTCAGAAGTAAAATGGTTCACACTTATAAGAAGCTTAAATCTTAATTATAAGCAAAAGTACTTAACTTCCCACTTATTAAGAAACATGGTTAAGTAAAATAAATCTCCTTAATCTCATAAAAATATGAAGTATGGATGATACATATTTTCCTAAAAATATTTAAGTGACGAATCCCAAACCTGTAGAAGTTGTTATGGACCCAATTATTTTACATGAATTTGTCATTTTCTAACCTCATTTAACAAATCACACAGTCTATTAATTGTGACCTCCTTCGTAAAATGCTTCTTGCCCAACTTTTCAAGAGGCGTATGCTGCATGAAAACAGATATTGTAAGTTGTTAAGTTGTAAAGCCAGATTGTGCATGTATAGCTTATAACTTATGTAATTGGATTTTAACAGACCTACATCAATATAGTATGCAAAATTCACTTCAAATAAGAAATACAGTAAAAGTTCATCAAAGTTGGAAAAAAAATACCTCATGTCTCATACGTTTCCTTGCAGATCCACTATCCATGCTTCCCTTTTGAGTCGACATTGCTTGATTAAGCTTATAGATACAATTACAAAAAAAATTTGTCATGACATTGATATATAATCAATTGAGATTTGACATTTGAGATCACATATACACATGTGCACGTTAGTTAGAAAGTGCAATACTCACCAAGGTGAGATGAACATGATGTTTGTCTCGAATCCTTCAACCTGTACAAGTACAATATGTGATTCTGCTTCATCTCCAATCTTTTCTTGTACATGTTTATTGTTAAAAGAAAACAAAATGAAATCTCAAATGATGCTAGAAATGTAGTAAAAATTCATCAAAGTTGAAAACAAATACCTCAGGTCTCATACGTTTCCTTGTAGATCCACTATCCATGCTTCCTTTTTGAGACGACATTGCTTGAATAAACTTACAGATACAATTACAAAATCAGTTACGATTAGTTTCTAGTTTACATAAATTTCTAGGTCAAATAAATTTCTTAACTAAGATTAGTTTATATTATAGACAAATTAACATGATGAATCAGAAATTTAAAATAATTTGAGGCAATCGCGCCAAAATCTGAGTGTTCGTGGTGGTGTAGAAAGGAAGGGCCGCTCAGATACATTTTGAGTAAAAATACATACAACCAACATGTCCATATCAATTATATTAATTGAGACCTGGAGTATCCCAGGAACATAAATGCATGCTCAACTTTTAGAGAAAACATCATATCAACAAAAGTCATCAAACAAAATAGCATGTACTTTTGGTTGTGATGAATATTAGTATTCTTGCAAGTATAAGAAAGAAAACAAACTTACAGATAACATTTCCATATCAACTACATTAATTTGAGCATGCCAAGTACGATAAACAAATGCTCGAAGAATGTCTCAACTATGAACATTTCGGCATTATTCAACTTTTTGAGAAAAGATCCATCCTTGCCTATTTTCTTCAATCTTCGTATGTCAACATTAAATGAAGGAGGACAGTGCTTCTTGTATACAGAAAAAAGGACATAGTATAGTGCTTCAAGCAGAATGATTTTGCAAACAGCTCACCTTCAGTTTAAGATCAAGAATAAATGACTCAACTGCTTCTAAACTTCCCTTAAGACCGAGGACTTTGACCGAGGGATAGTGCATCTAAATCACCAGAGATTGTGCTTTTAAGGCTGTCCACTTTATGCGTACTGCCGATATCATGCTTCTCAGTTTATACACTTTCTTAAGTAGTAGAAGATCCATCAAATTCGGTACCTGAGTCAGTGTACCCTTTATTTAACCATGTTTCTCCTTCAAGTGAAGAAGTACGCGAAGATATATTGATTTCCTTTTCAATTTCACTCTTGATTTGGCCTAATTTCATGGTATAAATAAAGGAGAATCAGAGAAGAAAATGAAATTTAAAAAATAGATAAGCATGATTTAAGCATATAAGGCGGAAAAGGATAAGAGGAGTACATATAATATATACGGAGTACACTTGTAATGAGAGAAAGTAAGAGATGAATGGGAAGAAACATCAGCCCATAATTGATCAATTGCAACAGGCCACTGACCATCAAATGGAACAGCATATTCTGGGGGATGAACATCATCCTCCTCTTTGCTCCTTGGCCTCTTCAGGTTCTCTATAGAAAGATAGATCCACCTGGATTAAAGAAAACATGAAAGTATAAAACATCGTACTTATATAACAATAGATCCACCTATATTAAAGACAACATGAAAGTATGAAACATGTTCTTGTTCTAAACTTGCAAATGCAACCTCAAGTACCATATATGAATACGTAACAGGGCATAATCTGACAGAAATAAAAACAATATGTTACCATCACATCCCACAGAAAGACAAAAAAAATTGACATTCAAGAGTCAAGATAATTACATATACTTGAGCTTGACCTCCTAAAACATGAAAAGGGGTTATTGCATCTTGCTGGCTCTAAACAACATTACATGAAAAGTTCATCAGAGATTGATCATACAATAAAACCCAACTTATGAAACTAACTAAATTGAATCTTTTAAGAAATATAGGGCACACAAATTATTGGTTCAAATTCCAACCTTGTTGAAGTAAATTGAAAACGACAAATCCAAAACAAATTCAAATAAAAATTATTGACAACGAAAAGAAAAAAACATAAAAAGATTTTTTTACTCACAGTGATGATAATTGGTGGAGAACCAAAGAAAAAATGGTCGCCTTCGTTAGATTGCAGAGGCGATTTTGAAAATCATCATGAGCGGTTTTTTCAAGAGTTGCAACTCCAAACACTTTCTGAAAACATATTAGATAGCATAATCAAAGTCCATCCAAACACGAGGCAGGGTTTTATAGAATGTCAAATACTTGTTCTCTTGAGAAATCCTAAAATTTAAGGCTCGCCAGGGAAAGATCACATTCAAATCGCGACCACAACCACCATAGCCCGATTCCGCTTTTTGATTTCATATTCTTCTTCGATAAAGAATCTACCACTTTCAAACAGCCCAGCGGGTGAAGAGGAAGAAGGAAGATGAGGAGGAAGAAAGAAGCAGAACGATAGAGAGAAAGATATAAAGAGAAAAAGATGAAATGAAAGAAGTTTGAGATCGTAAAACCGTTTTGATGGCATGAGGTATGGAAGGTGGAAAGATAGATAGCCATGCACACGTAAATTGTTTCTTATAACTTTCATTAGAAATAAGGATAGATGAATGATGATGAATTCTCAATTTTTAGGATCCCAAATGGCAATGTTTGGTGAAAATTGTTGAGTTTTCTTATATAATAGATTGAATTATTATTAATAAAAATAACTTAAAGTTATAATTAAATTTTTTTAAAGTAAATTTATGATATGAAATTAAATAATGAATGTAATAATTAATTTTTTTAAATTATAATAGTGAAATATAATTGTCTTTTAATTATTTATTTAAAATTATGAATAACTTTTGATTTAAAATATAACAAGGATTTTTAATTATAATTTTAATAGTTAAATTTAATTTAGATGATACTTTTTAATTTTTATTATAGAAATGATAAAATTTTTGTAAAAAATATGAATAATTTATAAACTATAAAGGTTTTCTATATTAAATAGATATATATCTCATAAGAATAAAAATCAAAATAAATCAAATAAGGTGAATTCGTAAGTATATTTACGAAGTAAATTAAATAAGGTGAATTCATAAGTGCATTTACGAAGTAAACCAAATAAGGTGAATTCGTAAGTGCACTTACAAAGTAAATCAAATAAGGTGAATTTGTAAGTGCACTTACGAATTTTGGGTCTCAACGGGTGAATTCGCAAGTACACTTACGAAGTAAATCAAATAATTCACGTTGATGGTGAATTCGTAAGTGCACTTACGAAATTTAGGGATATTTTGGATTTTTCACTAGGGATAGAGAAGAAGCTCACTAGGTAGGTGAAGAAATTTCCTTAAACAAAACTATTGGTGTAAGTTTAATGTTTTAGAATTTATTTTATATTTAAACAAACTACTAGTGTAATTTTAATGTTTTAGAATTTATTTTATATGTTAAGGTGGAGTCAAGGGTGAAAGCAATCCAAAGGGCCTCTAATTTTAAAAGGGATTTTTTTTTTACATTTTAGAGGTATTCTTTCATCATCGTAAAAAGTTACAATTATTCATAATATTCGTAGATACATCTTTTGACACACGCTTCAAATAAAATTATTGAAAATTTCTATTTTGTTAAAATTTAGTCCGTAGATGCATCTCGTATTCATAAAAGGTTAATCAAAATGTATCTCTCGTGATAATCCTTAATTTAATATTCAGCTAACTTTTCATGGATGAATTTGAATATCTGTTAGTTGAAACTACAAACAACTAAGAATAATGATGTAATGGAAAACTATATAAATTAACATCAAAATAAACATTACATGTATAATTATTAACATTAACATTAATACTACATGTCATTACAACCGGTGGCTTAGGATGTTGCAACATCCTTGTAATATTTTTGCCTGATCTTACCATCTTCGTATCCATTTCAATCGACATTTTGTTGAGTAACGGTAAAAGGTACTCCATATAATATTTAAATCATCATACACCTTCAATTCAAGCATGATGATATGTATCTTCCTTTGTTGTTAATCGAGGGTGAATAAAGATTGAGCTTGACAACTCTCCAATATTTAGGATATCGCAAGAGAGTATTCAATTTGAATTTCAAATCACGAGAAGTATGTCCTGAGACTCTAAATTGAAGTGGAGGATTTGCCATTGAAATACACAAATGTAAGATGGGAATGTATTCATTTTGTTTTTATAAAGAAAATGGAATGAGACATCCTATTTATAGAAGTTGTAGATCAATTAGGACCATATAAGCTATATTCTATCATCACGATATTTCGAGATGCATCTTCTAGATACACCCTAATTTTTTCAAAAATAAGGGTGTTTAAGGAGATGCACATTTGTATAATCCCTTTTTGTTTATTTTAATAATTAAAATGTGTGTCTAGAGATGCATATTCGACTCATCCAAGCCATTGTTCATACAAAATCAAGATATTATGCAAAGGCAAATTTTAGAAACAGAAAACTTGTCTAAAAATCACCAAATTTCATAACATTATGGACAATTTTAAATACAAAAATTGAGTTATGTTGTTTGATTAAAACTAAAATGTATCAAAATATATCTCACTACCTAAATCTATTGGTGGTTCCTAACCTCAACATGAATCAAAATCAAGCTAGTGGGAGTGAACTTATCCAAGAGATCAAGGCCTCAAATGAGGATATTGATATGATGGAGTTGTGTTTGAACAAAGCCAAGGAAGCTCAAGATGTCGAGTAGCATCATGGTTCGACTAGAGGAACACATTATAATAAGATTCTTATCAAGAATCAACCCGAAAAGATAAAGAAAGTAGAGGAAATTGTGTAGGACCTAATAACTGGATGTAAGTGATTTTGAATTAGATGAAGACCTTGAGAACTAGATGGATTCACTCAAGGATAAAGATTGAAGACCTTTTGGTGGTTGAAAGAGTAATTTTGTATGTTGGCCCTTGTATTATGGGCATGTTCTTTTGTTATTCTAAGACCGGTTTTTATAATGGTGTGCTTCTTTAAATGTTGATTATAGTGATTTTTCCTCATGATCTTGTTGTACATATACCAACATACTAGTATTGCATAAATGACCTCGTACGTGTTAGCTTCTATGCATGTTGACTTCAAAATTCAAAATTTGTTCATGCAAGAGAATTCTATGATCGATCTCACACGATCGAAATGTATAAGCGGTCAAACAATTCAAGTCTAGGCAATCAAGCATTTTATATTATCCAAAAGACATAATAAAACAAAAACTATACATTCATACTCCTTAACCTTGTTTGGTCCATATTACATAGCTAGTAGTAGCATATCTACATTACATTGAGGTGGGACTACTCACCAAGTCCAACAATATATATTCAATAGAGATTCCAATCTGTTAGAATATGTGTATAATTCATGTTAAATATAGCTTGACTGTTTCGAATAAGATAGTATTCGAATAAGGTAGTGATCGAACAACTTAGCTGTTCGATATGTTGCCCTTTAGTACGTAGTTTCGAATGAGTTGGACTTTAGATATTGGGCTTTAGTTTAGTTTAGTTTACACTACTAGGCCCAGAAGATGTGTATATATATAAGGAGCAGTTCCTTATATGAAACTATGCTTTTTCAATCTTTTTACAATATATACAATTTCATTCAGTCAGTATCACATATTATTCTCTTCTCCCCTTAAACTTCTTCTTCTTCTTCATCATCACAAATATACTTTCTTTCATCTTCTGTCCCAACAAATTGGTATCAAGGAGCTCGGTTGCGATTCAAGGAGAATCAAATGGCAAACGGAACAACAACGTCGACACGATTCCAAAGAATCTACCTTTCAAAGGAGAAAACTACCAAATATGGGTTGCACAAATGAAGGTTATTTTCAGATTTCAAGATGTTGTTGAAATCTTGAATGAAGGTGTATCGAGCTGGAAGCAAATGCGACGGAAGCCCGAAGTCGCGATAAAGATCGAGGAAGAAAGATCGCAAAGCTTTGTTCTTAATTCATCGTGTAGATTCTGATGTCTTTGAGAAGATAATTGAAGAAGAATCAGCAAAAGAAGCATGGGACAAGTTAAAGAACTTGTATGGCGGAGGAGAAAAATTGAAGAAGGTGAAGTTGCAGACGCTGAGAAAGCAATACGAATTGATGCACATGAAGGATGATGAATCAATCGTGATACTTCTCAAAGATTGTGACATTGACGAATCAAATGAAAGCATGTGGCGAAACCATCACGCACCGCAGAAAATAGAAAAGGTATTGAGATCCTTAACAGCAGATTTTGACTATATTGTTGTAACAATTGAAGAGCAAAGACTCTTTCCGAGATGGTTAGAAGAACTTCAAGCTTCATTAGAGGCTCATGAGATGAGATCAAGCAAAGAAACTCGAGAGAAGGTATGAACAAGCATTGAATCAAGATTCAGCAAGAAAGCTGAAAATCAAGTTTCGAAAGCATCTTGCAGTGATGAAGTCAAGCAAGAATGCCGATTCGAGAAAAGGTATGGGTAACAAGTATTCGGGAAGAAAGTTGACAAGAAAGATAAGCAATGCTACAATTGTCAAGATTTTGGTCACTTCGCCGAGACCGCCGGAAGAAAGTAGAAAGGGCGAAAGAAAGTGATGAAGCTCAATATGCACGCAGGAGATGTGATTCGATGATGTGCGATGATGGTTAATTCTCAATCGAATTCGAGAAAACCAACATGTGGTATCCGGATTCGTGATGCAGAATCATATGACCGGCAACAAGAATTGGTTCAGCAAACTTGATGAGTCGAAAAGGGTGATAAAGTTTGATGGAAGACACATCGATTCTCACCGGTAAAGGAGATATTTCATTGCCGTAAAGGATGGTGGAAAAGCTACTATCATCGAGGTATTGTATGTACCTCATGACAAGTAACTTGATAAGTGTAGGTCAATTACTTGCAAAAGGATTCGTGATGAAACTTGAAAAGAATGAGATGAAAGTCTATAGGTCATGGGAGGTCGATCATGAAAGCGCCATTGGCGTAAAACAAGACGCTCAAAGTAGAACTCAACACATCGATCACAAATGTCTTGCTTCGATGACGTAAGAAGACAAGAATTGGCTATGGCACCATGTGTATGGACATCTAAACTTCGAAGTTTATGCATGCTCAATCGAAGAAGATGGTGGTTGGTTTGCCTTATGTGAAGGAACCAAAGCAAGTGTGTGAGGAATGCGAAAGCTAAGGTGCAAGGAAGGCATTCAAACATGACTTGCCCATGAAATCCAAACGCAAGTCGAGCTAGTTCACTGACAGTGTGGACCATTCAAGTAAAATCAAATGGAGGCAACAGTATTTTCTACGCTTATTGATGAATTCACCGCATATATGGATTTACATCATTGAAAGAAAAAGTGAAGTATTCACACGCTCAAGAAGTTCAAATTGCACCAAAGGCAAAGTGGTCGCAAATGAAGAAGTCGAGAACCGAGTGGTGGTGAATACATCACCGAATTTGCCAAATCAGAATGGGAAGGTATGAGCACGGTTATTGCACCCTATACACCTCAACACAATGGCATAGCCGAGGAAAAAACAGTATACCGAATATGACAAGAAGTATGTTGAAAGCTAAAGAAATGCCTAAAAGATTCTCGGTCAACGACGCAAAGATACATTCAACAGTGTCCAACGAAAAGGATAGTTGGAAAACACCTCACGAGGCTCGACCGATCGCCAAGTGTAAGTCACTTCAGAGTTTTTGATCAATGTGTTTCGTGCATGTACCGAACAATTGAGAAGAAAACCGGATGATCAGTGAAGCTATGGTTCTTATAGGTTATCATTCGACCGGTGCGCATGCTTTATTCACCAATCAAGATAAACTAATAATCGAGAGATGTTCGAATCGACGAAAGCAAAGGTTGGAATTGAGTCAAGTTCAACACGTGAATCATACACTATTATAACCGTGTTCAAGAAGATCCACAAGATGAGTCCTCGAATAGTCGGCGAACAAGGTAACACTTCAACTAGTCGAAATGAAGAACCACCGAGCAAAGTGAAAGAAGGTCGACAAGAACAAGAACCGAATCAACTAGGTTACCGGTATGAAAGATTCTCGATCAAGTGATTGATGATGATGGTGATCTAGTTGAAGAAGCCATGATGATGGTCAAGCGTAACCAATCGATTTAAATGAAGCAATGGGTAATTCAATTGCGCGGCCATGAAAGAAGAACTCAAAGCCATTGAAAAGAACAAGACTGGGAGCTTGTCGAAAGAACGAATAAGAAGCCAATTGATGTAAAGTGGATATACAAGGTGAAACGAAGGCCAAATGGAGAAATAAGTACAAAGCAAGGCTGGTGGCTAGAGGTTTTCACGTAGCCGTGAATAGACTTCGACGAGGTATACGCACGGTTGCTAGGCCGGAAACAATTCGAATAGTTGTTTCGACAGAAGATATGTGGGATGGAAGATGCATCACCGATGTAAAGTCAAGATTCCCGAATGGACCATTAGAGGAAGAAGTCTATGTCACTCAACCACCGTGATTCACGCCAAAGGACGGAGTCAAGGTATATAGATTAAGGCTCTATGAGTTCAAGCAAGCTCCTCGAGCTGGAATAAAAGAATAGATAGTTTCCTAATCGGCGTGGTTCACAAAGTGTGTCTCGAACATGGAGTGTATGTGAAAGATGTCGACGGTGTCACGAATCATTTTATGCCTCTATGTAGATGACTTATCGACATCGAGATGAAGAAGTCGAGATAGCAAAAGTCAAGTCGGCTAATGCAAGAATTCAAATGTCGATCTAGGTAATCTCTCATATTTTCTAGGAATGGAATTCAAAATATCAAGAAGGAGTATTCCTCGATCAAACCAAGTATGCTCAAGATATTCGAAAAGGTTCAACATGAGCAATCAGAAGAAGTCATCACTCCACTAGAGACAGGAGCAAAGTCAAGAAAGAATCAAATGATAAGTTTGTAAATTCGACATTGTACAAATGATCATTGATCCTTGAGATATCTTTGCAATACAAGGCCCGATATTTGCCAAAGTGGGGTTGTTGAGCGATTTATGGAGAAACCTCAAGAGTGTCATCTCAATGCAAAGAAAGAGGTGTCGAGATACATAAAAGGAACCATCAATCACGGGTGTTACCGCCAAAGAAGTCAAGAGCAACACAAGCATCAAGTTCATGGATATACCGATTCGGACTTGGAGATCAAGATGAAAAGAAAAGCACCGCAGCTACATCTTTATGATCGAAGGTGCTCCAATCTCCGAGCTCAAGAAACAAAGCATTGTGGCTTTGTCATCATGTGAAGCGTAATATGTAGTCGATCATACGCAGATGTCAAGCAAAGATGGATCGAAATGTTACTTGAAGAACTCAAGATAATGAAGCCAAAGAATATAAAGTTATTTGTTGACAACAAATCAAGAATTAACTTGGCTAATCATCCAAAGGTGTCATGGTCGAGCAAACACATTGAAAGGAGGTATCATTTTCCGAGAGATCAAGTGAACAAAGGGAAGATCGAAATAAAGCAATCGCAAGATGTAAGTTCAACTAGTCGACATATTCACTAAACCTCCAAAAAAGATTCAAGAGTCGAAAGGAGCATCGGACGAAGTCTCGAGAACATGAATTAAGGGGGTGTGTTAGAATATGTGTATAATTCATGTTAAATATAGCTTGACTGTTTCGAATAAGATAGTATTCGAATAAGGTAGTGATCGAACAACTTAGCTGTTCGATATGTTGCCTTTAGACGTAGTTTCAATGAGTTGGACTTTAGATATGGGCTTTAGTTTAGTTTACACTACTAGGCCCGTAAGATGTGTATATATATATGAGCAGCCCTTATATGAAACTATGCTTTTTCAATCTTTTTACAATATATACAATTTCATTCAGTCAGTATCACATATTATTCTCTTCTCCCCTTAAACTTCTTCTTCTTCTTCATCATCACAAATATACTTTCTTTCATCTTCTGTCCCAACACAATCAACCCAAATCGCTTCACAAAATTTTCTCACAATCTCTTAATTTTCACTATAATATAAATTTACAGAACCTAAAAGTTAAAGACTACAGACATGATAAAGAAAAAAGTAAACCCACAAAACACCTATATTGTATTTCCAACAACGTGGGCTTCTTATCAAAACCCATTACAGTGCTTGAAAAGCATATTTGATTCTACTACTTATAAATAAGCAGGAAAAAAGGTAATAAAGTAGTAGCTTCTAGCTATAGCTAGCACTACCTCATGCACCAACCAACCAGCCATTTTCTCGAAGCTTTATACTGTATATATATATATATATATATATATATATATATATATATATATATATATATATATATATATATATATATATATATATATATATATATATATATATATATATATATATATATATATATATATATATATATATATATATATATATATATAAATATAATTAGTGAATAACATATATTTTAATTTATGTAAATGATATAAAATAACATAATAATATGTGGAAGACTTAATTTTATTGAATATCTAAAACTTTTAATTTATTTGAATAAAATGGTATTAATTTAAATATTTATTTTGTATTTTAATGGAGATAACAATAAATAGTTGCCATGTCTTATTTTGCATAGTTATCGAACAAAAATATTAAATATTTATTATGCTGTATTTTTATTTTTTGAGAAAAGTTGTGTGTTTATTTTACGTTAGTCAATTAAAATTATGTGTTGGATATATTTTTTAATGTAACAATGACCAAAGTGTTGTGTGTTTTCTTACGGATAAATGTATTTCTTATATTTTTAATGTGTTTATGACAAATATTAATGTCATATTTTTATATAATTATTATTAATAAACAAGGGAATGAACCGCTAGCTAATTCGAACTAACCATCATTTGGATCCTCAAAACATGGCTTGCTTTAATTCTCCGCAGAGAAAGAAAGAGATCTCATATTTTTTATATGGATTAAATATATTTTTAGTCCTTAAAAATATCTTAATTTTTATTTTTAGTCCTTATTAAAAAATAATATTTTTTAATGTCTACAAAAAATATTATTATGCACGGAGTTTTAGTATATTTTGTTAAATTAATATGTATATTAATATGATTATTTTACACATATTTTTATAATGTTATAAAAAGTTCTTCGAAAAAAAATAAACTCAAAATTTAATTTTTAAGTCGAGATTTTCATTACTTTTATTATTATTATTCGAAATTTAAAAAGTTCATGTTTAATTCTTCTCATTTTAAAAAATTATAAAATTTGATTAAAAAATATTTTATAGTATTTTAAACATAGATGAAAAAAATTATGTAAAAATTTAAAAGTTTAATAGTAATCAAACAGTTTTCAAAGCATGCATTAAGAATTTATAGGGACTAAAATATATTATTATTTTAATAGAGATTAAAAATAAAAATAAAAATATTTGTAAGTACTAAACATATATTTAACTCTTTATATTCATAAATGATAATAGTTTGTTATGTATTATATTTTGATGGATCAAATTTATTGTTGTTAAATGACGTCGAAATACTCAAATTTATGAATACGTGATTTAGATCAAATAGAAAAGTGTATGAAAATTGATTTGTGAATTTAGAGCCGGCTATTTTTTTTAACTCTATATTATAACACCTAAATTAATATATTATTTCTGTAACTTTGTCAATTCGATAGAAAAACTAATTTTTAAAACATTGCATAATGGTTTTTTATTTTTATTAAACAATATTCATTTTAACTTATCAATTAGTGTCGAACAACGTATATGAATTGCAAATATCAACAAATTTTATAAAATTATTTTTGATAATACTAAAAATTATAATTAATGTGTGTTACAAATATTTCTATTTTCATATCAACGTCATTAAAAATGTTAAATTTATTTAGTTCTTAATTCTGATAATTTTTTAAATATACAATAATTATTGATTAAACAATTTTAAAGAATATTATAAATTAATTTAATATTACGAAGAAAAACCTAAAACACCCTTAAAAGAAGCTAGGTGTCAAAACTAAAATTCATAATAAAAGAATGAAGTCTATTCGATAATATATATATATATTAGTTCAGTGGTTGGCACAACAGTTTTTATAGTCTAAGGCATTAAGTTCGATTTTTACCAAAGTCAAAAAAATTTAACTTAAGTATTTTTTATTACCAAAGTCAAAACATTTTAACTTAATTTTTTTTTTACACTTCTGTATTTTTTTTCCACTGGAGACAATATTTTTTTAACTTTATTTTTTTTATTAGCTTTAATAGCAATTCAGAATGTTTTGTTAAAAAATATATAATATGAAGATTTAATTGAAGAATTTATTTCAAAATTAGAAGGAAAAGTTTTTTTAAGTAGTTTGATCATATTTTGATAATATTTATTAGAATATGATATTTTTTATGTTGTTAATACTATTTACAATTTAAATATATTATTTATTAGTGGTCCATTTTTATTATAAATCCTGGACCTTTAAGACCGGCCCTACTTACACACACGTAAATTTTCAAAAATATTTTTTAAAATAAAAAATATATTTATGATATATACTAATTCTTTCTTTTTTTTCAAATTTTTTTATAAAAATATCCATTATAAAATCAAAAATAAACTTCTAATTTCTAGCCAATAGCCACATCCCAATCACTTTGATTTTGTTATTAAAGCGTGAATCACAAAATAAATAATTGTCGAAGCAGTGGGTTTGTGTTGTTTCCTTTCTACTTTATTGTTTAACTTTTTATTCATCAATTTTGCTACTTTGTCCATATGTTTTCCAAAGTCTTTATTCCGTGTGGCATTCCATCTATCTTGCACCAAAGCATAATTGATGTTCATTTTGCGCCACGTCCTCTACTCTCATACACCACATACTGTTTTTTTACCCTCTCCCAATCACTTGAATAGTTAAAATTAATAAAATTAACTAGACAACATTCCAATCTTTGAAATATGTTATTGGTTGAAAATTTAAAATGTATTTTTGGTTTTATTTCGGAAAAAAATGTTAAAAAACGAATAAAGTGGTGTGTACCGAAAGTATATTTCTAATTTTTTCAGAGTATTTTCGAAATTAAGTATATGGAGTGAGTTAAAATATCCAATATATATATATATATATATATATATATATATATATATATATATATATATATATATATATATATATATATATATTCACCTAGGATTTAATTCATCGTTCGTTAAGCTCATGACACATGAAAATAATTATGAGACTGGATCATCTTCCTTCATCAAAACATCGCAAATTGCTTTCGCAATGTCTGCAACTTCACCCTCTTCAGTTTTCTATCTCTACCTTACAAGTTCTTCAATTTGTCACATGCTTCTTTCGTCGTTTCCTCTCCAAACCGATGAATCAAGAACATAATTTTCCATCTTTCTTTATCCTGTGTGTAGCTTTTGAATATCATCTGCATTTGTTTTCAATGTCGGTATTCCATTATTCACGATTTCAGACACATCTTGAAATCTAAAAATAACCTCATTTGTGCAACCCACCTCTCGTAGTTCTCACTTTTAAAAATTGGTAAAAATTCACTAGAAATTGCGTTGATGTTGTTGTTTTGTTTGCCGTTACAAATTCTCTTTGAATCGCAACCTGAACTCTTTAATACTAATTTGTCAGAACAATTAGGGTTTTTAAGAAATAAGATGAAGAATAAGAAAATTGAAAGAGTGAAGATAAGAAAAACAATATTTCAATTAGTGAAGTTGTTAAATTGTTTTTTCTCAAACTATACAACATAATTCTTATTCATAGGCGATCAATACCCAAACACAAAACTTACAATCCAAGTCCAAAATATAAAAAGTTGTATTTGACTTCGACATAATAACTATAAATTGTAGTCGACTCTATCGAATACAACTGACTTTTACTATTTTGACTAGATCAAACACATCAATGTGGAATACAGACTTTTTACAAAATACTACCTCTGTTCCTATATATAAGAGACAATTCATTTTTAAATTCATCAATAATCAATGTATTTGGTCAATTTATAGACTAGGTACATTGATTATTCAATGAATCTAAAAATTGAATTGTCTCTTATATATAGGAACGGATGTAGTAATAAATTACAACTAATTGATTTTTAGAATTTGGTTTTCAATTTCCAACCAGTTCAAGCAGTTTGTGATATTCTCTAAATGCTTATTCTATCTACAACAGACTCGTTGAGTTGATTTCCGATTGACTTCATGCACCTCAGCTTTCTTTCTTTTGAAGAGTAAACTGCCAAATTAAAACCCTATGAATCAGAGCTAGGAGTGGTCGGATCTCTTGGTTGATTAATAAGGGTTTATATTTCACTTTATGAATCGCTTCTTCGATTTGGAATGACATGGCTTGGCTCAAATAATGAAGCAGCTGATATGAAAGTATTTTTAAACAAAACCAATAAATATAAATTAAAATTATAAACTCTAAACTCTTAAACTCTAAACAGATAAATATAAATTAAATAGAAAACGCTTCTTAACCAAAGACCTTAAGGCATTAGAATTTTTACACCAATGGGGAGGCGAGGACGACCACCAAAGTGGGTGTCGACGCCATCATCATCTACTGAGAATCAAGATGAACATCACCAACAGGAAGCAATTCAAACACACGCGAAGGAGATTATTACAGGTAAAGGGGCAACGAAACCAATCGTTGAAGAGGCACAATTTGAAGACGCTGAAACCCTAAAAACAAACGCGGAAATGATCGAACCCAGAAAATTATGGATATATGCCATCAGTGGGAATCGTAATCCTGGGAATGGAGTATCTCTTGAATTCATAGCACCTACAATCGTCAATGGGGTTGCTGAGGTCATCATTGAGGAAGCTGATACTGTTAGTGAGATAAAATTCTGGGAAACCTCATTGATCATGTATGTCATAAGAGGAGAGATGAGTATGAATGGTGTTAAGCAATTTATGCTGAAACACTGGAATTTCGTGAAATCATCGGATATCTACTATAACAATGAAGGGTATTTTGTGTTGAGGTTTCAATCACATAAGGAAAAAGACGATGTCTTACTCAAGGGACCTTATACAATACAAAGCATGCTTATGTTGTTGGCTGAGTGGAAGCCAAATTTTAACCTGAAGAAGGATATGCTTCGCACCATCCCGATATGAATCCAGATTCCACAATTACCACTTCACCTATGGGGGACCAAAATCTGGGCAGGATAACTAGTGTGCTTGGTACACCACTTATGACTGATGAATGTACTGCCAATAGATACCGATTTTATGTGCTAGTGGAGATAGACATCATGCAAGTTTAGCTGAAGGAAATATCCATAACAGATTCAAAGGGAGACAAGATGAAGCAAGAGGTGATTTATGAATGGAAGTCGCCTTATTGCAAAAAAAATGTCAAAGGATTGGTCACATTTGTGAAGAGAAACCTAAAAAGAAGTCTATGCAAAGATAGACGCCTAGGGACAAGAAAATCCCAGAGGAACAAGAAATAAAAACACCCCAGGATACACCAGTACAGAATATAGTGCAACACACTGAGACACCTAACAAACAGCCAATCATGAAGTCTACTACAAGACCAATTCTTCAAGTGGTATCAAATATGCGGACAGACGAAGATGATGCAGAGGGATGGATAGAGGTATGGAAGCGAGACAGGGAGAAAATTAGAGGAAAATCTCAGGAAAAATACTCTTTCAAAGAATAATTATGGAAATATTTTTGAAACACTTGGGGATGGTGCGGCCTCAGTGTTTCTAGAATATGTACCATGATTGTTTCATGGAATGTAAGGGGCTCAATAAAGTGGGCAAGTTTAGGGAAGTGAGCTCCCGCCTCCAAAAACTTGACCCTGCAATTAGTATACTCATTGAAACTAGAGTTAAGAAGAACAAGGCTGAGATTATAAGAAAGAAATTAAAACTGAATGGGAATTTCTTAGACAAATATTCCCACCATGAAAATGGCAGAATTTGGATAGCGTGGTACGGCGATAGAAGGCAAATTGAATGTGTGACTAGTATTGATCAGATGATGTATTGTAGAGTGAAATATCCAAATGAGAAGTTCCTTTTTTGGATGACTGCTATCTACGCACATAACCAGTTGAATAACAGGAAGGTACTTTGGCAAGACATTGGAAAAATTCATGCACAACAAAATGGACCTTGGATTCTGATGGGTGACTTTAACAATGTTATGAAATATGGGGGTAGACTTGGGGTAGTGCAGTGACAGAAAAAGAATATCAAGACTTGGTTGAGATGACAAGTCAAATTGGTTTGTATGCGCTTGAAAATGAAGGGGATTATTTTACATGGTCAAACAAACAGAGTGATAATACAATTTGTTCCAGAATTGATCATGTTCTATATAATGTAGAATGGAAACAAGAGAATAACACTACTACTCTGATGCATATGCCACCGAGCATTTTTGACCACGCCATGTTGGCCTTAAATGATCACGCCCAACAAGTAAAGAGACCCAGAATGTTCAAGTTTCTTAACTGCTGCGGAGATGGACAACTTCCAGGAAGTTGTGAGAAAAAGCTGGCAAGTACCCATGGAAGGGAGACCTATGTTTGTTGTCTGGAAAAAACTCCAAAGACTCCAACCCTATATCAAGAAGATATGCAGACCCCTTTCTATTATTCAGGAAAACAACAATCAAGCGAGAGAGCGGTTGGCCATGGCGCAAACTAAACTGATTGCTGATAGGCTCAATGGCAAGAAAATTGAGAAAATCAAGACATATACTACAGAGCTATTGGACTGGAACGAGAAAGATGAAAGCATCCTGAAGAAGCGTGCAAAGGTGAACTGGTTGAGGAATTGCGATAGAAACAACAAATATTTCTATGCTTCAATCAAGTGTAGACAACAGTTCAAGAATGCGAATCGAATAAAAAAGTTTGATGGTACATACACCAATAATCAGAAAGAGATGGAAGGTGACGTGTTGGCCTTCTACAAAAACTTAATGGGAGTAGCTTCGCACGGTTTAAGCGGTGGATACTAGCGAGATGAGATATGGAAAACAACTTAACACAACTCAAGGAGAAATGCTTATTCAGCTTCCCCGGCTTGGACGGTTGTGGTGCTTATTGGCCATGCGTGCTTTTTCAAACAAGCATGGCCAATAATCACGGAGGATGTTATAGTAGCAATACAAGATTTTTTCGTGCATAACCGTATGTATAAGACAGCTAATTGTTCCCTCGTAACGCTCATTCCAAAATATAATGGTGCGAAGAAGATAAAGGACTATAGATCAATTGCTTGTTGTACTGCTTTATATAATATCATTTCAAAAAATTTAGCTAATCGGCTGAGTAAAGTTTTAGGAGTGATTATCGGTGACAACCAAGCGGCCTTTGTTAAAGGACAGAAAATTGACAATTGTAAGTTCCTTAGTTTTAAGGATTGACATTAATTTTTGTAAAATAAATAATAGCAACAATAATGTAATGTACAATAGGATGTATAAACTTGCTAAGAAAAAAGTACAAGAAGATGTCTAAGAAGATGTATTATGATATGAAGGAGCAACTAAAACAACATGTCTAAGAAGATGTATTATGATATGAAGGAGCATTCGACATCGCGCCTGCTGAACTAAATTATAAGATTTAGTTCTGATTTAAATTATGCAAAATATTCAGAGAATATGATGCATCATATGTAGCACATATTTGCAGGGTTATTTAAAGGTCTTAGAAGATTCAATTAGAAATCAAGGAGAATATTTAGGAAACTAAAGATTCAAGACTTTACTTGTAAGAAGTTTCAGTTTGTTACACCGATCTATTGTTGTTCAAGGCCCAAATTCAGGGAAGAGGTTATAAAATAAGGATTTGTAACCTAGTTTAGTAGCTAATAAATTAGTAAGGATGTAATCATTAGGGCTAGATGTAGTGAATCACCCAAGTTATGGGATGGTCACCATGCTCCTTAAAACCCGTGAGGTGAAAGGTAGTATGTATTGTTCTTGGAGTAAGTGTGAAGCAACTCTAAGGTGTGTCCTAAGTTGAAGCAAACTTCTTTAAGACTTAGATAGGTTATGATAAAAGTGTGTCTTCCGTTAATTGTTATTGTCTTATCATTGTGAGTGATCGAGAGGAGTGAGAGGGTTTCTCATATCTAAGAGTTCTTAGGTAGAAATTGCATTGGGTAGTGATTAAGTGAGGAGTTTAGCTTTGAATTGATACCGATATTGAATTTTATCTCCGCTTGGTAGCCGCATGTAGGTGTGTTGCATCGAACCGGTAAACAATTTACTTGTGTTATTTATTTTTCCGCATTATTTTACCTTGCTCGTGTGTTTATGTCATATCAAATGTCTCGACATCCTTATGAGACATCCGAGTATGTTGTACTGCATTTGAATTGCATCGAGCGTGCATCCCGTCTGCTTTAGATGATCCATGGGGATACTTTCCGTTATGTGAAAGGTTGAAAATGTAATCAAGAGTTGTTTGAACAAGGATGGTTCATATTATTGTTTATATGGTCCCTCGCTGGGGATGGATCATTTGTGACACAATCGGAAGGTGGTCCTGCTTGAAGGTGTTAGGCCCGGTAGTGGAAGCGTGCTCTTGTGTTCATATTTTACCGGTTTGATATATTTTCGCACCATTTATGAATTGTTGTCACCTATTTAGTTGAAATCATGTATTAAGATAACTAAGCCACGTCTGAATAATGTTGAAGAGTTTTCTGATTTGTCCCTTTTCACCGTGATTTGTATCCGATGGAAAACGACCGATTGGTGAGTGCTTAAGAAAGATGTTCTACAAGATATTAGAACATTGTATTAGCAATACGTGAAGGATCCTACCGCACTGGGTGGCATATAGCGATGTTTTAGTGCTAAGCAAATGTGATGATCACATATGTTTAGAACCTTCTCCCGGTTTAGAAGAGGAGGCATCTAGAGGATTATATTTCCACTTATTGGATTAGTTCACTTCTAGTCCAAGCAAGTAGGTATGCAAAATTTGAGCTACAATGCTTAATGTTGATTTGTATTTGTGCAAGTTAATCGCCTGTGTGTCTCTGTCCCCGCAAAAGTTGTGTATGGACTTCCATGAGTGTTTGTCTCCATAACCATGAAAAATAGTAAGTCCATGTGTTTTATGCTGATGTTTGTAGTGATGTTGGAACATCTTTTCAACTCTTTGTGTCTTCAGCAAAGGAAGGATGTTTTAGCCATAGTGGAGTGTAGTGTCACTGACCAAATAAGATGTGATCTATGGGTGGATATCCGATATGTATGCCGCTTGTAATGAAGGATCCACTTATACTAGTATTGCTTAACCATTCGTGAGAAGGTGGACCTAACTACTATCCATTTTAGAAGAAATTGTGAAGAAAATGTTATGGCGATAAAAGTATGCATATATCTGTCTGCAAATACTATGTCGGGAGCGGAGTAATTGAATGACATGTTCATGCATAATACTTTGATTAATATTATGATTGAAAGTGTTTTAATCTTCACAAGTGTATAATGTGTGATAGAATCATATGTTATGGAGTTATGGTCCTCTAATGAAGATGTGTATACAAATGATGGCAAATATCTTGATGGAAATTGGATATCTGCTTGATTAATGTGTGCAAGTATATAATTTGAACTCCAGATCGGATAATATGTGAGAAGTGATGTCTTCTTGATATTCGTGTCCGATAACTCGAATGAGGTGCACTCATTATCGAGGTTCTTAAACGACTTCTATGTGCAACAAGTCTTTTGAAAATGAACCAAGAACCAAAATGATGGGTTCTCGTGATATGGAGAAGTCGATGTTTTATATGATGTTGCAATATCATAAGTGTCAAGATACCGATTCTATGAGAATAAAGTCGAGGCTCAAGAAGAGGCACCTCCGTAGTATGAAGTCGCCACCGAACGCTTTTTATCTCGCAAAGGAGAAAGGTAAACGATCGCGAAACCTAAAAGGATAAGACACGGTCTTGTGACCGAGAGAGGTAAGAGAATCTATTACAAGGGAAGGTATTAGCACCCCACACCCGTAGTACTTCTACGGTATCCACTTCTATTTTCTAGCTAAGGGTGTGTTTATATCTATTTACTATTTAATTACTATATGTGTATGCTAAAAGAGTATGCATGTGAAAGAAAATAAAATAAAGAAAACACGGGGAAAAGAATGAAGTATTTACAAAGTTTGCTCGATCGAGCCCCGTGACAAGATGCCTACGATTCCCTCGCAATGGAAAGTCGAGCCACCGTAGGCTCACATGTTTTGGTGGGTTATGTGTTTTTTACTTATGAAAGAGTTTAAACACAAAAGAAAACCCGCAGGCAAAAAAGAGTTTGCATTGGTTGGTTATTTTTACCTTAAAAAAGGAGTTTGAACCATTATTAAGTGTTTTGGTTTGCAAAAGAAAAAGAAAAGAAGTTTTAATCTTATTACATGCAAGGATGCAAAAGAAACTAGAAAACAATCAAGGGAAACTATCTAACTCTATCCCTAATATTATCATGCATGGATTACAACCTAAGGTCTAACTCGAATCACTACCTAAAGTAGATTTAAGAGAATCCTAAGGGAACATGCCAAAGGTTTACAACCTAAATCTATGTCTATCTCGAATCACTACCTAATATAGAATCGAAGATGACAAAAAGGGATGAAGCAAGCAAAAGTGCTTTGGCAGAAGCACACAAACAATGCAATGCAAACAAACAAATGGCACACAAGCGCAGGAAAAGGAGGAAGGCCTATAGCCTCGAACAGTAACGAGCATACCGTGAGTCAACCAGGAGCCGACACATCCGATTCCTGTGAATGGTATCACTGCATGACATGAATTTTCAAGTGTGAAGAGCAAATGATGCGAGCGCTGCAATAAATGCGAACCCCAAGAAAGTGTGGAGAGTCAGAATAGGGAACTCTTGCCACTTTATTATTATTGACTCGATAAAGGAAGCAACACGATTCGCGTGTGCTGAGCTAACACGGACTGGAACTGTGCGGGGATCGATTGCGAACCTTTTCCGCTTGCCCATCATATCATCATGACTCGATAGCAGGAAATATAAAAGGCGGGACTTTGCTTGGTGGTGCCACGTCGGTTGTCCTAACCACTCTTGACCTATGCAAGCACAAACATAAACACTTACTGAGAATTACCTCCCTATGCAGATGGAGGATTTTAAACAAACCAAACACAATTAGCAAACAGAAGCTCCCTAAACGGGTCTTTAAATAAATCAGAGGGGTTCCTGAACATGCTTCAGCTACGAAAACCCCTTCATACATCTCTATTCCTACTTCTCATGGCAAGGAAAAGCGGGAAAACCCTACTTCTCATGCTCTCTAGAAAAGCGGTAAAAGAAATGCGGTAAACAAAGTAAAACAAATACCAAACGGATAAAGATCCAAGAGCATCATGAGCTAAAAGATCCTGAAAACTTCAAGCATCGCTGGCACGCAATAAAGAAATCCGGTGAGAAGTGTGCGGAGGCACAAAAGCATAATCAATATGTGTCATACACATCCGAAGCAAATACACCTGTACAAGATCGCAATCCAGACAATACAGACAAAGGATGTGCATCGATATGCACGGTCAAGAATGTGTGTTTATACACATTCGACGTATATCCAATAAACCTGCGAGAAACTATCCAGATAGTATAGAAAAAGGATGTGCATTAATATGCACGGTCAAGAATGTGTGTCTATACACATTCAACGTATATCCAATGAACATGCATGAAATTACAATCTAGACAAAGCAGACAAAGAAGGCACACACATGTGTGCAAGCAACAGATATGGATTCTACACATCCAAATCAATCAGATAACCTGCAAAAAATGGTGAAAACCAAGCATACAGATAAAGAGTGCACACGCATGTGTGCAACATCAAAACATGGATTCTACACATCCAAATCACAAGTATAATGCTCCATGTACCGTGACACGAAACAAAGTGTCGAATAGCAATGAGGCTTTTAAAGAAAGCACAAGACGCAAAAGCGATTATTTACAATAAAATTGAAGTATTAAGGATGACCCTAATGAGGTCAGCAACTAAATTGTTCTAAATCTATCCTAAACATCTCTAAAAATAGAGGCAAAGATTGCAAACAAACATGCAAGAGGAACCTAGAAGAACTATACAATCATTAAACTAGTTCCTAAGAGTTATACCGCTATGGTTAGCTTTGAAGTTCTATTTACAATCCTAAGGTAAGGTTTGTATTCAGCTACAATTATATGGTAGAAAAATAACCTAAAGTTTCTAAGAAACACATGGTATTGCATTCCTACAATCACCGATTCAAATGATAAAGAAGAAATAAGCTTTCAAACCATACAATATAATCAAACTTGAGAATTAAATAAGTATTGAATTAAAATAGATGTAAAACTCTACAAGTCAGTAGCTAATTCATACTAAATAATCTCAAATGAAATGCACAATAAAAATCATGATTAAAGCAAATTCATGCACAAAATGAAGTTAAACGATTAATTATCGCCTAAGGGTTAATTAACATGTTACCCCAATCATATGACTCAATTATGGTTTCTAAGTCAAGAGTACAACCACATAAACATATCAAAATTTTAATTAAAAGTTAATTGAAAGTTAGAACAAGTGTTAGACACTATATGCAAAGAATTTGATTCCTAATCGGGTGAACTAGCAAACAAATACCTATGTTTGTATCATACAAAAGGAAAATCGAATAAAAAACTTAATAAGGTCTAAAAAATATAATAAAAATTCCTAGAGACTCTTAATACATAATAGAACCAGCAAGTCATTTTAGGGATTTTAACTATTGAGAAACGATCAAAATTTGAATCTATATGCGAAGCATTATAAGAAAAAATCGTCTCTAAACATATTATCGAAAATAATTAAAATAGAATTGAAATACAACTACAAAAATTCCTAAAAAAGATAGAAAAATTCCTAAGAACCTCTAAAGTCAGTAGTATTTTATTCGGATTTTTATTGTCGACAAACGATTGAAAAAACACATCGAAACGTGTAAGATATCATGGAGAAATCGCTTCTAAACATATTATCGAAATGGATTAAAAACTAAAAGAAATTAATTGTTAAAAATCCACAAAAAATATCAAAAATATCCTAATATACTAAAATGTCAGAAAATACTTTTTATGCATTTTTTATAAGTCAATTGAATTGAAATCGGGAGCAATTTTGAGAATGTATTGAACATGATTTACAAATAAACAGGGGGTGCAATACTGACTTTTCAATATGAACTAAATCTAGTTTTCAACCGCAGAATTGGGCTTAAGCTGGTGGTGTATTAGCATTTTTGTTAGGCCCAGTCCGAATTTGCACCTAAGTCCATTTTGTCCAAACAATAACATGCCTTCAGATTTTATTTTTTACTGTCACATTTTATTTTATGTATACCATAGTGTATCAATTGGACAAACTTAATTAAGTTAATTAAAATACAAGTCAGTAAAATAATGAACACGTGGCGGTACTTGATTGGGTAGTGGCGAAAATTGCATGGACCTGTAGAATTGTGACACGCATAGAGCTTGGTCGGAGTTGGACGTTTCCGGTCACCTTCTCCGGTTGGACCTCGCCGGTAAGAATCAGACAGTAGTGAAAATCCACAAAACTTGCATATTTCTACTCGTTTCAACCTTCTGATTCCAAATCCGATGTCGTCTTTATCCAATATTTATTCTATCAGAGAGAAATCAAGGCGCTAAAACAAGATCAGACGGAGTCCTCGTGCGAAACCTCAAGAAATTTATACAATGGTGGCTCCTTTCTCTGAGATGGAGCATAAGAGTTGATTATTCTTGAATCCTGGAAGAAGATGGAGCGAGAAAGAGAGTAAGAAGGCGTGAGGAATTTGAGGATCAAAATTCTTGTTTTCTGTAACCGGATTTTCTGTTATGGCTGCGACATGAAGGCGGCGAGAAAGAGAGGGATGAAGCTCTTGTTTCTTGTTGCAACCATTTCCGTCGAAGTTGTTACGGTTGTATCCGCGGCGAGAGGGTGATAGAGGATGGAGTATGAAGCGAGCAGAAAAACGTCTGTAACTGATTCTTGCCACTGAAAGTTTGGAAGTTTTTCTTTTGGAGTTTGTTCTGGGGGCGATGATGAAGGTAGAAGAGGGAGGGTAGAAGAAGGTTGTTACAGTCTATTGGTTTGTTATGAAGACGGATAGGTTGTTGCGGTGAGGAATGAGGTAGCTACGGTTAGTGGTGGCTGCGGATTTGAGCGAGGTTGTGAGGGCGGTTAGAAACGGCGTGCTCAGAAAGGAAGTTTGTCACGGTTATAGCCTAGAAAGGAGTGTGAAGAGAGAGGAGATAAAAAAAGGAAGAAGAAAGTGGTGAAGGGAACCCGTTCCGGTTATGGGGTTCTGTTTAAGTTAGTTACAATGGAACCAGGAGGAAGAAAAGTTGGTTGTGGTGATTTTTCTGATTTTGTTCGTCTCTTGAGTTTGTTAGAGTGGTTGAAGGAAGGAAAGGTGGAAGAGAGTGAGGTCCGCTCTGATTCTGTTACTTTGATTTGAGTCTTTTTCTCCATCATGCATGCACCTCGTGACTTATTTGGCCAATTATGAAGAAAACAAAATCTTCTACATGCTTACCTCATGTACCTCTTTTGTGCTCGACAAATCGAAATATAACGCCATTGGAAAAAGTACGAAGATCAAAGTCGGAGAACAAACTTCCGTGAACAATTTTCGTGTTCAAAACTTTTGAAACGGAGCCCGTAGCATGCCTAAAATCGGCTCTAAAGTCATGACATCGACACTGATTGCGAAATCATGGGATTTCCTAATCATTGTCCAGCCAATTACTCATGCCATGTGCACTACTTTATGGCCTCATAACTGTCTCGATACTCAACCAAATGATGCAAACTCGGTGCCATTGAAATGTGACATGTGATAGAATAACTTTGTAATTGCTGCCAATTCAAATGGAGCCTAAATCACGGAGGAAAAAGTGTTTGAAATTTGTCACATGATCATTCGATGAAAGTCCTGGCTGGGCTGGGCCAATTCCAAGCATGACTTGCAGCAATTTTCCAACTTCAAACTGTCAATTACGGCGCTTCGTAGCTTCCGCTCCGACGTCCAAAACGAAAAAGTTTATAAACGGAACTTGTAGAGTATATGACAACTCAACTTTCATGTTTGAGTTTTTCATGCGGCGATCGAATCGACGAGAAAACAACTTCAAACATGTGCACAACAACTGCTCGATAAAATGCTTCCGTATGCATGGCAAAATGTGCGTCATTTTGCATTTGGCAATTTCAAACCATCAAATATGGCGCCCGCATCTTTCGCCCGACGTCCGAAATGAAAATTTTTCTAAATGGAACTGGTAGAGGGCACGGCAAACTCCAACTTTCATGTTCGTAGTTTTTCCGCGTCGCGACCAATCGATGACAAAACAGCCCGAACATGCGACAACAACCATTCGAATATTGCAAACATGATGAATTCTTATTTTCCGCTTTGTAACTTTCGATCCGAGTCCCGAATGAATTTGATTTCTTCACAAAGTTGTAGATTGCTGCGAAATGAATAACTTTGATTTTGAAATCAACTCGAATCGACGTCAAACACGTGTAAAACACCTCCAAGTCGAGTACTTGAACATGTTAAAACACTCAAAATTTTCACTATGTAAAACTTCCAAAGTTGTGAACTTCAAACTTGAGCTTCATAACTCGAATTGCATTTTAAAAATCTTCATAGAGTCAAATTGAGTACAAAATGTGCTTTTTCCAACGAATACCAATTTAAATTCGAGAATGTATTTAACAAGATATGGAATTGACAACATGGCTCCGTGAACATAAAGCGCTTAAAACTTAGAAAATTTTCTAAGTCCAAGATTACTTAAAATGCAAGAAGCCCCATTTCCTTTCGATTTTTCCTACTTTTCTCAACAAATGATCACACTTTCTCAAATGTCGACTTTTGACAATAATTTTGACCGAATTCCACCCACCAAACTTTGACTTTTGTTGACTTTTCGATACATGCACTCAAATATCATTTTATCTATCCGTTTGATCTTCCGATGAATCGTGGATCGATAAGCCGATACGATACTTCAAGATTCATAGAAGGCCATAGAATCAATTTGACTCAAATATTCGACCGCAACACATCGTAGCTCGAAACTATAATCAATATCCACCGATAGCGATCGTAACTCCAAAACCACAATTCTCGAGATAATCGCAGCTTTTGATGCTCACATCTTGTATATTGGGAGGAAGCTTGAAATAATAGAACCTCGATATTCACCGAACCAAACCTCTTCTTCAGAATCAGACGGTTCATACGATTGGAAAATCTCAACCCATGGCTAATGAATGAATGATACGCATGCAATGCACCTATTGATTAAGTGTAAGCCAACTATTTATTAAAAATGAAGAGGGTGAATTTTGGGTGCAACAACCGTGAAACTTAAGTGGTAAAGAGGACTCTGGGAGATAGATTCAAGCTTACTATATGAAACCAATAAGATGACCGCTCAAAGTAAAATAAATGATTTGTGGATCATAAATTACTATATGAAAACCAATAGTATGATACCGCTCAAAGTAAAATAAATGATTCGTGGATCATGAAGGCAATTCTAGAACAAATGAATGAGATGAGTTCATTGGTACGATAGAGGAAATTATGGTCAGAAGACATTTCAAGATGGCCATCACGCATGTAACCCTACATGATTATGGTCAAAAGGTAATTTGGAGTCCTCTGTTGTATAGTAATAATGTTAGGCCTCGTGCTAACTTTATTCTTTGGATTACCTGTCATGGTAGACTATCGACTAAGGATAAACTATATCGATTTGGCATGATACACAATACACTTTGTTGCTTTTGTGATGAGTCAGTAGGACACTTATTTTTTGAATGTGAAATTATGAAGGGAGTGTGGATGGAGGTCCTGAATTGGGTTCAAATATCTCACACACTGATGGCCTGATGAAATTGCTTGGTTGATTCAATAAACCAAAGGAAAAGGAACTAGAGCGGCGATCCTCAAAATGGCAGTATTAGAAACGATTTATGAACTATGGGAGTACAGGAACAACAAGATTTTTGGTGAAAATATGGATATCACGGGTATATGAAAGAAAATTATATATACATTGGTGTATAGAGGTTGGAATAAAAAGAAGCTTAAGAATTACATAGCTATTTTATTGATGAAGGGGGGATAATTTTATTCTTTTTTATTTGACTGACCTTCATTAGTTTTTTGGGTAGTTTTTATCTTTTGGTTGTTGGATCCAATTTGTGGATCGCTTGTACTTAGTAATTTTTTTATTCAATAAAGTATTTTATTTTAATTTTATAATAAAAATATAAATTAAAAATAAATACTTTATCAATTTTTTTAATGTAAAAAAGTGAGAAGAAGATAAAAGAAACTATTTGAATTTGAAATAATTGATCAGATAATATAATAAAAAAATAAATAAAAGTTATAATATATAATTAAATGATAAATATTCCTAAAATATGATTGTTAATTAAATTAAAAATTAAAAATTGAGACCTGTAAAAAATGTGTGGTCCAAAGCTTGAATGAATAAATAAATTAGATTATAAGAAAAATATTATAATTAAAAGTAGGTTTTTATATTTAAATTTGATATTTATAAAAAATAAAGTAGGTTTTTAACATATTTTAACAGTAGGCTTTAGTCTTCATATGTATGTTTGTGTATGTGTCTTTTCAATTTAACATAAAACTATAAGAATGCAGACCCCTAATCGAGATTATTCCACTTTCAAGCATGCAAACTTTATATGTGGGATGTGGGGGTGTGGTGGGGATTTAAGGATAGGGGTATATGCTTTTTGTTTGTCAAGATTAGTTTTAGCTTAATAATGAAGGACCAAACAAAAAACACATAGACAACAAATTAAATTAAAAAGTTTCCGGAAACTATTTGAACCGCAAATTTCAGGTGAGAAAGCTAAAGAAAGTTGCTCCTAACCGCGAATGTTTTGGAAGTATTAGTATGAAAGTAACTAAAGGAAAAACATATTTGTCACTCATTTCATTTCATTTCATGAGAGAGGGAATTTTGTTTGTTATTATATTGTGGATACAAACCCAACCAGGAAAAAATATTAAGGCACTGTTAAGGTGTATTTGTGGCAAATAAAAGCATAATTATTGGTCATCTATTCAAAAAGTGTCAACACGGTTTACTAACCTATTGTGTGAGATAAAAAGCATTCTCTCATTATTCCACTTTCTCTATGTTGAGATAAAGAGCATTCTCTAATAATCTCACTTTTCTATTTTGAAAAAGTTGCTTATGCCACAAAAAGGAATTACAGTGAGGTTAACCTCGTAACATAAATACTTAGAATATCATTATTAGCCAAATGAAAAATAAACATTGATAATCATCTTTAAAGTAAAAAATTTCACCACTTTTGGCTTTAAATTTGGCTAACGCGTCAGTACTATTTAGATAATTATTTAAATATTTAGAGTGTATTTGAACGAAATAATTGAAAAAATTTAAGTAATTCAAATAATTTAGTTTAAATTCATCTATTTTTAAATGGTTTTGTTCAAATGCAGTATTAAAATAATTTACTATTTAATTTTTAAGGTCATTTTCATAAATTTTAAATAATTTGGATCAAATTAAAAATATAAAAAATAGAGATTAATTTGTAATTTTTGAAAAATTGAAGCAAGTAATTAACAAATTTTGAAAGTTTTTAAGGACTTGTTTGCAATTTTGAGAATAAATTTGAATTTTTTATAAAATATAAGAATTATCTTGTAATTTTTTAAAAAATTAATAAGAAACAATTGATATTCCCATTATATAGTGTGAAAGAAAATTTTCAATTTTTTATTTTTTATATTATTTAAAATAAATATATTTAACTTAAATAAAATATTTCATAAATATATATATTTTTACAATTATTCATATTTTTTAACTAAATAATAAATTTTAATCATGTTATTTTAAATTTTTTTAAATTTTTTTTTTATATTAAACTATTTCATTCAAAAACATACTTAACGTATATGATGGAGTTTAGTAAAATCTATTTTAATATTTTTGATTATTTATAATTTAGTATAAATATTTAAAATATAGCTGAATTATTTTAATACTGCATTTAAACAAAACCATTTAAAAATAAATGAATTTTAATTAAATTATTTGAATTACTTAAATTTTAAATTATTTAAAAAATTTCAATTATCTCATTTAAACACACTCTAAATAATTTTTAGTTTGTTAGGAACAATATAATTTTCAGAATGACGGTGGAATGTTCTTGATGTTGTTTGGAACATCAAAGTCCTTGTTGGAGATGGTCATTCATGAGAAAATTACACATTCTAAATGTAATTTTTACGAGTTCAACAAAGAGTCTTTGTTTTATGATGTAGTTTCTCTTGGTTTGTAATTTTCTTCTTCGTCGTGTTTTTTGGGCTCGTGTTTTGTTGTAATCGGATGTTGAGAACATTTAGTTCTCTTTTGTTAATATATCTTGATTACTAAAAAAAATTGAATTATTTGAATAATCTGAAAGTGCCATATATAATATATAAAATTGAATAGCAACCTTTTAAAAAAAACAAATAGAGTAATAATGTTTTCTTTTCTTTTGTTCCCGTTATAGGCATCCACGCGTTAGATAGATGTTACAACAGGTTTTTTTTATCACTTTTCAATTCAGAACTTAATTCTTGACCTAATTTCAAATTGTAATGGATGCAAATATCATTCGATCTCTTCCCGAAACCTCGACCCTCTCTCCCCCGTCTTATTCTGTAAAAATTCTGAACAAACCGAATAAAATCTTTACTGAAGCCTTAGGCAATGTTTGTAACATCCACACTAGTCAGCTCTCGACTCCATGTGTTAAAGGTGAAAGACAATCTATTTCGATACCGAAAGATGAATACGTTTGGTCTTGAACTCGCAAGCACAATTTCCATGGCGTGATTTTATGGCTTAAGGGCTCACCACCACTTACGATGGTTCACCGGCAAAGTTGGACAATATGTGGCACTATATTGCTTGATAGGCATCGCATCTCTTGGTGGGCTTCTTCAAGATGTTAAGTGTGTTTGTTCAATGACTTCGTGGAATCTGAATCCAGGGGTTTTGAAACTTTTCCCTTGAATAAAAAATTTTATACCCAACAATGTGAACCATAATTTTGCCTGTGTCCGCTCAGATCCATGGTATTAACTATCTTTATATATGTTTTAAATTACATAATTGTTTACTTAAAATAAAATTGCAAAATAAATTTTTAATTGTAGTTATAATCGATTTAGTTGTGTTATTAAACTCAATATTATTTTAAGAGTTATACGATGATTTTTGATTTTTTTATAATATATAAATAATATATATTATGAATAATTAATTTATTTTATTTAATAGGTGAGAAATATGAGGACTAATTAAAAAAACATTTATTATAAAAGTATATTATAGATTCGCTACAAAATGAATAACTTAAATTAATAAATGTTAGAATTATTAATGTCTATAAAATAAAATAAAATTCCTAATAGTTTCATTTTAATTTTCAAAATAACTTTTTTCTTTGATTTAATTATTGAAGTGAAAACAATTAATTTATTGAGATGATTTGTCTCTAATAAATAATAGTTTTCTATCAACATAAAATAAACAATCCGTTAATCTTGTCACAATATATCTCTTTCACAACAATAAACAAATAAAAATAATCACCGCACAAAAAACCAATATAATAAAATATACTAAGATTTAAAAAAAATATCTAGAAAATATATGATTTAAATTTTTTTTGAACTTGACATTTAATAATTTTTTTAGGTTTTGTAAATTATACATTAAACATTTAAAGAATAATTGAAATATAGATTCATCTACTCTTATATGAATTATGAATTTAATAATTACTCACAAATATTATCTATAAATAATTTAATATAACACTTTTTTTACAATATTGCATTATGCATGTAAATATGACAAATCTTTTAAATTTAAAAATATGGTGTGGTACATTAAAACATTAGTTTGTAGATGGTCGGTCCATATTGGTAAAAAAATCTGCGCACAAATTACCTTCTCGAAAGATATGAGAAATAAAAAAAAAGACATGCTACTAATAATTTCTTTACAACATAACCATTTATTCCTTAATTGCCAAGGAACCAGAGTATCCTTTGAAAAAGCTTGAACCACAATGGATGAGTCAGTTTCGATCCAAAGCTTCAACCATGCTCTATCTCTAGAAATTTCAATAGCTCTGAAGGCAGCAGAGAATTTCACATGTAAGGAATTAGGGACCATTGTTGGTTCCGCAAAAGCTAACAAGAAATTTCTGAAAGAGTTCCTAAAAATTCCACCACAACCACTAGAGTCATTCTCAAAAGAACCATCACAATTGCATTTAATCGAATTTAGAACCGGGGGTTGCCAATTTGGATAGTTAATATTAACTCTAAAAGACTTCAAAAGACAAAAATTAGACATAGATGAGGAGGCACATAAAATAGAATTGTTCCCAATTGTACGCACCTAAGTCAGAACATAAGAGGTGCTGGAATGAAGAGGAGTCAGAGACCTATTATGGAACTTGGCTTCATTGCGAGTGAACCAAATCAGAGCAAGAACATTAACAATGGAAGATGGGACAATAAGAATACCTTGGGGGGAATTGCTAGTGTTACAAAGTCTCCAAACATCATCTACCAAAGAGATTGAGATATGAGTATTTAGAAAACCAAACAACCATATCCACAAAGTAGCAAAGAAAAGAACAATGAAAGAAAACGAATGAGTAGATTCAAGATTAGTTTTGCAAATATTGCACCGAACAAAGACTAAATCCAAGTTGCAACGCATCATCCTAGGGAATTTTGTCGCTCAAAATCTCCAAACCAACATAGATTTAGAGTAGGCATGGCAATAAACCCGCCCGCCCGCCCGACCAAATTAGCGGGAAAACCCGATTTAATGGGGGGTTCGTAAAACCTGCTTATTTATTGAAAGGGGGTGATGGTAATACCCACCCGCCAACTAAATTTATTTTATTTTATTTGTTTTAATAGTTTTATTACTTATTTACACTTTTTTATACTTTTTAATGTTATAATATTATGTTTATTATAATTATTATTTATTTTTTTGAAAATAAAATTTAAATAAAACTATCAAACTTGAAAAATACTTTTAAAATAATTAAGTATTTAGTTTAATTATTTATTTTTAACTTTATTGAAAAAATATAAATTTAAAAATAAAATAAAAATTTTATTCAAGGTGCGGTAAACCCGCTTTTGTCAGGGGCGGTGAACAAATTTTAGTCCCGAACGGGTGCGGGTCTGGGTCTGGGAGGCGGGTGCGGGTCTGGGTCTGCTTAAACCCGCCCCTGACCCACCCCGTTGCCATCCCTAATTTAGAGGGAGTGATATCAGGAATTGTCCAACTAAGCTTGGGAGAAGGAGAAGATTTGAAGCGGTAAGCATCTTTCAAGGATAGAAAACCGTCTGAGGTCGACTTCCAAACCATAGAATCAGGAATGTTACGTTGAGGATGAAACAGGGAGATATCATGAGTGAGGAATGGAAATAGGATATGCCAAAAAGAGGGAATAAACCATTCCCCATTCACCAACACCTCATTAATCAAAGAGTTTTCGTCAATACCATTAGAGGTAAAGATAGCAGGATCGATTTTTTCCAAAAGTGGGACACCACACCAAGCATCTTTCCAAAACTTTATTGTGCAGCCATTACCCAACATCCAAGTACAATTAGGAATGATGGTAGAATATTCAGGATGAATTCCACACCAAATGGATGAGAAGATGCGATGTCGGATAATGCCAAAACAACGAAGAACATTTTCCCGAAGCAAGAGCGCCCAATCCTCCTGACTGTTGAAACAATCCCAATAAAGATTCAAATTTGAAGCATTATTTAAGACAATAAGAGATTGGAGACCCAGACCCCCATTGAGTTTAGGGCGACAAACTTTGCTCCGCATCACAGACCACTTTTAGAACTAATATTACCACTCCATATGAAGTTACGAGAGGCAGATTTGATCTCTCGGAGAAGAGACACAGGCCAGGAATAAATAGAGATAGAGTGATATATCATACTTTGCAACACTAAGCTAACAAGAGTGACACGACCGACATAAGAAAGGATAGAACCTTTCCACCCCATTTAGAAATCATAGAATCCGCCATGTTTTTGAAATGAGAGCTTAGCTCTACCCTGAAGATTGGAACACCAAGATAGGTAAAGGGCAAGGAACCTCTTGTGAAACTTGTAAGATTAATCACCTATTTGCTTTACGATCCTCCATGGAACCACAAAAATCAAGGACTTAGAAGCGCTTATGTATTGGCATGAAGCATGAAAGTAATGTAAAAAGATTCGAGAGCCAAAAGGTTGGAAGAAATACCTTATAGAATATGAAAATGTCATCGCATAGAGAATATGCGGGGACGATAAATATTTGTTGACTTTCATAGAGAGATACTACCCGAGTGAACTAAATGATATGTGACGACTAAGAACGCTTCTTCCGTATAAAGAGAAGAGGTGAGAGGGTCACCCGACGAACTCCTCGCTACAAGAAAAATAACCATGAGCGGCACCATTGAAGGATATCGACATAGAAGCATAATGCAGATGTAAGAAATCCAATTACGTAAAATAGTATTAAAGCCATACTTCTCAAGAACCTTAAGGAGGAATAACCAATTAATAGTGTCGAAGGCCTTTGTGATGTCCACTTTAAGCGTGATGTTGCCCCCAACCGTCTTTTTATCCAGAAAATTGGCAACTTCCGAAGTAAGACACAAACAATCTTTGATGTTTCTCCCTTTATAAAACCTTTTGTTCTTTGGAAACAAGAAACGAAATAATTCAAGCAATCATGTCAGCAAGAATTTTTGAGATGATCTTGAATTTAAAATTAGCAAGGGCGATGGGCCTGAAATTGTCCATAGTGGAAGCGTATTTTGATTTGGGAACCAGAATAATAATGTTAGCATCAGAGTTAGCCAAAATCCAACCCTCCTTGAATAATTGCCAAACCGTGTTGCCTACATCGCTTTTATAATTTGACAATAAGTTTGATAAAACACGCCCCAAAGGTTCGAAGATTGTGAATTCTAAGCTTTGTTGCAAAACATTTCATATTGAGGGAGTTAAGAAAATTTGGAGGAAAAATTTGGAGAGTCATCCAAGGCTCCGCAAGGAAACAGAAGTCCGGTTTATGAGTACGGATAAAAAATTTTAGGACCAATCTTGTAGGAGTTGGAATATCCAGGCATTCCGTAAAATGCACTTCATTAAAATGTCTTTGAGGTACCGATGGGATCCGTTTGGTAGCTTCTCTGGACTTTGCTTTTGCCTTAATTTTTTTTTGAGACATGGACTTAAAAAGTTGAAACTTGAGCATCTCAGGATCGAATTATCCCTCATCATTGTCAGTCTCTATGTCATCGATACCTTCAGAGAGATTATCCCAAGATTTCCTAAGAAACTGAGCATTGAATTTTTGAGCCCTGGATGCTAATTGATCATGAACATTTTGGTTTTGTAGTTGCGTGTCACCAATATATTCATATTCCTCCGAACTTGGATCCTCATGGTTAAAGTTCTCATCATTTGCATTTCTAACCAAAAGTTGATTAACCATCTGTTGTGCATCATGAGGCTTATCAAGAGGATTATATGCGGCGAGGAAAGGTGATTAGGTGAAAGCACAATATGAGCATCCTTATGAAAATTTATTTTCTAAGTAAATCACCCCTTTGGTAACCCCTTATTAACCTCGATAGTGTTACTTTGTCTTTCATTATTCTTTACCTGCTTTTCTATGGTCCTCATTGAATCGTTTTCATGCTTGTGTTCACCACCGCCAAACGCCAGTAGTTGCTCTCTTATGACCTATACACTAGAAGTTGTCGAACGATAGATTTTTTCATATTCAATCTCAACGAAGAAAGCAAAACCGACATCGCTCAACCAATATTTTGTAAGATAGATCCTTTCAAGATCAATATCAACTAAGACCCGACAAAATGTCCAAAGGCCCTATCAAAAGATGTTTTGTTCAAGAAGAATCTATGCAGATCGTAATATCTACGCTACTTGCTATGGCAAAATGATTTAGGACGACCAATATTCCCCGAGACCGTGGATTTTGATCCATACCGTGCGTAAGATTGGTTCAAGTAGATGACATAAAATCTCCGTCCAAGGAAAGAGCTTTAAAACACCGTGATTAAGGTTCCATGAATGAATGGATCTTACGCGCGAACATCTTCTAAGGAAGAGAAAGAAAACTCAAAAACCCTTTACCAAGTGAGATGATACCCCATTTGGTAATCGAGTTCCAAAGCTCGAGAGTTTTGCCTTCAAAACGACAATCGGAGGGGCTAGAACCTTTGGGCCAAATGATTCTACCGTGAAGGTTGTGTTTGCAAGCTTCTAAGCCTAACGGTATTCTTCTTTAGGATAGTAATGAAGAGTTTGTCCCTTAACGCATGCGCTGGTAGTCGATCGAGAGGAATGTTGTAGACATTTACAACACCTTGACAAAAGATTTGGATGGTTTAGAAATTGGATCTAGGATCGTGATTGAGATTGAATCTAGAAGGAAGTTTGGTTCGAAGCAAACCGGACAGAGTTCACATGAACAATGGTTTTAGGGAAGAGGAAAACATGGGCGAAAGGCGGGAAGCACGCGGGAAGCTTAGGCACTCGATCGCTTCAACTTGGACATACATGTGGAAGTGAAGAATTTCAAATGAAACCCCAATTTGGCTCTAGAAAGGAAGGATTCTCGTGAATTGATTAGTAATATCTCCTTTTATAAGTTAGCCTTTGTCATCACATTGGAGAACCCTTAATTTCTTATATATTAGGCTTAATTATAGTTTTTGTCCTCCTATTTTCTCCAACTCACGATATCACCCCCTATTTTATTTTTAAATGCTTTGTCCTCATGCTCATTTTCTCGACGAAAACGTCAAGTGTATCAGTTTTAATTACAATTTTAGTCCTCGATTTTTTTTATTTTAAACAATTTTGGTCCCCTATTTTCTCCAACCTAATACTTTCTAGTAGAAAAATAAACATAAAAGATAAAACTATTTAAAACAAAATAGGAGACTCATATCGTAAGTTGAGAAAATAGGAGATCAAACTGTAATTAAACCTATATATTATCTTGTTTGCACAAAAATAAAAAATAAAACATAGCTAGTAGCATATTTACATTACATTGAAATGAGACTACTCACCAACATCATATATTCAAGAGAGATTCCAATCAATTGTAAACACTTTACAAACCTTTCTCATCATTTCTTCATTTTCATCACTCAATATAAATTTACAAAAGCTAAAAGTTAAAGGCTACAAACATGATAAGAAAAAAGTAAACCCACAAAACACCTATATTGTTACTTCCAACAACGTGGGCTTCTTATCAAAAGCCACTACAGTGCTTGAAAAGCATTTTTGCTTCTTCTACTTATAAATAAGAAGTAAAAAAGTAATAAAGTGGTAGCTTCTACCTATAGCTAGCATTACCTCATGCACCAACCAGCCATTTCCTCAAAGCTTTGCTATACAGTCTAGTATTTTAATCGATTTGTCAAATATACTTTGGTGTAAATATTGTTCATTGTGACTTATAAGTGTTGCTTAAAATGGTACATAAATCTGAAAGTGTTGCTAAAAGAGCAATGGATTCGGATACTAACTGTTCATTCTCTAGGGAAAGTAGAAGATATTGATGCATGGTGAAGGATAGTTGATTTTTTAGTTCTAGGTTTTGAATTCTCAACCGGTTCAACCGGGTTGTGATATTCTCTAAATGCTTCTTCTTTCTGCAACGGGACCGTTGAGCCGATTCCAGTTCGACTTCATGCGCCTCAGCTTTCTTTCTTCTGAAGAGTAAACCGTCCGGTTTGAACCCTGTGAGCCGCCGGATTTAGGACTGGTGGGATTTTCTGGTTGGTTAATGAGGGAAATGAGGTATTGTATTTCACTTTCTGAAAGCATGGTTTCGAGAACCGGTTCTTCGGTTTGGAATGGCATGGCTCGGCTCAAATAAGAGAGATTTGAAAAAAAAAGGGTAAATTGCAAAGAGTGAACCGGAAGGGGGAAGGAAAGGGAAAAGGGAGGAAATGAAGGTGTGGGAGGAGTATTTAAAGGGAGGGAGAAGGGAGCACGTGGGGTCCACTAGAGCAAAAGATTCTTGAGAAAACAAATAGTACAATTATTCTCAAAATAAATAATAAAATGAATGCTATAATTAAAAGTATCTTTATACTCAAACCTCGCTTGAGTTTCTTAAACTAATCAATCTCTCAAAACAAATATTTTTATAATTAAAAAGTAAGTTTTTTTTTTTTTTTTATAAAAGAAAGGGCGTAAGCCAACAGAAAAATAATTACACTACTATCAACTTAAGAGTAACAAGCCCCATATATCACTCTCATAGATCTCTTTAATCTATATAGGACAATCTTCAAAAACAATAGTTTTAAATTAATTTTTATTTAAAAAATCGACAAATTCAACAAATTTAGAGGATTAATATGAAAATTAAAAAAAAATATTTTAAAATCTATCAACAATAAAATTAGAGACTTTTTTAAAACCCAAATAAAATTTAAAGTATTTACCGGCACAAAAATAACCTTAAATATTATATATGTATTTCTCTTATTTTAACTGGCTAACACAATTCTTTTTAAATTTAGATAATTTTGGTTTTTTAATACTTTTCAATTTAATATTAATGATATTTTTATTTTTAAATGATGTATCACTTAAACATGATAATTACTGTATATTAAATTTTTTGTGAAACTTTACCTAAAAAATAGATATTTTTTCAAATTTAAATACAAAAACAAATATAAAAAACGGTTTGAATTTGAAAATTTTAGTGATATCATGAATTAGCTAAGATACGAGATCAATCAAAATTAATAAATAAAATGTATAGAATATAATTACATTAAAATAAAATATTTAAGACCTATATAAATTTGTGGTCTAAAGCGACCGTCTTTAACTTAAAACTCGGATGAATAAATAAAATAAAATTATAAGAATTATACTACGATTAAAAGTAGGTTTAAAAAATTAAGTAGTCATTTTTAATATCTTTTAAAAGTAGGCTTTAGTCTTCAGATGTATGTTTGTGTATATGTCTTTTCAATTTAACATAAAACTATAAGTATGCAGACCCCTAATCGAGATTATTCCACTTCCATGCATGCAAACTTTATTTGTCGGGTGTGGGAATGTGGTGGAGATTTAAGAATAAGGCTATATGCGTTTTGTTTTGGTAAGGGGATAATGATTTAATTTGTCAAGATTAGTTTTAGCTTAATGATGAAGGACCAAACATAAAACACATAAACAACAAATTAGATTAGAAAGTTGCCGGAAACTATTTGAACCGCAAATTTCAGGTGAAAAAGTTAGTGAAAGTTGCTCCTAACCAACATTAGGCTTTTGGAAGTAATGGATCTAGGTGTTCCAATAGTGTTTTCTTTTCTTCCTAGGCAATCCACGTGTTATTTAGATGTTACAACATGTTTTCAATCATTTTCTTTTTCACCTAAAATATATAATACAAACAATTAGAGTTTAAAATTCAGAAATTTTTTGTGGTCAATTACTAGACACCCACACACATAATCAGCTTACAAAGCTTGAAAGTAAACATCGTTCTTACAAAATTACAAATTCATAAACTTCAATATTTGAAGTGTGTATGTCTTAAAATATTAAATGATGTGGATAAAAAGTATGTTCCGATTTGTGAATTAGTTTATTAATGGACTCTGCTCTTGACTCGATAAATACTGTTGAGTTTTGATAGGTATAAATAAATATTTTTATCATTTTTATTTTTATTTTTTTTGTAAAAATTATCATAATTTTTAGAATCTATTACAAATCTATAAAAATCAAAGTACCATTAAATTACACTAATGATCTAATTAATAAATTTTTAATTTAGTCTTAATTAAAGAGTAATTTAGACTTTTCCTGACACTCATTGCACCACATTCATTTGACATTTATTACGTCTGATGTGTCATTCTATTGTTTTTTGCTGTCATTTTTGAATTTTTTTAATTCACACACATTGCATAATAAATAACCCTAGTAAACCCTACACTAACCCAATTATTCCACTAAACCCTAATCACGTTTTTTATTGCGAGATTTAAATTGGCAGCGCAAGATGAACAACCACCATAAATGTTGAGTTCTTGAAACGGTAAATCTATACAACCAAAAAATTCCTTTTTTCCAAGATGCAACAAATAACTCATTCACCCAACTCTATTAAAACACAAATCAGAAAACCTAATTTCATCTTCTTCCTGCGCCGCTCCATCTCTTTTCATTCTTCTCTTTGTCATACCGATTTTATTTCGTTGTAATCTCAACCATCCGATATTCTCATCCTAACTCGTTAATTTATTTGTTTCAGACGCTCCAAAGATAGGAATGGTGGTCGCAACCAAGATCTCTCGAATCTCAACAACATCAATAACCAACAACACCGTTATAGATTCGTAAGAATTTCATTCAAATGAAATTTTTAACATTAATTCGATGCATACATATGTAAGTGACAAAGGTGAGTGATTGAAACATGTGATTGAAAGTTGAAACTAAAATGTAGTTTGAAATATCATATTTTGTGTTTTGTTCTTTTCATTTTCAGGGTTGTCTTACTATTTCTCCTTTTCCAAAAAAAAGCTTAACTTGATACCTAAAATGGGATGTCTTTATCTTTAGGTTACTTGGGAGCTGCAGAAGGGGATTTTTGAGTTGCATGTGACGAACAACACAACCATGGTATTGTTTATTTTTTGTTGTTAGGTATGTTTTTTTTATTCAGATTTTATTTCTCAATTTTTTTAATTTTTTAATTAAAATATGAGGTTGAGTTTTTATTTTTTTAATTTATTTTTTATATTGCTAGAGAAAGAAATATCTATGGCGTTTTGGACACGGGAGAGTCTTGGTGAATACAAAGCTCACACATATATATTTACGATTGATTCTCCAATATATAGAAGCTTATTTCTTTTGCTTCCTCTTTCAATTTATTATTAATCTATTTTAATTTCAAGTTCGCTCATCACATGTTTGATAAAAGAAAGCAGTATATTCTCATCAAGTTTGTTGTTTATTTTGCTTACTGTTATATTTATTTGTATCTTATTGAGATTTTTGTATTTCTTTTCTTGATTTAATCGGTTCTTCTTTTGGGATGTGTATGGATATGGAGGCTGATAATTGATTTCACACTTGAATCAATAGGGGACCAATCAACAAATTGAATAACTTATTGTTTCACAGTTTAATTTTATACATTGAAATATAAAAGAAACTATGTTGATTGGGATTTGATTTTGTCATGTGAAAACAAAGTTTAATAGAGTCATAACCCGTCTTAACAAGGAATTATCAAACTTTACCTCATGGTCGATTCAAGCATTTGTTTTCGAGGTTGAAGAGAGAGGATTAGTGGTTCGTTGGGGTCAACAGACGCCTATTGCACCAATGATCTTCCTAAACTCACTGTGTGCAATGATGGATAGGTCTGTCACCGACCTTCTCCCATGAATTCAAATTGGCCTGAAGTTTATAGGGTGGCTTTTTATCATGCCCAAGAAATAAACTATTTGTTTTTAGTTTTAATGCTTTATAATATTATTGTTTGCAGAGTTGTCTTAGCACTTTAAGTGCCAATATTCATCATGGTCGTGATGAGTGACCATTTGCCTATCTAATTTCACAAACAAAAATATTACTAAAGAAGAATTGGAGACTGCCACAACAGAACCAGAGACCACTATTTTAAATCTACTGAATCGAGTCGATTTTCATATGTGATTCATCATCAAAGCCAAGTGTTAAATTATATTTTCATTCAAGTTATTTGACAGTTGATCTTATAATAGTAAATATATGTTTAATATGGTGCGATGAATTTCCGAGCACTTGATTTCCACCTACAACGTCCGTAATTAAAGATTAGGAAGTTGAAACCATTGAATTTTATGCTTCCACAAGGAATATCAATGGCTTTCATTGGTGTATCGATTATATACTAATTGTATTTTCCGACAGTAGCAAATGCAAATGACTCATTGCAATGTTGGAGGAATTACTTTTGAATGGGAACGAGATTTTGATGAACATGAGGATAGTCAAAGTGATGAGACTCTTATTCACCAAGTTCTAAAGTAATATGTTTTAAGGGTTCAAGAGTAGCGGTGTCATTGAGTTCACCGCCAATTTCCAAGAACCATAAACAAGGCAATAATTATCTAAGATGTCTAAGATGCTATGACAAAACCAACGTTGATATGCGATCATTTTCTGGTTCTATAGAAGAATGTTTTTAACAAGATTTGATTCAAATTATGTATATGTATATTATTAATGCTTTCATATTTTGTATGTCATATCAATATTGGTTTTGGCATAATATGTTTTTCTACTGCAAATTATGTTGGCCTATATTTTAACGGAATTTATCACACTACTCTAAGTTTCGTTCAATTAACATATTTACAACCTTTTTTAAATAGAATTTCTCTTCTCCTACTGACAAGATACCTCCAAGTTGGTGTTGTTGTGCCTTCAAAATTTAATTTATTTTGAATCGAAATTATAATTCTCATTTGTTGTGAAATTTGAATAAAAATATTATTTTGTATTGATATTTTGTATTTTTAATTGCTATAATTTTATAAACAGATATTACAATTTTTAATAAAGTATTCACGATTTATTTTTAAAAAATAAGACTAATTAATATATTTTTATACAATATTAGAAACAAATATTACAATTTTTTAATTAAATATTTGAGTACAATTTAATTCGAAACTTTACCAATATATCTTTTGAATGGAAAAAATTAAATCAAAACGTTACAAATATATCTTTTGAATGGAGGTATTAATATTATTTGTTTTTATTATATATAGAAATTATTTTGAACGGTCACATTAATACATTTTATTTTTATGCATGATTTGATTTCAAAAATTTATGATCAATAAAATTTTGAATGGAATTATAATTTAACCAATAAAATTTTCTAATATATTTGTGTATATTTTTTGAAAGGTTACATTTATATTCTTGAAAAAATTAGCGTAGTCTAAACGATGTATTATTAACTATAAATATATTTTTGATAAAATTAATAAAAAAGTATATTATAAATATATAAAAGGTAAAGTAAATAAGAACTCTAATGTTTATCTTAAATATTTAATTTATCATTCTAAAAACGTACGAATAAATATTATTTTGTAATTATTTAGATCCTTATTTGACCTAAAATATATTTTGAAATTGTTTCAATTTTTATAAAAAGGTTAATAAAACAAAACAAAATCAATTGAGATTTGGTAATTTTTTTAAGTTTATGAAATAACTAAAATATATCATAATCTTTTCAAATTAACTTTATAATTATAATCATGATAAAAAAATATTAAATAGTAATCATGAAAATTTAATGATAAATGATAATCATAAAATTTATGATAAAATTAAAAATTTATTGATACAATCATTTTAATAAATTGAATAATTTATAATTGATTTTATAAAGGTGAATAAATTACAAATAATTTTATAAATGTAATAAATTAAACTATTTATAAAGTTATTTGTATCAATGATAGTAAGTTTCATATATTTCAATAGTGGACACGAGTTCAACATGCTTATAAACCGAAAAAGTTACGATAATTTTATAAACAGGAATAAGTTAATATCATTTTATATAAATTAATGTTATAATATAACTTTATATAAATTAATAGTATAATATAATGTATTAAATATTTATATAACACTTAATTAAATAAATTTATTTCATGAAATTTATTTTATATAATATCATTAAGATTTAATTATTGAAAATTGCACTAAATTGAAAAATATTTATTACAAATCGAATATAATAAAATATAAGAAATAAAATACATAATTTTGAAATGTTATGTATGATTCATTGTAATAATAAATGTTAAGTTATTATTTAATATTATAATAGATTTTTCGATATTCTTAGATTTAATTTATTCTTTTTTTGTATACAATAATAATATTATATTATTATTTAATATTATAACTTTTATTGACAATAATAAATTCATTTTAATTAGTTAGACGTTAAGATAATAAATTTAATATATATAACTAATACGCGATATTTATTTATAAATGTAATTAATTAAGAGACACGTATTTATCATGTTGAATAAATAAATTTAAGATGATATGATAAATATTTATTTTTACAATTATTTTTATAAACTTAAATAACTTAAAAATATTTTTATAAACGAACAAAATTCAAATATTGTGTAATTGTTTTTAACATGAATAAGTTAAAATATTTTTATAAATTGTCACACGGGTTAAAGACACTTATAAATGGGGAAAAGTCAACATATTAATATAACTAATTTTACAAACTAAAAATAAATTACAATAATTTTTATAAACATAAATAAACTATAAATATTTTTATAAACCGAAAATTCAAGTATTGATACAATTATATTTATAAATGAGCATAAGTTTCAAATATTTTTATAAATGGACACACGGGTTCAATTTTATAAACGGGAATAATTTACAATTATTTTTATAAATGAGAAATTCAAATTTGATAAATGATTATATATTGTAATTATATTAATGTTAACCAACTGAGTAATTTAAAAATAATTTTATAAACGGGAATAATTTATTTTTATGTTCTTTTAAAAATAATTGTAATTTAATGAGAAACTCATATACATTATAGGTTGTAAAAATATGTAAATATGATATAATATAAAAGTTTTAAAACTGAAATTTCACGGGAGCTGTCATACATTTTAAATTTGAAAAAATGGATTAATATATAAAATAGGTTTAATAAATTTTTAAAATTAATTCATTTGATTCAATCAAGTTCGTTAACTCACGGTAGATGTGAACACATATAATATAAAAGTATAAATTTGAAGGAGTTGTCATACATTTTAGGTTTGGAAAATGGGTTAATATCTAAAATAGATTTAATAAATTTTAGAAATAATTTATTTGGATTCAACTGGTTTGTTAAATCAACTTGATTCACGAGTAGATGTGAACGCATCTATGAAATACTGGCTATAGGCTGTTAATTTTAATATACATCTTTTAAACCTTATATAATTGAAATTAGTGAATAGTTTGTACGATTTATTATAAATACATATTAATGCTTAAAAAGCAAGTGCATATTATCACTCTATATTTATAACGAATTTTAACCAATTAAAAAATAAATTCAAATTTTAGAAATAATAGTTTGATAGACATGTTTGTAAAGAACGAGGTAACATCTTTTACATCCCTCAAATGTTTATGTCACCTTTCGAGTCACCGTGGTCATTTAAGTTGATTAGAGGAATTCTCAATTATTGTCTCTTACGCAATGACAATTAATAAGTCTCAAGGTCAATCACTTGATACCGTTGGATTGTATTTGCCTACCCCTGCTTTTAGTCATGGACAATTGTATGTAGCCATTTCAAGAGTTACAAGCAAAAGTGGTCTTAAAATCTTAATACATGATAATGAGAATGTATCATCTTCTATCACTAATAATGTTGTATACAATGAAGTTTTTCAATCGCTTTGTTAATGGGTAAGTACATGACAACACAAATATTTTTGTTTATAAATTGTTTGCATATTTGGTGTCTGATTTTTGCACAAATTATCATGCAGATCAATGAGTTGAAAACATCGATGGAAAGTAGGTTGCTTCATATCTAAAGTTCAAATATGATATTGTTATCATTAATGTTATTTAGTTCCCCAACATACTTTTGAATTAACTTTTTGAATGTTGTCCAATTAATTTGATACACTAATTTTTTTCCTAATTGATTGAACTTTGGTTGAATTATTTTAATATTTTAAATTTGAATAATATATACAAATGATCTATTACAATTCAAAGTTAGTTCTATGTTATATGAAATCGGACAAGACCCGCGACAACACGAGTTTCTTAATAGTTTTACAATTATAATAAGAGAAAACTTAGAGTCAAGGTTTGAGGTGAAAGTACAACACGTTGTTGTATGATATCTTTTATTTTGTTTTGACATTTGCTAAATTATTTGTATGCTATGTAACTGTTGCATATTTGAAATTTTTAACATTTGTATTCTAGAGTTTGTATTTTATTGATATTTGAGTTATTTTGTAATTGATTCGCTATTGTTACTTTGTGTTGGGTCATTAAAGGAGCATCCACATTGAGTCAAGAGCAACGCACAAGTGAAAGAGACATCACATATTCACCTAAAATCTTAAGGTGATAGGTGTATGGATATTCTCACTCATAAAGTGTTCAACTTTCATTTTCCGAGCAATGTATATCACAATAATACCCCTTCAAGTGTGAGTCCATCCATTATGCTTTCAATTGTTGAAACTCTTTCATATATATATATATATATATATATATATATATATATATATATATATATATATATATATATATATATATATATATATATATATATATATATATATATTTGTATCGTCGGCACGCCCGACCACCACATTATTAGGAAGACTTTCGATACAAGGAGACAATCCCTTAATTGAACCATCGCCTACGATACAAATGTTGGGTCATCATAAGAAACATCCACATTGGGTCAAGAGCAATACATAAGTGAAAGAGACACCACATATTCATCCAAAACCTTCAGATGATAGGTGTATGAGTCATTTCACTTATAAAATGCTCAACCTTCACTTATCTAAACAATGAGGGACTTCCAACTCACACTTGTATACAACAATCTCCCCCTCAAGTTTGAGTCCATCCATTATACTTTATACCATTAGAACCCCTAATTACTCAACAAAATAAAAGTCTTTGTTCTTTGATAATGTTTCTTTTTTAGCCCAGCAAGTTTCTTTTTGTCGTTTCATCAAATGTGACTTGAATCACACGTTAGAACTCTTAAAATCAAGAAGTTGAATAAATTATGAATATGCATCTTCGAATTATGAAAAAAAACATTTGAAAATTTTGAGATGCATCTCAAGATGGTTTTGCAACTCATAAAACGTTAATGGCGTAAATGCAATCCTTGAGAACTTCCAAATAAAGCATTGGTCATTAAAGCTATCTATCAAACACATTACTCAAGTAAATGACATATCTAAAGCTATTTATCAAATTTAAGTTAAGATTGATGCTTAATGAGTTGTTTGATCGATTTGGTGTTGATGGAAGAAGATTTGAAGTGAGTCGAAATATTTTGAGAGATTTTGAGAGTCGAGATGAGAGTTAGGGACAATATTGGAGATATGAGGAAAGAGAAAGGTTTGACGCCTTTTAATTAAACAATGTCAGAGATGCATCTTCATAAGGTATGTTGAATTATTAAATAAAATTTGTTAAAATATTAGATTTGATTAGATTTAATATTTAAATATAATTCAAGTTGTGTAGATCCAAACCCAATTATGGTTGTATTTAAATAGTCCTAATATGTATCATTATTTGCACAATTCAATAATACAAATCCTTATTTCCTTTATTATTATCTCTTTCTCCTCACTAAAAGTGCCTAGCGACTAACAAATTGGTATTCGAGCTTCCAATTATTGTTCTTGATCGATTTTTCAAGAATTTTACGTCATAAATCGTGTTTCTAGGAAAAGTGAATCAAACGCGAATATGGCTAGTGATAGGGCATTTCGAATTCTCTTCCAATGATTGACGGCAAAATTAGATTCGATGGAAAAATAGATGCAATCCTTGTGTGGCTTCCATGAAACCTGGAAGTGGTTACCGACGGTTACTACCGGCGCAAATGCAACCGGCTACGAGAAAAGCCCACAACAAAGTCAAGAAGAAAGATTTCAAGGCTTCTAATTGCATTCAAACGACGGTCATGTTGTTAATCTCTCATTCAAACGGTGAATGAGACATGGTATACTCGTGAAATATTATGAAGGGTGAGAAATTCAAGGTTGTCAAGTTACAAACCTTACGTCGATAATATGAGTTGTTGTCAACGGAGAAGATGAAAAGTTGCGTAATATGTGTCAAAGATTCGTAAACTCGTCCATCTCATAAAGGGTGTGGTGAAACCATAACCGATAAGATGATAGTTGAGAATGTAATGAGAATATTGACCTCTCGCTTGATCATGTTATCGTAGCTATTCAAGAATCCAACAAAGATTTCAACCACAAAAGCTCACCATGGAAAAGTATGGTGGTTCCAACAAATTCAAAGGAAAAATTCAAAAGACTGGGCAATAAGTCTTGGTCGAATCCCCACAAGAATTGGTCAAGATAAATCTTCCGAATCCTCGAAAAGGGAGGAGGAAACCATCGAAAGGACAAAGAAGATAAGAAAGGTATATGTTATAACTGTGAAAAGTGGGGTCACTTGGCTAAACATTGTTGGTATAGGAAAGACAATGCATTGACACAAGGTAAGGATGAAGGAGTGAACCTTGCATGTCAAGTTTCGATGACCATGCCTCAGTTGGAAGTAACCATGTCAAATCCAAGATCCGTTCCTTGACTCAGCTACCGATCACATGACCGGTCTAAAGGAGTGGTTCATGACTACGAGTAGAAGAAGCAAGGTAAAACTTGTTGATAATAGTTCGCTGCAGTGTAGGTATTGGCAACATAGTTTTTCTAATGAGTAATGGAGGAAAGTTATGATTAAATATGTGCTTTATATACTTGGAATAAAGTGCAACTTGCTTAGTGTCGACAACCGGTCGAAAAGGTTTCTCTTGTTATGAAAGATAGAGCTTTGAAATTGTTCGACACCAAGAACAACTTGGTATTAAAATCTCCGCTGTCGAAGAACGAGACATTTAAGACTACAATCGTTTGATGAAGTTCAATCATTGAAAATCTGTTGACCACAAGGATAGTTGGTTGTGGCATTTGAGTTTTGTACATTTGAATTTTCGATCACTAAATCAACCGATTACTTAGGATATGGTTACCGAATCCCAATTCTTGAGATGCCCGACAAAAATTTGAAGGTTGTTTAGTAGGAAAGTAATCCGTAAATTATTTCATTTTGACTATGCCAATGAGATCATCCCGCATTCTCAAGTGGTATCCTCGTATATATGTGGTCCATCCAAGAATATACCATTGGTGGAAACAAATATTTTGTTTCATTTGTTGACGAGTTCACTCTAAATATGTGGATCTATGTGATCAAACGAAAGGATGAAGTATTTGAAATTTTTAAGAGATTCAAAATACTTGTCGAAAACCACAGGGAAAAGAAGATCAAAATTCTACGAACAAATGTAGGTGGCGAATACAAATCCAAGATATTTGAAGATTTTTGTGCAGAACATGGTGTTGATCATAAGGTAACTGCTCCTTATGCGCCTCAACATAATGGAATTGTTGAAAGAATAAACATAACCATATTAGATATGGCGAGATGCATGCTGAAGCAAAATAATTTGCCAAAGTATTTATGGGGAAAAAATTATTTCAACTATAGTTTATATTTTGAATAGGTGTTCTACTAATATTTTGAAAACAAGGTTCCTAAAGAAGTGTGGAGTGGAAATGACCATTAGTAAGTCATTTGAAGGTGTTGGATCTATGTGTTACAAGCATATTTCTTATGTGAGAAGAAGGAAACTTGATGACAAGAGTGAACCTATGATTCGGTAGGATATCATAAAATGTGCATACAGATATTCAATCCAATTAATAAGAAGATTGTGTTGAGTAGAGATATTGTGATTGATGAAAATTCGTCCGGCATTGGAATTCTAATGATGCAATTAATAAGCCACCGATGAGCTATGGTTCGACGAAGAAACCGATGAAGTCAAAGTCAACGAAATTGCTAATATTTCAATAAGTCAAAGTAGTCCGACATTACGACAATGTTAAAGTCGAAGACAAGTGGCTAGCATGCTATAAACCTCAATGAACTAGAGTACTTCTAATAAGACTTGGATTATGAAGTGGTGATGATGAAGTAACACCGATAGAGAATTAGTTCATTTTGATTTACTTGTAGATGGTGAACCAATTAATTATAGTGAAACCTGAAGATTAACAAATGGAAGTTAGTTATGGTGAAGAGTTACATGAAATCAAAAGAAACAACACACGGAGTTAGTCGAATTGTCAAAACATACAAAAGCTATCAAAGTGAATTGGGTGTTCAAGTTGAAACACGCGTATGGTTCAATAGCAAGACATAAAACAAGGTTAGAGCTCGAGGTTTTCTTCAAAGAGCAGGACTCGACTAGTCCAAGTATTTGCTCCAAGAGTAAGATTGAGACCGCTCGACTAGTTGTAGCATTGACATGTAACCAAGGTTGGTCGATATTTCATCTAGATGTGAAATCAACATTTCGAACGACCCTTGAAGAACAGTGTCTATATCACACAACCTCCCGAATTTGTGATTCATGAGGAAGTGAATAAAGTATATAAGTTTCACAAAGCGCCTATGGCCTCAAGCAAGCACCTAAGAAACGCAACAAGAAGATCGACCATACTTAGTCAAAATGATATTTTTCAAATACAAATCGCAGTATAGTGTCTATGTTTAGGTTGTAGCACATGGTATAACAATCATATGCTTATATGTCGATGACTTGTTAGTAAATGGAAATAGTTTGAAAACTTGTCAAAGTTCAAAGAGTCGATGATGAAGGAATTTGAAATGTCTGATCCGGGAAAGTTGTCTTATTTTCTAGGTATGGAATTTTAAATGTCAAGCAAAGTATGGTGTTACATCAAAGGAAGTATGTCAAAGAAATACTTAAGAGATTTAGAATGGATGATTTGAATCCTGATTCTCACCGTCAAGAATGAGTGAACCAAGAGTGCCACATATGAAGGTTGCAAGAAGAATCTTGAGATATTTGAAGGGTTCAATAAATTGGAATACTATTTCGACAAGATTCGAAAGCAAAGAAGTAATAGTTAATTGTTTCTCAAATGTTGATTAGTGGAGATAAGGAAGATGAAGCACAATAGGATATTTCTTTCAAGTATTTGGTGCCCCAATCTCATGGTGTTCAAGAAGCAACATGTGGTGGCATTGTCATCTCGCAAGTGAATATATAGCAGACCCTATGTTGTTTTTCAAGAAATTTGGATCGATCAATACTTGAAGAAATGAATGTCAAGTGAAGAAACCTCTAGTGTTACAAATCGACAAGTACCGTAACCGCGAAGAATCCAATTTTGCATGAGGAGTAAGATATCGAAGCTAGATTTCACTTCCTAAGGGAAAAGGTAATCGGGTAAATTTGAAGTTAGGCATTGCTCAAGTGAAGTACAACACAAAATCTTCACTAAAGGATTAAAGATCGATGATTCTCGAATTTGAGAAAGAAATTAGGAATAGTTCGATTGACTATTTTGAGGATGTTCAACAACTTGGATTATGGGGTGTTGAAATATTAAATTAGCTTTGTTAAAATATTATATTAGATTAGATTTAATATTTAAGTATAATCCAAGTTGTATAGACCTAAGCCCAATTAGGATTGCATATAAATAGTTTTAGTGTGTATCATTATTTGCACAATTCAATAATAGAAATCCTCATTTCTTTTGTTATTTTTTTCTCTACTTACTAAAATGTCTCACGACTAACGAGATACACGAAGATATATTTTTGTAATTTTTTACCATAACTTTAAAACTTGATTTAATTTTTACAAAGGTGTCATAGCAATCCTTAAGCAATTCCCTTTTTATGTCTTTTAAGCTTGGTATGTTTTAAATCTCTTTGGTTTCCTTCCCATCTTTTAGCATATATTTGAATTATTTTTATTTCTGTTTAGTTTTGTGCTAGTTTCACAAAATTTTGTTTTCTTTCTTTTTAATACTTTTAATATAATTTAAATTTATAAAAGAATCCAATAAACTATGTGCAACTTTCTTTAAGGGCGGGAGGGATTTTTACCATAGAGGTGAGATACTTAGGCCTTACTAATTGTTCCCAAAAATTTGAAACGGTTTCTTGGATTACAAGGTTAAATAGTCACCAATGCACTAAAGCATCAAATGTAAAAGCGTATTATAGAGTCACCTGTTAAAAGTTTTTAATAAGTGAACAGCTTTAATCATAAAAACATATCACACCATATTTACTACTATTGAATAGTTACTTATAGAATGACGCATAAAATACAGTTCAATTTGCAAGTGTCGCCACTCTATATATTGTCAAGAGGAAAGACATGTGTGGAGATTGGAGCTAGAAAGTAGTTTACTTAGTATACTATTTATCACAAAAGCAAGAAAAGTAAATAAAATAGAGAAAGCAGAAGTCGTCATGCTTGTGTTGCATTGCATTAATCATACATCTTGATTTACTTTTGTCTAAAAATATAATTAGTTTTCCTACTAGTTTTGCCAAATCAATCATATGAGCTAATGGTAAAAGGTTGACATAATTGCCATTTCAGGTATGTGATCTTCAATTCATTTCTTCCCTATTATAACGCACTTCTCCGCTCATTGATCGCTCCCTTCTACAATGATTTATCAAACATATCATTTCACACATATTAAAAAAAAAAAAAAGAGAGAGAAATTATGTATTAGAAATTGTAAAAGTTTAATTAATTAGAGGATATAGTAGAATTGATAAAAGTGTATTAGAAATTGAAATGGATCATTCATTTTAAGGCACTATTTTATTCATTTTGAATCAGGGAGTAATTGAAAAGAATATTCTTGGGTAGTTTTCTTAGTTGAGCATTCTTTGGGGAAGTTTTATTTTGGTTGTTAGTTGGATCCCTTTGACTGCAAGTACAAATATATATTACTAAAGCAAAATGTGGGTGGAGGATAACATGCAATCACTTCTATTACCATTTTAGCTAATCTTGATTAGTTTAACAATGAAAAAGATGATTAAGCAATCGTTTCTTTTAACATGCTAATAAAGTAACTAGGTTGCATGTGCCGCAAGAAAATTTAATGGAAAAAAGTATAGTACAAGTAGGTGCTTTTTCTTTATCTGTTAATTTTTGCACTACTATACTCAGTTCCTTTTACCTAGGTCTATGGAAATCTCCATTAGGGGGTAAGAAATGTTGAATTGATGAAGTTCTAGACATACACTTGATTCTGAATTCCTAGCAGTTATAGAAGAAGACCAGTTAAGCAATTTTAGCCATTGTCTTAAAATCAAATGGCCCACATTCTAACTTCACACTAATCTAAATGAGTCGTCAGATGAGATTTGACGCCTCGGATTTGTAATGCACAAGTGTGTGGAATCCACTTCTCCCTATATACCTACTTTTACATCCATAACATCAAGGGTTTGATAACATCAGGTTTTAAAAGGGATACACAACTTTTTTGCTTAAAAAAACTGAGTTTAACTTTTAGAGAACTTGGTAATTGGCAGCATGGAAAGTAACAATAATCCCGCTTATACAACTTGCATATCAGTGAAAATTTATAAGCAGTCGAGGTGATGCAACGAATTCCACTGGGATTTTCACCCTACCACCAAGTATGCACAGTCCTCTGCATGCACGCCCCCTCAGATTGACCAAAACAAACTTTCAGAATAAAATGAATTTCATAACTTAGATATCTTCTTCAATTCAATTGTCTTTGGGCCCAGAAATGCATGAGATGATTACATGTCCACCGGAGGAGCTCCCTAAATATGGCCATTGAAATATCAAAGTCAGTGTTCTCCATATGAATAGTATCGGTGAAATAAAATCAAAGGCATTGAGAAATGGGAAGAACTTTATGTGGAATGTATGTTAACTGTTGATTCATTTGATAACATGAATTCCCAAACCATGTGCAAATTGTGAAAAACAGGTGTGAAGAAACATTTATGTCATTTCATTCTACTATAACTGGTCAAAGCAAGAACTCACCTTAAACAAAAGATCATACGCTATATATTCCCAAGGCAGCGATATGGACATTAAGCTACATTTCAACGGTATCATTTCATCAAAGTTTGAGCTAGACGAAGAGGCGGCAGCATAAGCATGTTTTGCAGCTACGGACGCAACCATTGCAGCTTTTAACAATTACACCCAACCCTATCCCTTTCTTTGATATAACTGGAGAAGGTGGCTCTGAATCCAGCTGACTTTGATCTGACATTGCAACAGACAGATTCCATTTCATCCATCTCTCAATATATACCTTTTAAATAATAAAATTAGAGCTTTACTACACACACAAGCTTCACAAAATATTTAGTGAGATTAGTCGGAAAAGAAATAGTATTTCCGGTGAAGCTTTGATCTATCTATCAACTATTCAACAAGTTCTTTTTAAGCAATCATGAAATGTGTGATGAAAGTTAACTATTTACAACAATATCTTATTTTTATATAACATACAAAGTCAGGGTGGACAAACACTAGCTTTTCATTTTCAATACAAAATTCAGAAATTCAACCTATTAAAAAGTTGCCTACCTGCAACACCAGAAACAGCTACTTCAACTTCCCCTCGACCTCCAGGACCTTTCATATAAATCCTATCTGTTTTGCCATGATGATGGCCTAAAAGGCTCCCAAATCGGGATTTTCCAGCTGCAGTGCAGCAAAGATCGGATGCATAAGTGACCAGTGAGACAACATATTAACTACATAAAATATAATAAACTTGGAAGTTTCACCGTGTAAAAGAAATAGAGTTGTGGTGATTTAAGGGGAAAGAAAGTCTCTTCTAAGAGAAGTAAAAAACAGATGCTTACTAAAGATTAATTTACACAATCAAAACTACTTTATACATGAAATTTGTTAATACTTGAAATATCATATCATGGCTGAGTAGGATGAATAAAAGATATCAACCATAGTCAATGAGTTGTGAAAGTTTCACTGGTTCCAAAGAAATGATATATCAACTCAAGACTGGGATACATTTATTTATATCTACATGACTTTATGAAACACTCTGGTGAAACAAAACGTTAACTGTGCAAAAATATGTTCCAAATCATTCATTCTGTGGATAAGACATACAAAAACATTGCAGCAGTATAAAGAAAGCAATATCTAGATAGAGGGCATTGAAGGAAACTTAACCATCATATGCATCTCTAACCATCTGATAGCTGACAAATCCTGAGAAAAGAGTTAGCTGCAAATCAGAGAAACCATAGAATTAGAATGTTTAAAAAAGGATCATTTAAGAACTTTTGTTGATGTACTCATCAAGAAGATACTTAGATTATTAGATATAATACACCAGAGAGAAATAATTAAAGTAACTCTAGAGTCATCCATAAGAAAGTATTCACGATAACAGTAACTTCGTTAAAAAGATGATGTATTATTGGGCGCAAAGACACAATTCAAAAATCCACTGCCTTTTCTATTTATGAGTTGACAGAAAGTCTGTCATGAAAAGCCATACCCAGTATATGAAAATCATTCGGAACTAACATGGATTTAAGGTACTTTTTATTGTTATGAATTAAGTTGTTTGTCTTGTAACCAAATTGTTTTTTAACAGCAAAATTTCATATGATAAGAAAGGAAATTCCTCTTGCCCTTGAGTTTTAAGTTTCTTAAAAGATATATACTACTCCCTCTGTTCCAAATTATAAGACGCTTGGCAAAAAAAAATTGTCCCAGATTATAAAAGTCACTTTACAATTCCAATGCAACATTTATAATTTTTCCTAACATACTCTCATGTATTTATTATTATTCCTTTTTCAACTATTTTAATTTCTTTCCTGTGAAATTATGAGGGACATTATTGCTAAGTCATACATAATTTGTCTTTTCAAAAATAATAATAAAGTTTTTGAATTTGTGAAATATCCAAAACGCCTTATAATTTGGGACGGATGTAGTAATATAGTAAGAAAAGTTTCCAACCCATGATATCATATTTTATTAATAGCAAGTACAAAGCACTATCTGATCACTTCTAAGTGCTTTGCCTCGCTTCGTATTTCATTATGCAAGTACACATAGGCAAGGTATACACAGTTATACAGTGTATACAGTTATACAGAGTAGCAAATAGTTAAACAGGCAAATGAGGTATGGGTAACAATTAATCAGCTAAATATTCTAGAGAAGAAAACAATGATCATAAATTTCAAAAACCTAGAAGATAATGAAATTCAGTACAATAACTAAAATTATCAAACCTTAGTATCTTTTTCGTAGTACTGGTACAAACTTCCCGCAAGGAGTTATCACTAGTACTGCAGTCGCTTGACACCTTTTCACTGGGAAATGCTGCCCCATCATGTGCATTAAGAACTACACAATAGCAATGATCTTTTTCAGTCAAAACCTGTAGGGAAATGGAATAACAAAGGCTTATTTTATGAAGTGAGCAGAACCAGAATGCAAAAATATTAAAATGTGTTATTTAATAAGAGACAAGATTCACAAACAATGAAAAAGGAGTAGCACTCAAAAAGAAAAAAATCAACATCACAACGTGAATTAGGGCTTCAGCAACTATATTAAACAAAATTATTAGCTTTTAACAGCACAGTGTAAGCATTAGCAATTAACCAGAACACATTTATATGCATTTAACTTTTTTACCAGTACATATTCTTTAATGGAAGTTATACACATAAATAAAATGTGGGGCATTTCAAGCTAACATATTAGAAACATGAAACCAGCAAGATAAAGCATATCCATTTTCAAGTGCTATTCCTATCTTAGTTAATTCAAAAATGTGATTCACAAACGATATTGGATACTTAAACATTCCATACATAAAATATGATTGAAAATCTAAAATAACTTGTTAAAGTAGTATATTACCACAGCATCAAAAGTGGAGTCAAAATCATCAATTGCAAAACATATATCCGGATAAGCAGGTGTTGTTTCCACTTCCTATAGACATGTCCAGAAGGTGTTATTGTCAATATAATGATAAGAATGTATGAGAAAGACTACTTTCTTTCTCCCTAATGATATACAACAAAATAGCTACACTTGCCTTTGTAGAGTCCAATTGAAAATTTACACGACTTGGAGATGCATAAACAGTCTTCACAACCTGAGAAAGTGCAATGGGCCATGTTTGCCAAGTCAAAATTCATTTTACACACATATATTTACATTTAGGGTTATAGACATCTTGAATAATATACAACCCATGATTGTTAATTCTATACAACAGGGAAACAACCATTGTCAAAAAAAAGGGGGAAACAACTATTGTCAAAAGAAGGAAACAGCCATTGTCAAAAAAAGGAAACAACCACATTACCTTCAAGTATTTTAGTTTAAAAAAAAAAACTACAGTCCAAAATAGTAGGAACAAAGCCTTATTGTCAATTCACCAACACCAAAAACAGGGTTGGTCATAGCAAAACAGAATACATCACTCACAGACACAACTTTGTCAAATCCATAGCAAATTCAAAGGGATTAAATATTCTTCAATGATGTCATATGAGGTAAAGCACGTAATGACTTAAAGCATGGAAGGGGACACTTTTAATTATGAAGAAACTAAATTTGGGTCAAAATTTACAATAATTGGGTAAGGCTGAGAGGGTTACAGTTTCATGCAGCCATAAATCAGAATGTTAATAGAACCAAGATTAAGAACTAACACAAAAGGAGGAGAGTCTTTTAACCTTACAAATAAAAATTTACAAATATCATTCTAGCAAAGAGAAAGCATCATACTTTCAAGAGTGGGCAGCTTTAACCATTTACTAATAAAAATCTAGAAAAATTCTAGCAAAGTGATAGCATCATACTTTCAAGAGTGGGGTTGCAGGTAATGCTAACAGCTACCAAAAAAACTTTAAGTGGAGCATGATACAGTAATCACTTGGTATGGATTAAAACATCATAGACGGCCAAAAAAATAAAGTATGATTAAACCCTAGATAGACATCCATAGAAGAAACTAAGGCCTAAAGCCTGCTGCCTGCTACAACAGTGGCTTGAACACGCTTCACCAATCATCATGACCTCGCCTAAGGGTATTCGAAAAACTTAAAGGAGGTGAGGATAATTGAAGAGGTAGAGAAAGATTTATTAAGTAGATTGATTTACCTTATAGATAGGGGATAAAGAAGTATCCTTGCCAGCTTGATGGTTTAGGAGAACCTGTTGACTAGAGAAACATAGATATATTTGAATCAAATTAGGCAGAGAGAGATATGAGAATGAGAATGAGCATGAGCATGAATGATTGGGATTACCTGCAAATAGCGACAGTTACGGTGAAAGATGTATGAGCGATTAAATTCAAGTAAAGGAACGCTCCAGTCGACATGAATTGAAGTTTCATCAATTAGGGTGGTCAACTGGTGGAGAAAATGTTGAAAAATTAGTTGGCATCGGAATTGTAGAGCCTACATGATAGTAAGTATGATTAAGCAAGCACGTTATAGTTATGAGAATCCAACGAATATGAGGTATGCATGATTAAGCAGATTGTGAAGCAAATGAACACAAGGTGGTGTAACTGATTATAAAATTAAGAATACTAATATGTATATGAAGGAGAGAGACATGCAGGAAATCTAGCATAGAATTTGAGCAGAAATGAATGAATTTACCTTAGGTGCCCACCCAAGCATTTAAATAAGGATCTACACTTTCGAATCGTTATTGAAGCAGAAAGCTGCAGTGAAAAACTTACTAACGATAATGCTTGTTACAACTTACAAGAAAGGGAAAAATAGAAAAGGATACCAATTTTCTTACGAAGAAAACATCATCATCTTAGGCCCTAGATTCTTCTTTACCATGAACAAAATACAAATCAAAGACATCATTCCAAAACTTCATATCCATTTCATCAGAGCATCTTGTTGATCTTCAACAACGGTTCTCCCAATTAAATTAGAGTTCTTCACCATGCTCAACAATTCATATCGACAAATTTTCATTAATTCAAGTCATTGTGTATTGATTAAAGACGATTCAGAAAAAAAATGAATGTACCTTGAAGGGTTTCGCTCCATCGCCAACCATTTTTCTAAATCGGTCAAATTAGAGTTAAAGATACAAACGATCAAGAACTAATTTCAGTTTGATTGAGAGAGGTGAAATTAACTGTTCGACGTCAGCAAAGTAAAACAACCAAGATTTACCACTATTACAAACCACCCAACATCAAGTCGTTGTAGTATAGTGGTAAGTATTCGCCTGTCACGCGGGTGACCGGGTTCATCCCCGGCAACGGCGTATTTTGGAGTTTTGCTATTTTGTGACTTCTTGCTGTTGCTGGTGACTTCTTCTTACGTTGGGCTTGGCCTTGCTGGGCATAAATTGAATTGGACCTGGATCAAACAAACTCACTTTTTCTTCTTGCAAATTTTGTTTTTTAATTCATATATATTTTACTCCAAACAATTTACAACTGTCAAATTATTGAAATTATTTTATTTTATTTTATCTTATTTATATATAACTTTTTACATATAAATCACTTTTATATATTAATATTTTGTTATAAATATATGGTTTAAATCTTAATTAAATACATGGTTTTTCTTATATTCATACGGTTTATTATTTTTAGTAAGTTATCATATGATTCTTAAAGACGGTTTTGTTTTTTTTGCGACTTTATCTTTGCTTCTCTCGCCTTGCATTTTCTATAACGCTCCTAGGTGACCTTGTTTATTTATCGACTATTTCTATCTTGATTGAGATGGTAATCTTTAGGCACTGTGAAAATAGGCATTAGTTAATCATCTATGACATTTAATTTAACTTTAAAATTGTTTAGGTTTCTAGTTTTGTAAGCAATTTGTGAGCTACAACCAAATAATTGGTGATGTTTGCGCTTTTAATTCCTTGTGAAAATCGAGCAACTTTGATGTTTACATCTTTTAAAATTGAGAAATTCGAAAGTTAGAAAATGTTCATTGATGAAGTTGTTGTGGTATCAATGAGGAAGAAGAAGATGGTACCGCGCCATTTTCAATTTTCAAATCTTGTTCTACTACTTATATAAATAGACGGTGATAATCAACTGATGTATCACCAACCCAATTGTTAGAGTGTGTGTTTTCAAGGCTATATGCTCTTCATTTTTCACAATTTGAATCGATACAGTTGTATATCAAGATGCTCTATATGTTGTTCGTGTGTTACAGATCAATGTCTCAACATGTGTTATGACATTAGTTATCTCAGATACCGAATTTCAATTGGTATCGGAGCGCATATACCTTTGTTCGGGTGAGACGGAAAGATACTTTCGTACCGCCTCAAGAGCATATTGGTTATGGGACCGCTATGACTGTGGTGTTACTTGTGAGGTGTTTCTTCCACTACACGTGTTCGATTTGTGAACCAAGAGAGTTCGACGTTTATTTGTTGGTGTTGTGAAATCTCTCGAGGAGAAGGTTGTATTAGGCATAACAAAGGAGTTATGTCCATTATGCCCTTCCGATGACATTTGGGATATTTCTTCTACAATATGTCCTATAAAATATGTTTGACGCTTGGATGGAGTTGGTCGTGGGATGTGTTCCGCTGCATATGTATGTGTTCATGACCTTGTGAAGAAATGTAAGACATGATGTCGAGACATGTCGATGTGTGAGAATTTATTTTTCTCAATGATGTTGTGCGCAGATTCTTTAAAATAATTATATGTGTCCTTATTATGGTACTTGCATCTTTGATACGTGGTGGAGTAAACTTAAATAGTTCATACTAGATATAAGTACAAGAATAGTCGAGCATGTTTAAGGAGACGAGGATGTTTGAGTCTTCATACTCCCGACTAGTAAATACTCTTATCACAAATAAAGTTGCCAAAGATACTTGAAACTCATATCAAGTCCACTCATAAAGGCACTTATATCCGTGAAAATATTTCATATGAGAAAATGATGAAGATGCACTAAAGTTTATTACAATGTTGAATCTAATAACAAGCCTCTCACAATCAAGAGCAATTTATTTTTGTCCTTGGTTCCTTATCCATGTGTGGATGATTTTCATGTCATATTTTTGTTACTAAAGGTCGATCTCGCTGTTAGGATATGCCTCTATCAAAGAAGTCTTATAGGTCTAAGAAATTGTGTCAACAAGAGAAGTTTAAATCGTCGAGAATGTCCCCATAAATGTCTCAACATCTTATCAAGGAAGAATATTAGACGGTGTTCTTTAAATGATGACATCTTCTCATTGTGTTCAAAGGATTTATAATCTATTTCTATTTGGTCATTCACAAGTACTTAATTGCTTATCCTCGCAAGTAATAGTCAAGAGGTTTAAAAAATCTGATGTTAAACCATAGTACAACATTATTTGTCGAATCTCTGACATGCCCCATTATCTTGTTAGTATCGTGAAAGTAAAGAGTTCGGGAAGATGGATACAACTTTCCTTATTCTAGTGTAACACGCGGAGAACTGACTTTTGTTTTTGCATTTTTATCCCAAATGTCATGGATAACAAGTGTAACACCCAAATCTACCCTCGATATCATTCAAATTAAAATATTTTCCAACCAAAAATCAAAGAATTATTCGCCTTTAGTCAGATAATCAAACATGATAACAATAGATCGATTTATAGTCTCGTGGGTTCGATATCTTTAAACTACGATAGGATCGTGTACTTGCATCAATACGATGTATTTATAAAGTCGCGATTTTTACGCTGCCGGGACTATTTAAGTCGAGTTGTAACTGGTGTTACACAATCAGATTGACTAAGGCTTTTTATTTTATTTACCATGTATAACCCAAATTTTTCCTATGCCCATTATCAAGATATGAGGAACCACAAGAACCCCATAGATCCAACCTTGAATATCTGATGGAAAACTTTAATGCTTCACAAACCTACTTCCTACCCCAACTACCTCGTAACTACCAATCTCCATACTATGAAGAACCACAAGAAACTTATAATTTCAACCAAACTTTTCTCAACCAAATTCTTCCTATAATTATCACCAATATTTTGAAGAACCACCTAAACCATATAAATCGATCTCTAAATATTAATGGAAGATTTTAATGAATCATGTAGATGATAGAACGATAGGGGAAACACAAAAGAGACTTTTAACTTACTCGACGAATCGCAAGATTTCAATTTTGAAACATCAATGTAGGATTCTCATGAGATGATAATTAACTCTGTGATGTAGTCTATGATTGAACACTTTATGAGGCACAAATTATCCAAAATGAAGCACAAACTATCCATAATGAAGAAGTGAGAAAACAAAGTCTTCAAATTAATGAAACCCTTAGCCAACTAACCATTAAGGTAATCTTTCGCTCACAAAGATGTTCAGAGACTCAAATCTCCCAACTCGAACAAAACCTTCTAGAACCTTTACCGAGGAAGATGTGGATGTTGAAACAACCATTATGAGAATACTACTTGGTGATGATGACTATGAGAGTGATATTGTGGACGAGGAAAGTTCGACGAGGAAATTGGAGATTGAGAAAATGAACCAACACATGTTCAAGAGGAGGTTGTAAGAGAGGTGAAGGAAGCATTTATTGTAATCCCGAATCACTACATCCCACTAATTCCTTCCCGAAAATTTTATGGAACTCCCAGAGACTCTCAATCTAAAACGCACGCTATGGGTATTGAAAATATCCACACTAATTTACCACTATTGGAAGTCGTACTCTAAAAAGCGAAAATTAGAGGACCATAAAATTAAGGATATAATTATCATAAGAGGGTGAGGTTAACTTATGAGGCGATGGATGAAATCACTAAGCCTAAAATTGAAAACTTATACTTACGATAAATCCAGACCACTACCAAAATTCAAAAATAACTCGCTTCTACAAACGTAAGAAAAGAAAAAAGAGGATATGTGAGATGGCTTGATAAGCGGCCATGGAAAATCAACGGTAGTCATTCTAGTCTCTAATTTTAATTTTTCTTTTTCGTATTTTCAATTTTTTAGTTTTATTTTTAATTTTATTCTCGTTATCGGTTGCACCCTCTTTCATCCGATGCGTTTGAACTATTTTCCCCTAATACGTATAATTATATTCAATTCAATAATCTACATTAATATTTATATAATAATTGAATATTCTAATTATCGTGCTTTCTCCTTTAATATACCGAATAATACTTCCCAATATTTATAGTATTATATGAATTATATACTAGTATTATATATATATCCTACTAATTAAAAATTCTAAATCATCTATATATATATATGCAAGTATATAATGTGTATGCATGTGGTCTACAAAATTGTTCCCTATCTCTATTACCTAAGTCACATGCATCTCGCTGCCCAAGGTGATCACCCTTCCTTTCTCGATTTCTCCGGTTCTATCGCATTGAGGACAATGCTTATTTTAAGTTGGGGAGCCGAACATTTCTCTGCTCGCTTTTTATTTTCTTTGCTCTATTTAGTTTTTCCTTTTAGTTTCCTTTTTCTATGAATTGCAAAATTTCAATTCAATAAAATACATGTTTATGTAATTTTAATCTTTTATGTTTAAATTTCGTGCTTATTCAATTCCTCCTATTTTTGAGCCATAACGACAAATATTAACAAAAATTAAAACGCGATTTTTGACATATTCAACTAGTATTAAGGTTGCTTATTTTATAAATAAGAATTCGAGTAAAACTTAAAAATTATTATCGCCCAACACTTTAAAACCCCCAATGTTAGATTGATTTAAGTACTTATTATACCAACACCTTAAGACTTAGTTTTAAAGTAGCCCCGAGTAGTTTATAAGGCCGGCACCGCCTTAAACGACAAACTACGTGAGAATCGATGAATATAAGTGTTTGATCGTTATTTAAAGAAAACTTTTATTAGAAGATGCACTTATTAAGTTAGATGGTCCTTACGTATCATTTAATTCAATCTGCGTAAAACTATAAAATATTTATGCAAACATCCATTATGAATCGGGTCAAAGGGTCCCTCGGTGTCGACTTGGTAGTGGATGACTCCATCCGATCCTCTTAATTTGTAATTGGCAAAGGAGTACCAAATATAATTACCAGGACTCCTTACGGATTATAAAGATCAAAGTCACTAACCTGCACTTCACCTGCTGCGGCGCAGAAGGTAATGGCTTAATGTGATCGCGTAACGAAAACGGGTGAAACAAAACGAAGTATTAAGTCCAGCTATAATTCATGACTTAAATTGGTCTGCAAAAATGGGGTTGTCTAGTGTTACTATGATTTTGGTGTCAAAGTCTAAACTCGAGTTATTCAACAAAGAAGTGAGTCATAATTTAGCACTGAATCAATTGTGTTATATATCGCTGTCGATATATGCTCGTGGTTTTTATTTTTAATTTTGCTCGAGGACAAGCAAAGGTTTAAGTATAGAGTTTGATAACACGATTTTATATAACATATTTGATGTATTTTTCATAAATAATGTTAATGTTTTTATTTAATTATTTCGCTTTATTTCAGACACGTTGTATTTATGTTTCGTGTATTTTGCATTAAATAAAGATAAATCGAGCAAAGAAGTAAAATCGAGGAAAATCGGATTAAAAAGCAAAGAAATGAAGCAAAAGTGTGATATAGTAGAAGGGAGGTGTTATATAAGGAGAAAGCAATTATACCAAGCAAGCGTTCAAATTAAACATGCGTGGGTCCACTGCATCAAGTCCAAGACACGCTTCATCGCCACGAGGCCGAGACGACCGCTCACCCCTCCCACTTCTCGAGGCGCCGCCTCCTCGAAAGGGCCCCACCACTTTCCCATGCTGAGACGCACGCCCCAACTGCTAGGTTTTGGGACGTCCGCCTCCTACTCTTCAAATATTTCACACACGAAGACCACTTGCTTGGCATTTAAATTTAAGGAAAGCTACCAAATGCATCTATAAATACATGTTCCGGCCTGTAATCGTATTCAGATTTCACCAACAACCGCTATTTCATATTTCGTAATTTTATTCCAAGATGTATTTTTCAGTTAACCGATCTAATTCACTAGATCCAAAGCTTTATTCCTTGTCATATTTATTTTCCTTTCAATTCAAGAAGTCAAGAACAAGTTATTTCCAGATTATTAATTTCGTGTTTTATTTATTTATTTTATGTTATTTAATTTATTGTTGCTCGATATTATTTATTTGATTGTGATAATGTTTAAATATATTGAACCAATTTATTTATGCATGTCCGAATTAATTAATATGTCCGCTAATTAGTTTTGATATTGGTATGTAAATTAATCGATCCTTAGAATCTAAAATAAACTCGCCATAATGTTACGTTGTTAAAAATATCCTTTCCCGACTTAGATATCTATTTTAATTTATTAAAAGGTTTAGAAACCAACAGAGCGAAAGTTTGAGGTTAATAAACTGGCTAAGGTTAGAAACCAATGAGGATGGCTGAGGTTTAGAACCGTATAGTAGATACTAGGTATTGTTTTTAAAACCGCGATAAAGACATTTTAAAACCGATTAAACTTTATTTATTTTCAAAAAGTTTTTATATTCTATGGATAATAAAGCATACGTTAGGATTTAATTACATGATCCGATTCAATAGTAGCTGACAATAGATAGATCTTTAGATAAGTATTGTTTCTTGAAATAGGATTTTATCGACACGAGTAACACGTCCAGGGAAATTTAGATCCCCTTAGGTTAGACTAATTACGCATCGATATCTATTTATTTATTATATTTTCCTTAACCAAAATCCTAAAGAATTATTCTGCCTTTAATGATACCGTAAATATAGATAACAATAGGTCGATTTATAGTCTCTGGGTTCGATATCTTTTAAAACTACGCGATAGGATCAGGCACTCATAGCATTACTATTTATCTATAAAGTCGCGATCAAGAACCAAGTCCAATTTAAAAGTTTTTAGGTTTAGTTGAATTATTAAGTGTTTTGGAAAAGGAAAACAAAGCTCAAGTGGCGCTTTAGCTAAAATTCAAATGAGCAAAGAAAAATAAAATGCCTAAAGGCTGAAAGAGTGCTAAAATGAAAAATAAATAAATTAAGATTACAGAAACTTGAATAATAAATTAAGATGGGGCACAGAAGAGAGATTATCTGAAACTTATATATGAAGATCACCACGACAAGTTTCATTTTTTGTCAAGTATATCGGCTTTAGAATTATCACATCACTGATCTAATATGATTGAGAATTTCAAATGGACAAGGTTAGGAAACTTGCCAAAAGCTTGATTAGAAATCAATGCGATCACACGACAAGCGCCATGGTGTTGAACCAAGATCAAAGCTCGTCATCTTTGGGACTTATGTTAGAGCATTAAAGTTCATGCCATCAATTGATCACTTTCTCCTAAACGGGATAAAAGAAAAATAAGATGAAGAAGAAATGGTTTTCAATTTTATTTTGCATCGATGAATTTATCTCGTCTTACTCGCCAAAATCAATCAACTCTCTTGGTGGATTTGGTCAAGAGACCTATCAACATTCAAATTCCATTGATGTCGAGGAAATTTGTGACTCTAAAATAACTTCAAAAATCAAGAAAATAAAAATGAAAATAAAGTCCAAGAAAAGATTAAAAATAATTATGAAATTAGGTTATTTAATTGATTTTATTGAAGAAATACATAAATAGTATTTTTTTCATCAAAATAAAACTCCAAGAAAACTACCCAAAGTTAAACAGAGGTCAACAAGTGTTGACAAATTTTTTGAGAATTATTTAAAGTCAAATTTTTTTTTAAAGATAAAATAAAAGGTGAAATAAACCAAAAATGGAAAAAAAAAAGTAAAATCAAAAATAAAAATAAAGTGAGGTCACCAATATCTGTCAAATGACCATTGGATCCTTCTATAATTTTTCCACAATTTTAAAATGTCAAAAAGTATTTTAAAACAATTAAAAACAACAAATAAAAGAGAAAAATCATAAAAAATATCAAATATGAAAATAAAATTATGAACAAATAATATTCAAAAAGATAATATTTCAAAATGTTTTTGTGAATTTTTTCATAATTTTTGGACCAGAAGTGAATTTTATATGATCTTTTGAAGTTTAAAACATTTAAAATATAAAATCAGAAAATAACAATAAAAGCCAAAAAATATGGACCATCTGATCATAGTCAAAACGCGTTAGTAATCACATCCAATGGACATGACACGTTGTGCTTGATATGGACGTCCTTGGTTTTCACACCGGATTGCAAAATTAAAAAATAAAACAAGAAAAAATGTCATGCGTTAGATCGATGCTGACTAATAAAAGTAATCAGATCCAAGGGCTCCTATAACACGCGCATGGTGAAGCAAACACACCGGATTGAATTCAAAAATTACATGTCAAGTTTCATTGGTTGAAGATGCATTTAGGTCGTCTTCAACCTCCAACCATCATTCATGCTTGATTAAATCGTGAAATAAATTGTGATCGGTACCATTAGCTTCGCTTCAAGAAGATTCTAATGGTACCCTTACAATGATTTATTTACTTCCATCATGAACAATTCGAAAAATAGAAATGATAGCGATCACTTGTTTCTAGAAATTCTCGCACCAATATTGGATAAAAATAAATGGTGAAGATCACAAGGATCGTGGAGACAGGAGAGTGCAATGATGTTTTATTTTGCAAGGTTTGATGGGATTTCACCATAATGAAGTTTACTTTGAGGTCCGAAACCGAACTTGGATAGCATTTTCAAGCTTCAAGGAACGATTTTGTTCGTTAGCTTCATGAGGTTCAAGGAAGAAGAATGAATGGTTAATTTAAACCGAAATGGCTTTGAGAGTGAAAACGAAGTTGAGAAAATCAGTTCGATGCAGAGTTGGCATGGGTTTTCCGCTATCAAAGCTTGAGGAAATGAGTAAGGAATGATCTCATTTATAGGGAAGTGATCGGTGAGAGAATGAAGGAATTGTGAGATTTGGGGCAAAATCGTGCAAGGTGTGTACGAAGGAAGCAGACCTCATGTGCATCAAAACTCATCCAAAACTTGTGTTTCAAGGTGCTAATAATTTTGAACATCTTCAAACATGAGTCACGAAATCAAGGCTTAATTTTGACTTTACCGAGCGCAAAATGCACACAAACCGATGGTGTGCTCGAATGCATTTGCACAATTCGGAAATGAGGCCAAATCCAATTCCCTCGTATGCCGATTGAGCCAAATGAAGTATTCAAAGAGTATAACACGATGCAAAAGGAATCAAATCAAATGGATGCATGAGTTGAGATTGACCCTTTAGGATTCTTGAAAATCATTGATTTTTTTTGGCCAGCCTTGTCAAGCATGCCACTTTCTAAAATGACCTATAATGTTTCTTCTTCAAAATTTCCTTCCACTAAAAAATTTGCTCTTGATTTTCAAAGATGATATGGTAGACCTCTCAAAGAACATTTGGAAAAAGAATCACTCAAAATTCCAAAAATTGAGAAAGTTATGATCTTGTGAATTTGATGAAAATTGTAAATGACCTATAATCTTTGATTTCTAAGCAACTTACAAACACTTTCAATATTCAAGACTTAAATGGAGATAAATTTCACATCTCAAGATTGTTGTGCAAAAATAATGACCCTCAATATGATAAATGATGATCAAGATATGATCTTTTGAATTCTGATTGTCCAACAATTGAGAAGTTCATCAAGGACTTGTAATTCTCGACTTCACAAGAAAGTTATATGCATTTATCTTCTCACCAATTGAACTAAGTTGTAATAGACAACTTTAGGTTCAATTGAAAGAAAAATGAGCCAAGGAGACATGGGTGATTACCCTTATGATCCTTGAAGTCATACAAGATTTAATGAAGCATCAATCTAGAGAGTGTGGCAATCATAGACCCTAAAACAATATTTTCACCCATCAAACTCCTGGATCCAATCATATTCATATTAGAAGTCCTCGAGAATCAAATGACTTGGAATCATCTACAAACTTCACAAACATTCAAGATATGGTCCCCAAGTCCAAAACCCTAATTTTAGGATAGATGGCCGGGATGGAGAATTATTTAATTTGATTATCTCTTTTCAAATATGAAGCATACACTAAGATAATAAACCTTTGGTCGATGATAGAGAAGTCTTCATGAGAGACAATACTTTGAAATATTAAGAATCGAGAGAAGGCATGAAAAATAAAACACAATAACCTATCGACCCATCAATTGTAAACTTATTCACCATTCACATTCAACATTTAGCAAGAAAAGTGTACAATATCATTATATCCAAGTATCAATCATCACACAAGAAATAAACACACACAAGATGCTCATGACTCTAAGGAAAAGTCAAAGGGAGAGAGAGAGAGGTAGATTCAACCAGGATCTTTGGTTGCAACGGTACTAAGTATTAAAGAATCTTTAAAAATTGGGGTACAACAATGTTATTTTGAGGCCTTTGAGGATCACCAACATGTACATTCATTCGATGATATATGTCTCTACAAGGTGGTCTAAAAAGCATGGTACAATTATTCTATATTTATCTATTAAACAAGTCAGGTCATTGATATAATGAAGACATACCCCACCAACCCTCCCGATATTTAGTCACTGATGGATGTTGATTGGGCCGATATGTCTGTTGAGTTTTTGACGATCGTGATGCTATTTTTGCCACCCAATTAAGGATGTAACCAATGAGTACTTGCTCGGTATTATACTGTCACATTCTCGCTTGATAAGACCATGACCAAAGGAAGTAGATATCCCAGCCTCGTGATATGCCGAGGAACCATTAGCCGAAAGGTTATCATACACTTCAAGTTTAGCTTCATCGCTACTTCTACAGCCATTACTTGTAATACTTGAACCGACTTTGAGGTTTTGTATCGCAAATGCGGATAAAGAGTCACCAACTTTTCTTTTATCCAATTAAGGGAAGGTAAAAGTACGTGAAAAGACCTTCGTTAGATTCGAGGTGAGTTATGAAAAGGGAAGGTATTAGCACCCCTTTCCATCCGTAGTTATCACGGCTCTTTAGCTCTTAGATCACTTTAAAATTGTCTTTTCTGTGTTTGACAAAATGTTTTGAAAAGGCATTTCGCTTTGACTTTGTAATGATTCATGTAGAATGTATACAAAGTGTTCTAAATGTTTCGTTTTGAAAAGAGTTTGAACTTTGATAAAAGTGTGGTGTGAAAAGTATTTGATGAGCAAGCAACTAAAAGTCTTATTACCTACTCGTAATGGTCGTTTTCGTGTTATTTTATCGCCCTTTAGAATAGCGCTATCCATACCATTAGTTGGTAGGTAACCTATTTGTTGGATGTGAGCGGACATTCAAGGGACATCGATGGTCATAGAAAGCAACTTGAGGAAGTATCCTAGCACATTCAAGGGACTATCATCATTTTCGTAGGCGACAATCGAGGGTCAAGATCATGTATTCGGAGGCGACATCGTGGGTCTTATGATCTTTGTATCGGGGACTATGATGATTTGTTTGAAGGCACTAGAATACCTCTACGCTCGAGGGACTTGACCATTTGAATTCGAAGGCAACGAGAGAATTACCCTAAGGGGTGCATGTGAAAGAGTGTGTTGATTCAGATATTTTATCTTGAAATTAAAGTGAGCTATCAATTTTATCTTATATACACGCCATTACTAGATTTATAGGTCGGAAATTAAATGCGGAAATGCGGAAAGGTAATGTCCTACGCTATTACATGGCTTTGGCGATACATAATTTAAACTTATGGAAAATAAAAGCCTAATTAAACTATTACATCCCATGAGCAATTACATTATTGGAAAAAGAAAACGTAAAAGAAATTGTCCCAAGCGATAACTCTGGAAAAGATGAGAAATCTGAAAATACGAGATGAATCGAATAAGAGGAAAATGTTAGTAAAATGCAAATTTTTGAATGAGAAAATTATTATGTGGAAATAACATTAATATGTAAAATAATTTTTGGGATTTTTGAGATAATTTAATAATTAAAACTAATTAAATGTGATTTAAATGCAAAATGAAATAAAATTAAATATGCATGCAAAATAATATTTTTAATTTTATAAATTAAATAAACATTTTTGAAAATAAATGCAAAAAGAAAAATATTTTTGGTATTTTTAAATGCATGATAAAAGCTTTGAAATAAATTAAAATGAATGAAAATATATTAATAAATAAGAAAATAGAAAATAATTGAAAAAAACAAAGTTTGTAAAGAATGGCAAAACCGGTCACTGGTGGATCGAACTCGTGACCGGGAGGAGTGTCACACCAGAGGCGCCTAAACAAGCGAGCCGGGCACGAGTGTTTGAAAGCGGAGCAGATGGATTACAGCACGCCGTCCTTCCATTGCCTCGTCTCCAGCCAAGCTCGTCTTCCCGATTTGAATTTTTGAAAATCCAGCGTCGGCCATTGTTCGACTCTACGCCACAGCTAAATCAAAAATCAACATACATATAAATAACATCTAAAACCATGGTTCGATTCGAGGACATCATTCGAATTCATTGGTAATGGTCTTCGAGGTCCAATTTTTCCATTTAAGGAAACCCTAAATCGTGTTCGTGAACCCTAGCTATGGCATATCAAGTTCCAGCCAGAAACTGATTAACTCGCCGGATCGCTTGCAAACTCATCACTAATCACAAAAACAACAATGAAACATGTTAAAAATGCATGATAATTGAAATACGATTTTGAAATTTTCTTGAACAAACCGAATTCGATTCATTGATTCGGATGGTTTTGAGCAAAGTGAGGGTCCGGATCGATTCAAGAGGTATCAAGGAATGTGTCGAAAGTGCTTGGAATCAATTGAAACGACCTAAATCCAAGGTCATTGTTGCTTGTGTGCCATTTTTGAGCTTCAATAGGTTTCTCCCAAATTTCTACCCTAATTTAGTGTGGCATGAGTTGTGTATATATAGTAGAAGGATTGGAGTTAATTTGAGGAAGAATCAATCACTAATCATACAAATCAAATTTGATTTTGTACAAAATCAAATTTTCATATTTTGATCAATTTTCAATCAAATCTTGCCATACCAATCCAAATTTCGAAATTTGTGGTTTTATTGAGTTGCTTGGACCTCAAGGAAGAGAGAAAATCAAATTTGCATTTAATTTGATTTTATACTTTATTTTTGAATTTAATTTGTATTTAAATGAATAAATTCCAAATTAAATAGAAAAATAAAATAAAATTCATGGCATTGGGCTTGGATATTCCTAATTGTATAAGGAACAAGTTTGATGAAGAAAAGTAAGCCCATTTGCAAAGTTTTTGATTTTTAGAATATTTCTTTGTGCACTTCTTCAAAATTTCCCAACTTGTGAATGGTGTATCTTGCTCAATTTTCCACATTTTAGTGTTCTTGGACTTTTGGAAAGCTCTAAGAGTCCTCTAACCAACCTTTTGGTCTCATCTCAATTGGAGTTTCCGTGCTCAATATATCTTCAAAACAAAAAGTTGACTTTTGTTGACTTTGAAAATGACCATAATTTTGACCATACTTTCCAAATGAAGCATTTTTGGATATTCTTGTGAGACATGAAGTTGTAGAGAATTGGATTTCCTTCAAAACAAGAGGTGGTGGAAAAATTTCGAGAAAGTATGAGAAAGTTATGATCACCAAAGTTCGATTGACTTTTCACCTGAAACCCTAATTTAGAAAGTTTGACTTTGAGCAAATCTTGAGTTTTCTTGATGAATCATGATCAACCCTTGATCAAATGATGAATGTGACTTCAAAATGAGGATGTTGACCAAAATCGAAGTTTGACTGTATGTTGACCACAGCTTGACTTTTGTCCAATACAATTTTCAACCATCCGAGCAATTGTCCGAGCAATCTTGACTTGTAAGGCATGAAACTTGACATGGAGAATCTTTGAAGCATATGAGGAGGCATGAAGGCCATTGGAGATGTTGGAGTCCATCTGATTCGAGAAATGCTAAACCCTAGTTTGGGTTGATGGTCAGAGAGGGTTTGTCGATCAACCCTCGAGGAACTCGAGTATAGATGTATGGAATATCTTGAGAAGATGGAGGGCAAATTTTGGGTATACAGCTTCCTGCTCAATCTTCTTGTACCGGAAGGGTGAGATTGGCATGTCGCCTTCGTGACCGGAGGTAGAAGATGATTGAACACCGAGTACACCGAAAATTTGCATGCTGGTTAATGACGCGGAATGGCTTATAGATGCCATTTGAGAAGTTGGAGACCTTATGGGAATGAGTCATACTAGACCGAGATTGTTGATAGGAGAACCGCGAGATGGGCTTAAGATGCCATCCGAAAGATCGTGAGGCCATAGGCTCAGTAGATGTTTCTAGAAAGATCATGGAGATGGGCTTAAGACATCCTGAGGAGTCGATGTTAGATCGTGCTCAACTTTGAATGAAGTTATTGGTTTGTATTGATTTTAACCAAATATGCAAGATTGAAAGTGGAGAAATGATGATAAGTAGTCTGAGATGGGCTTAAGATATCCAAGGCAACCAGTCGTCGCCGACTCAGTCGTCATTGATAACAAGAGAAAGGATTATATCTTCGTGACGATTACTCGAGGGATAGTAGTTGGCAATAATGTGGATAGCTTCCTGTGCATCGGTATTGCTCCACGCCTATTATCGGAGGATAACTTGTGATCGCTAGATAGTTTTCCGTCGGCTTCGGCATTAATCTGGATCCGTTGTCGAGGACAACAAGGTCGGCGCGGATAGTTTTCCGTCGGATTCGGTCTTAATCTCGGACCGCTGTTCGGAGGACAACCGTGGTGGTCTTCGATAGTTTTCCGTCTGGATTCGGGCATTAATCTGGACCTGTTTGTTTCGGCGTTTTCACTGCTTTGGAGAAAACAAGAGAAACTTTGATAGAATATTTGTTAGTCTTATGCAAAGTATGATGCATGATAATGTATGAATGGCATATGCATATGTTATGACTTTATGAGAGATGTATGAATGATAGATGTCGTGGTATTTCAAAACATATCCATCTTGAAGAAGATGCGGATGTTCTGCTTTGAGATTTCGACTTTTTGAGAATGAAGAAAGAAACTTTGATTCCTCCGATGCACTATCCGACCAAGTCTTGGGCCTAGATATTGTTGAGGATGGTAGAGATCGAGAAACACGTCGTGGAGGATCTTGTGCATATGCTGGGAAAGATTGGGGAGTGCCCACCGAGGATCTTGTGCGTAGATCCCGCCGAGGAGCATTTGATAGTCGTTGAGACCGGGTTAGAAAGATCTGGGGCCCGCTGAATCTCCGAGGGAATAAAAGATGGTTTCTCCGATGCACTATCTCGACCAAGTTTCAAGTCCGATACTGGAGAAAAGGGGAATGGTTGAGATATCTCTGGGATAAATACTTACTGGGATGAAATGTTACCGCTGGAGACCGATGTAACTGTTAAGATGAGGAATCACCGCTGGGATTGACGGGTACTCCTTTGGGGAGGTTTGTGGTGAGTGACACCTTTGTGGGGTTATGCTCAAGGAGAATTTTTTAGACGAGTGACACTCTGGGGAATTGTACTGCAGGGAGCATATTGGTGACTTTCGTCGTTATCTCGCCTCGAGTCTCAGTAATTACCTTTGCACGTTCACTTTTCGCATGTTTGTGATTAGATTCTTATTGTTACATGCATATAATCATTCAAAGCAAACATGGACTTTATGCAAACAACAATAGTGAGAATTGTAAAGAGCAAGAAATTTGTATTCATTTGAAAATGTGGCGATGGCCAAATAATTTGTACACAAGAAAAGTAAAAGCTATGCGAAACAATCTCGTTAAGTTCCAACTATGCTAGTACTCATATATTTCAACTATCTCATCTCCTCGTCAAGAAAGTGAGTAGATCGATCGTTGCCATTTGAATCTTGAATGTCGATAGTAGTCAGAGGTGATCTAAAGAGACATAGTCGCACGCTTAAATCCTAACTTTTGCCTAGACCGCCCTTTCTGGTTTTCACCAATGATACCCTTTTTGCCCAAGCCGCCTTTCGTGTTTTCGACGGGTGTACACGTTTTGTATATCCTTAACTTTTGCCCGAACCTTTTGGTTTGCCAGATGCCCTTATTTTTGCCTAGGCCACGACCTAGCGGTCTCTTTATGCGTAGTATTTTTGACTATGTCTGCGCTCACGTGGTGGGAAGTCTTCACCATCCATGGTGCTAAGTATCATAGCTCCGCCGAAAATACCGCTGACTACAAATGGTCCCTCGTAGGTGGGAGTCCATTTGCCTCGATCACCTGTGGAAGAATGATGCGCTTGACTACTAGGTCACCGACTTGGTAGACTCGCTTGACCTTCTTGTTAAATGCTCGATCATTCGCTCGATAGATCGTCCATGGCGATGGACGCGAGTCGCTTCATCAATCAAATTAATCGGTCAAGGAGAGTCTCGATCCAATCATTCGCCAACTCTGCCCTGGAGGACTCGTCGAGGGATCTCGAACCTCGATGGGTAGGACCGCTTCCATACCGATACAAGAGAAAGGGGTTGCCCCTGATGTTCGCATCGTGGTGCGATAACCATGAAGAGCAAATGGTAACATCTCATGCCAATCCTTGTAAGTCACCGCATTTTCGTATAATCTTCTTAATATTCTTGTTGGCGGCTTCCATCGCGCCATTCATCTTAGGTCGGAAGGAGAAGACTTGTGATGCTTGATCTTGAACGCGTGCGAGTTCGTGATCATTTTGTTGTTGAGATTAGAACCATTATCCGTGATAATCCTTTGGAGTGCCATATCGACAGATAAGATTATGTTTGATGAATCGAGCCACAACATTCTTGGTAATAGATGCGAACGAGGTCGCCACCCATTGGTGAAGTAATCAATTGCCACAAGGATGAAACGATGTCCGTTGAAGTGGGCTTGATTTCTCCGATCATGTCAATGCCCCACATTGCAAAAGGCCAAGGAGAAGTTAAAACATTCGAGGTACCGAGGTACGTGTACTTTGTCTAGATATCCGCATTTGTGACAAGATCGGTAGCGGTGACAATCGCCTTCCATGGTGGACCAATAGTAACTCGTTTCAGAATCTTCTTAGCCATTGTATGTCCACGGAATGGGTTCCAAATGCGCCTCATGTAACTCTTCCATGATATGTTCCATTGCTTTTCCGTCTACACAAAGGAGTAAGCACAGTCGTGATTGGCTTGTATAAGATGCCGTCGAGGAAGAATTTGATGCAAATCTTCTCAAGAACTTTATCGTTGATGATGCTCCCTGGATATTTCGAGTCTCAAGATACCTCTTCACGCCATAGTACCAAGGTTTCTCTTCGTATCAAGCTCATAACAATACGCTGGTTCGTCAAACTTCTCAATGATGATCCGGGAGCCTCGTTGTCCCATCCGACCTTGAACATAGATGACATAGTAGCCAATGCGTCGCCAACCGATTCTCTTCGTGGAATGTGGTTGAAAGTGATCTCTTCAAAGTAGGGATCAAACTCAAAACATGTTCTCGATACGGATGAGATTCGGATGCTTCGTATCCCACTCGCCTTTAACTGATCGATCACCAAAGCCGAGTCTCCATACACTTGTAAGAACTTGATTCTTAAGTCAATAGCGCTTTAATACCCATGATGCACGCCAGATTCGCCATGTTGTTGGTGCAACTAAAGCATAATCTCGGTGAAAGGCGATGTCCGCGCAGGGGATGTAATGATGGCGCCAATGCCATTGCCAAGTGCGTTTGAGGCTCCATCAAAACCATGGTCCATCGGATCCTTGTTCGTGTCCTTCGTCCGGCCTCGGTTCTTCACAATCAGAACTAGTAAAACGTCTTCATCCGGAAACTCGAATTGCATAGACCGATAGTCATCTACGGCATGAGCCAAATGATCGGCCACTACACTCCTTTGATCGCCGAAGTATATCGATGTCGATTCGGTCAAGATCATTTGCCATCTTGCTATTCTTCCCGAGAGAGCTGGTTTCTCAAATATGTATTTTATCGGATCCATCTTAGAAATCAACAAGGTAGTGTGAGTCAACATATACTGCCTTAGTCAAGCATTTCAAGCCAAAGCGCTGTAAGTTTTCTCAAGTGAGTATCTTGTCTCACACCGGTAAAATTTTTGCTAAGGTAGTATATTGCATGCTCTTTTCGACTGCACTCGCCATGTTGCCCCAAACACACCCCATGGAGTTTTCTAGCATCGCAAGTACATGATAAGAGGTCTTCCTTCAGCGGCATCGGATAGGAGGATTCTGAGGTACCTTGATTTTGTCGAAAGCGATCCGCAATCGCCATTCCATTCCACTACTTGATCTTTCTCTAGTAACTTGAAGATTGGCTCACAAGTAGCAGCTAGTGTGCAATGAATCGCAATGTAGTTCAATCGCCCAAGAAACCTCTCGACTTCCTTTCTCAGATGGAGCGGCATCTCTTGAATGGCTTTAACTTTGGGGTCAACCTCAATACCTTACCACGACAACAAACCCTAGGAGCTACCAGATCCGACTCCAAAGGTGCACTTGTTAGGATTAAGTCTCGATGTACTTCTTCAACCTATCAAACAGTTCGCAAATGATCGAGATGTTCTTCCTCGGCCGTGATCGAGCTATCATGTCGCCGACGAGACCTCTATCTCGTGATGAATCATGTCATGAAATAATGTCACCATAGCACGATAAGTGGCTGCGTTTTCACCGAACAGCATAACCTTGTAGAAAGTGCCCCATTGTGTAACAAAAGTAGTCTTCCATGTCTTCGGAGCCATCTTGATCCGATTGTAACCGGAGAAACCATCCATGAAGGAGAAAACCTTATGCCGAGCGGTGTTGTCAACCGTAACATCAATACGAGGGAGTGGAAAATCGCCTTTCTGACTTGCTTTGTTCGATCTCTAATCCACACATTCGTATTTTGCCATCCTTCGGTACAACCACATTAGCAACCCATCGTGGATAAGAAGTAACAGCTAAGAAACCGCATTGAATTGTTTCATAACTTCGCTTTGATTTTCTCGACATCTCGGACGCATCGGCGAACCTTCTGTTTCACCGAGAAAACCTTCTTTTGTCGGCAATCGGTGTACCACAATATCAATGTCTAAACCAGCATGTCTTCGTATGACCAAGCAAAAACCTCAATATAGTCTCGTAGCATCCGAACCAACCTTTCTTTAACATTGTTCTCAAGACCCGCTCCTATCTTGATCTCTTTCTCCCTTCGTCAAGACTCAAATTCACAACCTCAACGGCTCTTCGTGGTCAGATAACTCGCTCTTCTTGTCGTAGATCGACAAGTTCTCCAGCACTTCACAATCTTCCTCACCTTCGCCTTCGCTTGGTAGATCGGATTATCAAGTCATATTTAGCAATAGCATAGCTGTTATCAACGAGATTCGGAGTGATTTTGCAGTGTATCACATGGGTATGTGTAAGAAACACATAGCTTTTTGAAAGGGTGATAAAGTGAAAGAAAGAAAACAACAATTGAATGCAAAAGTCCAACGATTTATTGAATGAAAATATGCAAATGACAGATAATAACCCTCACAAACGAACCATGATGCCCCGGGTAAGGCACTAGGCTTTAGAGTTCATTGTTCAAAACATAGAAAATATGAAAAGCAAAACAAAACAAGAGCAATTACTCCTGGCTAAAGGAGATTGGTATGACGTCTTCAGCCTTCCAATTGCTAATCCCTTTGTCCGGAGTCGAAGATCCACTTCGATGTCAAAGTCGTTGTCGCCGCCATCTATATCATGGATTCCACTGGCCGATGCGAAAGGAAGTTGGCCGGCACGTTAAGTGGCGTATCATCTTCGACCCTTGATGGTGAAGCCTAAACCCGTCTTGTCAGTTTTGAAAGGGAGATCAGGGAGCTGTCCCCAAATAACACTACCTCCTTCTTCAACTGCAGCTTGAGCATCTTTCAGTGAGGCCATCCTAGGCGGACCTTGAGCAACTTCAGAGTGATAGGAGAGTCGACGTGACTGGGATTGTTTCAAAAGCTTGACAGGAGTCTCAAAGAATTCACCCTCAATCTCGAGGTATCGAATGACCAGATGACCGACCATATATTCTTCTTCACCACACCGTAACAACCTTCCCTTTCACCGTATTTCACCGATGCAAGGTAGGTACGCCCCATGTATCCAAGGGCCAAAGTAGGCAAGAGTAAGTCGGACGGATGTCCATGACAAAGAAAGTGGAATCAAAAGTCCGGGAACCGATTTTGACAGAATGAGCTCCAAGCTTGTTCGCTTAGAACCATCAAAAGCTCTCACAATAATGTCACCGGGTCTCGTAACCAACCCTTCAACATCGAGTCGATCAAAAGAAGTCTTCGGAAGGATATTCGAGCGTAACCGTATCCACCAAAACATGAGACAAGGTAGTGCCTTGCATTCAACGAGATGTGCAAGGCTTTGTTTCTTTCCTAGAGTCAAATCAACATCGAGAAGCCCGTTATTGGCAGCCAGCTAGCAATACAAACTTCAAACCGTCAAGAGTAGTGTCTTGCGACGTGAGCATTCTTCGAAACTTCACCAAGGCGTTAGCATGAGCCTCGAGCACAAGAGCGAGCAAGCATGGAGATCTTGGACGAGTCTATCCCAACTGTCCACAACATTGTAGTCACTCTTCTTGATAATCTTAATTTCCTCCATTTCTCGTTTGAGGTGTCTTGAGAACTTTCTTTGGTACTGGTGAGCGGGATGAGTCACCGGTTCTTTCCTTTAGCTTGGGGAAGGTTGAATAGCGGAATGCGAGGAGTCGCATATCTTTGGAGGAGAGATTTTGGAGAGAATACCTTCCGCTCGTCACCTTACTTGATCCGTGACGTTGTCGATGTCGTGAATGGTGGCTTCAACGTAAGATCTTAAATGGTCAGAGGGCCTTGCTTAACACCATGATAGTAAACATCATATCCATAATCCTAAGGAATAGCTTTGTCAGAGGAATACGGAACCGGTCTTGGAGAAGTAATAATGAGAAGTGCCACTCTAGGCGCAGGATCAGCAGAGGAAATCCTTATGGTGTTAACATCAGCATAGTGTTCTGGGAAATCGTCACCCCATCCGGTCACTTTAACATCTTCAATAGGAATCTTGTAACTCTCAGGAACAGTGTACTTCACCATGTAATCATACTTTCCACTTGGCTGCCCCAAGGCATCCCTCACAGATGGTGCAGCTTCGTTCGCGTCTTCGATCTTCAGTTTAGACATATCTTCACACACCGCACGGTGGTTTGTAAATAATATTTCACGGTTATTCATCATGCACTGCACACGTCTTCTCAACCAAGCACAACCATCAGGTGCAGATGGGCACCAACGACAATTCTCTAGGCATCCTGGATTGACACCGGCTTGCAGCAAATTCTTCTTAACAGTCATCAGAGGAATGGTCAAGTCATCTATGTTGAAAATGTAAGTATCCTCTCCAGCAGCGTTGGAACTCTTGTCATGGTTAGGCATAGGCGCGTTGATCACATTTGGAGTCTCAACAGGAGGGTCAAACTCAATCTGCTTAGCTTCAATCATATCTTGAATCTTGTTCTTCAGAGCCCAACAATCATCGATCGTGCCCGGCTATTGGAGTGGTAAGCACACTTAGCATTAGGATTGTATCTCGGAGAGGAAGTATTGATGTTTTGAGGAGGATCCCTCAAGGTAATCAGCTCTGCTTTCAACATGTGTTGCAAGGCTTGCGATAATGGCATGTTGATCTTCGAACCGCTTCGTGGCGTTCGCTATGCACGTTGTCTCACCGAGGTTGTCTTGATGTAGGATGGAGATCACAACTGCCCCACAGTTGAGCACGGTCGGTCTTGGCTCGGCTTTTCTGATCATACACAGCATTGGCTTCTTTCTTACCACCAAAAGATCTCTTCGCAGCATTTGATGACGACTCTACATGAATCTTCCTGCTCTTGATACCAGCTTTAATACGCTCGCCTGTCAGTATCAACTCGGTGAATCCGGATGAAGAGTTTCCAATCAGATGATTGAAGAACGGGCCTGTCAGTGTTCCCATGAACATATCAACCAACTCCATATTAGACAAGGGTGGCTGAACTCTGCCTGCTAGATCGCTCCATTTCTGAGCATACTCTTTGAACTTCTCATCACGACCCATAGACATGCTCTGTAGTTGCATGCGTGTGGGGGTCAATTCAGCATTGTACTACATCGTCTCAGAAAGCATCTTCTAAGTCACTCCAAGTACAGATACGGTCATTCTCTAGCTGATAATACCACTCCAATTGAGTTCCGGACAAACTCTTTTGAAAATAATACATCCACAACTTTCTGTCATCAGTGTGGGGATTGAGCTTCTGAACATAGGACTTCAAATGCAGTTTTGGACACGAAATGCCATCATACTTGGAAAAAGTTGGAACTTTGAACTTGGGAGGAATCACAACACCAGGAACAAGACTCAGATCATCAAAATTCAGCCCGACATCTTGTGTTTTCCACAAAGATTCGACGGTCTTCAAGTTGCTTGTACTTGTCATCTTCATCAGAGTACTGGCTATAGTCAGAGCGATCCTCTCCCTCTTTCTTAGGCTCACGCTGGTCATCTCCATTGCCTTTGACACTCCCCTCAGTCTTGACACTTCCTTCAGAGAGCTCTATCCGACTGACCCTTTTAGGACCACCTTTGTAGCGTCTGCCCATGTTGAGGAGACCAACAACCTTCTTCTTTCTGTTGATGAGCTTCTTCAGATCTTCTTGGCCTTGGACCAGCTGGTGAACATCTCTGGCCGAGCATTCGAGCTTGGAGATCTTCGACGGATCGTTCAAGAGCCATTTCTGCTAAAATAAATAGCGAGCAAATGAGAAAACCGATCTTCAATGTAACTGTGATGCAATGTTATGCTATGATATGCAATGTTTATGCGAATGCAATGCAATGTTTTCAAGGACCTTAGAGATTTAAATTTGTTAAACAAGCAATGAACAAACATTTATTAGTTCTCTTTTTTTATTATTCTTTTTCTTTTGAGTACAAGAGATAGTTCAAAACAAATAAAAGAAAAGCATAAAAATCATAAAGCTCTAAGTCTCCCATGGGCGCTTCCTCTTTGTGCCGAGGTAGGCGTTGATGTTTCGCTCCTCGTGAAGTAGCTTGGTCAACTCTAGCACTTTCTTCTCACTTGCATAACACTGAGCTTCAAAGGTATCCCTCTCTTCTTTGTGAATCCAAGATCTCTTCAAGTCTTTGAAATCGTAGGCATGTCGGGATGGTAAACAAGATAGGTCGTCACCTATAGCAATAGGTTCCATAATTCGGTAACACGGGTAAATGGCATCATGAGGTTTTGAGCTCGAGCTCGCACCCATTTGAGGTAAGGTTCCCAAGGAATGGAGTTCGGTGCCCCAAAGTCTTGGTATCGTCTTCTTTACCATGCCCCAAGCGTGTATGAACCTTCGCTTGATCGGAGATCGTGGTTGTAGTCGAACACAATATCTTGGAGAAGCATATCATGTGGGCCATCTCTTGAGCAAAACCAAACCGACGTAGAGCTAGAAGGGTTGTAAGTAATACCTCCCCTTATACCGAGGAGTGGTACATTAGGGAATTCTCCACAACGCTCAATGAATGTGAAGTCCTTTTGAGAGAAAAGACTCCAACGAATATCTGAATGAGAGAGTGACATTAGCCTTTGAGACCATCTCAACCTTTGCTCGTTTTTCAAAACTGATGGAGGAAGGTGCGAAATAAACCACCTGGAAAGTAACGGTATGCAACACATGAGAGTTCCTTGTCTTTTAGTAGTACGAGTGTGGAGAGAATGTAGAATGTCTCCAAGTAAGGTAGACACAGGATTACGGGTAAGAAACGACTTAATGGCGCTGACATCTATGAACTGATCCGAGTTAGGGAATAGAACCAAACCATAGATTAGCAAGGCCACAGTGTCTTCAAATGCATGGAAACTCATAGCTTTGAGGAATTCTCGGGCTTTCTTAATTAGGAACTTGGCGAGTAAACCCTTAACTCCGCTTCTAGTTTCCCAATTGGCTTCAATGTCTGAGCGCTTTAGGTGTAAAGCTGATGCAATGTCTTCGTACTTAGGAACCTTTTCTAGACCGGTGAATGGTATTTGGTCGAATAGGTACCCAAGTAGCAGAGAACTCTTCAAGGTAGGAACCAACGATAATGGGAATGTAAAGCAATGGTGTTTTGGATCGAAGAACTGAAATAGGACATGCATCATATCTTCTTCAAAACCGGAGATAACCAAATCAAGCAGATAACCATGTCTTTTGATGAACTGAGCATGGTCGGGAATTTCTGAAACCAATTCTTTAAGCTGAGAAGGTATACCCATGAAGTTGATTCGGATAGTCTTTCTAGAAGCCATAATTCCCTACAAAACAGAACAAAAATAAATCCCTAGGTCCTTGAAATAGTTAGAAATGATATGCAATGCAGATGATGTCATGATGTCATGTTTAGCACACACAAACAAATCACACAATGAGCCTAGGTTTAAGGCTTGCAAGAGGTATAGGTGATTACCCCACCAAAAGCTTGAGTTGGTTCATCCTGTCCTATAATAGTAACCGGGTTCTAGGAATCTCACATCATTGATCTTTCTCGTAGGCGTTTATTTCAATTCGACTACCAAATGGTCGATCGAAAATATCCCAAAAGTCTGATCTCAATGAGCGTAGCATCGAGTATCGACCAACCTTAGCACCAAAGCCGCCATCTCACTACCTTCTAATGGATAAGATGGGTCAATTAAGGTTCTAAAAGTTTAGTTAGCTTGATGACACCACGAAGCCAAATACTATCCTCAACTTGGGAGCGAAGAGTATCGGGACATCCAAAGTGTCACGCTAACGTAGCCATCATGTTGACCGTTTGATATCGTCTAACGGTCACGACGATTTATTGCTACTTACCTAAAAGGAAACCGGATCCGGTGTAGGATCCCCAACAATATAATACCCAAGCAACCCTTAAAGGTAAAGCATACAAATCAAACAGAAAGCAATAAAGTTATCTAGAAATCCCTAAGGTAATTCTCTTTAGGTGTCTCTCCAGAGTCGCCAGCTGGTGAACTGACTTTGTAGGTTTTGTATCGCAAATATGCGGATAGCAAGAGTCACCACCGACTTTTCTTTTATCCAATTAAGGGAAGGTAAAAAGTACGTAAAAGACCTTCGTTAGATTCCGTAGGGAGAAGGTTATGAAAAGGGAAGGTATTAGCACCCTTTCCATCCGTAGTTATCTCGGCTCTTAGTTGCTCTTAGATCACTTTAAAATTGTTGTGCTTTCTGTGTGTTTGACAAAATGTTTTGAAAAGGCATTTCGCTTTGAATTTGTAATGATTCATGTAGGAATGTATACAAAGTGTTCAGAAATGTTTCGTTTTGAAAAGAGTTTGAACTTTGATAAAAGTGTGTGGTGCAAAAAGTAGTTTGATAGAGCAACAACTAAAGTCTTATTACCTACTCGAATGGTCGTTTCGTGTTATTTTACGTTCCTTTAGAATAGCGCTATCCGTACCATTAGTTGGTAGGTAACCCTATTTGTTGGATGTGAGGACATTCGAAGGGACATCGTATGGTCATAGAAAGCAACTTGTAGGAAGTATCCTAGCACATTCGAAGGGACTATCATCATTTTTCGTAGGTGACAATCGAGGGTCAAGATCATGTATTCGGAGGCGACATCGTGGGTCTTATGATCTTTGTATCGAAGGGACTATGATGATTTGTTTTGAAGGCAACGGTGCTAGAATACCTCTACGTTCGAGGGACTTGACCATTTGAATTCGTAAGGCAACGAGAGAGAATTACCCTAAGGGGTGCATGTGTGAAAAGAGTGTGTCGATTCAGATATTTTATCTTGCAAATTAGAGTGAGCTATGTTCAATTTTAGTCTTATCATACACGCCTAATTACTAGCAGTTTATAGGGTGCGGAAATTAAAATGCGGGAATGTAAAGGTGCGGAAAGGTAAATGTCCTACGCTATTACATGGCTTTGGGGCAGATACATAATTTAAACTTGCGGAAAATAAAATCCTAATTAAAACTATTACATCCCATGAGCAGTTACATTATTGGAAAAAAGAAAACGGTAAAAAGAAATCGTCCGAAGCGGGATAACTTGTGAAAAGATGAGAAATCGGAAAATACGAGATGAATCGAATAAGAGGAAAATGTTAGTAAAAATGCAAATTTTTTGAATGAGAAAATTATTACATGCTGGAAATAACATTAATATGCTAAAATAATTTTTTGGGATTTTTTGGAGATATTTTAATAATTAAAAACTAATTAAATGTGATTAAAATGCAAAAAATGAAATAAAATTAAATATGCATGCAAAATAATATTTTTTAATTTTATAAATTAAATATACATTTTCGAAAATAAATGCAAAAGAAAAATATTTTTTGGTATTTTTAAATGCATGATAAAAACTGTTGAAATAAATTAAAATGAATGAAATATATTAAATAAATAAGAAAATAGAAAATAATTGAAAAAAAACATGAAGTTTGTAAAAGAATGGCAAAACCGGTCCCTGGCTGGATCGAACTCGTGACCAGGAGGAGTATCTGTCAACAGGAAGCGCCTTAACCAACTGAGCCAGCGTGCACGTGTGTTTGAAAGCTGGAACGAATGGATTACAAGCACGCGTCGTCCTTCCATTGCCTCGTCTCCACGCCAAGCTTCGTCTTCCCCGATTTGAATTTTTGAAAATCCAGCGTCGGCCATTGTTCGACGCTACGTCCCTGGCTAAATCAAAAATCAAGTACACATAATATAAATAACATCTAAGACCATGGTTCGATTCAGGACATCATTCCGAATTCATTGGTAATGGTCTTGAGGTCCAATTTTTCCATTTAAGGGAAGCCCTAAATCGTGTTCAGGAACCCTAGCTATGGCATATCGAGTTCCAGGCCATAGAAACACAATTAACCTGCCCAGATCGCTTGCAAACTCATCACTAATCACAAAAACAACAATGAAACATGTTAAAAATGCATGATAATTGAAATACGATTTTGAAATTTTCTTGAACAAACCGAATTCGGATTCTTTGATTTTGGATGGTTTTGAGCAAAGTGAGGGTCTGGATCGATTCAAGAGGTATCAAGGAATGTGTCTGAGTGCTTGGAATCAATTGAAACGACCTAAATCCAAGGCTGCTTGTTGCTTGTGTGCCACGGTTTCTTGAGCTTCAATAGGGTTTCTCCACCAAATTTCTACCCTAATTCGTGTGGCATGAGTTGTATATATAGTAGAAGGATTTGGAGTTAATTTGAGGAAGAATCAATCACTAATCAATGCAAATCAAATTTGATTTTGTACAAAATCAAATTTTCATATTTTGATCAATTTTCAATCAAATATTTCCATACCAATCCAAATTTCGAAATTTTTGGCTTTATTGAGTTGCTTGGACCTCAAGGAAGAGAAAAATCAAATTTGCATTTAATTTTGATTTTATACTTTATTTTTGAATTTAATTTGTATTTAAATGAATAAATTCCAAATTAAATAGAAAAATAAAATAAAAATTCGTGGCATTGGGCTTGGATATTCCTAATTGTATAAGGAACAAGTTTGGATGAAGAAAAAATAAGCCCATTTGCAAAGTTTTTGATTTTTAGAAGTATTTCTCTTTGTGCACTTCTTCAAAATTGCCCAACTTGTGAATGGTGTATCTTGCTCAATTTTCCACATTTTTGAGTGTTCTTGGACTTTTTGGAAAGATCTAAGAGTCCCTCTAACCAACCTTTTTGGTCTCATCTCAATTGGAGTTTCCATGCTCAATATATCTTCAAAACAAAAAGTTGACTTTTTGTTGACTTTGAAAATGACCTGTAATGTTTTGACCCATACTTTCCAAATGAAGCATTTTTTGCACATTCTTGTGAGACATGAAGTTGTAGAGAATTGGATTTCCTTCAAAACAAAAGGTGGTGGAAAAATTTCTGAGAAAGTATGAGAAAGTTATGATCAGTTAAAGTTCAGTTGACTTTTCACCTAGAAACCCTAATTTAGAAAGTTTGACTTTTGAGCAAATCTTGAGTTTTCTTGATGAATCATGATCAACCCTTGATCAAATGATGAATGTGACTTCAAAATGAGGATGTTGACCAGAAATCAGGAAGTTTGACTGTATGTTGACCACAGTTGACTTTTTGTCCAATACAATTGATTTTCAACCATCTGAGCAATTGTCTGAGCAATCTTGACTTGTAAGGCATGAAACTTGACATGGAGAATCTTTGAAGCATATGAGGAGGCATGAAGGCCATTGGAGATGTTGGGAGTCCATATGGATCTGAGAAATGCCAAACCCTAGTTTGGGTTGATGGTCTAGGAGAGGGTTTGTCGATCAACCCGAGGAATCCTTGAGTATAGATGTATGGAATATCTTGAGAAGATGGAGGGCAAATTTTGGGATATGACACACGGTGCACATGAGGAGGATGATGAGTTCGTTGAGATTTTTTGGTCATTACGTGTAGCTTAGGGCGGACCACAACCTCAGGGAGGACCGATACCTTATGTGTCTACATGATTTACCTTATTTATTTGTTATTTTGAGACTTATGTATTATCTCTAGACTTATTTATTATTTTGTGCACTTTTTTTTAGACTACTACTATGTGCAATATACTTGTTTGTCTTGTACGTGCTATCCATAATCAACACAATAGGAAACATATTCAACAACTTCACTGATTCTGGATGAGCCTAGAAAATATTTCTCACAACTTATGAATAATCTTTTTTCCTGTCCAGTATACATAATTTGAATCCTCTATCAACTTAAACAAATGTTGAACTTCCGTTCTAGACCCCCTTATGTCTTTATGTATTTCACTCTTGTGTTTACATATTTGCGTGATTCGAGTGACATTTTCCGGATGTCGCTCTTGCAATGCAAAAAGTATGTTTCTTGGTGGAACATAACGCTTTGTTAAATCAACAATGTTGTTATTCATATGCATTTAGTCGACCTACAAAAGGGTGACCTTCAAATTTATCAGGTAACCCATGATTATGAAGTCCACATTTTACATCAATCTTCCATCCGGAACCATCTTTTGACGGTGTTGACCTAATTTTGAAATGAAAACCACATTTCTTACTAGCACTCTGCATTTCACTATCTCCTTCTTTGTATTTTCCACCTTTATCACAACCAAATATTACTTTATCACTTCTTCCTATCTTACCTGTTTTGGTATTTGAACGAGTTATTATAACAGTCACTTTATTTCTGATTCCAACCTCCCTAATCCACCTTATCACCTCTTCTTTTGTAGCAAATTGTTGTGTTGATGAAAATATTTCAATTATATCTACGCATGTCTGTTTTTTTATCACATATTAGAGGAATAACACCTGTTTAACAAAAAAATTTAATTTTTTTTAAAAAAACATACCCAATAACTAGTACAGAAGATATCCGATTAGTAAAAATATACAAATCGGAGAACGCTTAGCTAGGTTATCCGGTTGGTTAACTGTCTAAACCAGATAACATTGAGCTAGGTTATTCAATTGCTTAACTTAAAACTGGAGTTAGGCTACAAAAGTTACCCGGTTATCAATAATTTTGAACTAGAAAACCCGAACTAATGTTATCCGGTTAATAAAATATACATACCAGAATTATGCATCAAGTGTTATCTGGTTCACTGAAAATAGCTCACACTTGTCAGTCTCGGATGAGTCTAGGTGAATAATAAAAGTAGTAAAGAGTAAAACATACAAGTAAAAATAGAAAAGGGTAAACTTAAAATCTTTTAAAATTTGTAGGGATAAAGGGATAATCAAGGGTACAAGGTAAAATTTTCGGAGTAAAGAGAAGGAAAGTAAAGAATATGGGAATTTTTTGTTGAAGAATTTCCAAAATATAATTTATATTATGTTTTGACAAATAATTCTATAAAGAAATAATTGTCCAATGGCTGAATGATTTGTGTTAATGTCTAGTTCAAATCTTGTTACAAATAATCAGGGAATTGAACCCGATACAATGGGGTGAGCGAAGAGGCGCCTTAACCAACAAACCAATGCAACATTTCACGTTGTGTTTGACCGTTGGAAAGACATACTTGTTCGCAAATGGTCATTTTGAAACCATTTAAACAATGCTTCTTCTCATTAACTGGTACAAGTTTTTCTATAAATAGATATACTTGTTAGACATAATATATATATATCCGAAAATTACTTGTTTTGAGTGCCAAAAATTATATTTAAGTCATTCTTTTAATTTTCTAGTGAATAAGAATAAATGAGAAAACTTTATTCAGTAAAATATCGTTGATCGATATGCTTAATTTGAATATGCAATGCATGTTAAGATTTCCAAAGTATCCTGAAAGAGATTCGCTGGTTAACCCGTTTGCATCCAATTTTCTTAAATTGGTGGGAGCGAATCGAACCTAAAACTTAGTGTAAACATACACTTTATTTTGTCCAACTTTCATCGTACCATTTTCATTTTCTTATCTTTCATATTTTGCAGCAGACCCCTAACACAAGATCTAAGAATCTTTAGGTTCGATTATAGATTTTGATTCATACTTTATTTAAATGAATATTAAAGTATGAAACTTTAAAGAAGAAGATAACAACTTTCGATAATGCTGAAATGTACACAATTAATTTATATAATTTTTAAAAGACTTAAATAATCTTTTCGTCCTTGTAACTTAGCGTGTTTTTTATTTTAGTCCCTATATCTTTTTTTGTCCAAATCCTATATGGCACATTCTTGTTGGAAATAGTATATATATTTATAAAAATAGAATTTAACGTTACAAAAATATAAAAAACTGAAATTTGTCCATTATAAATATTTAATATTTCAACTATTAATATTTAAACTATTAACATTTTAATCATTAATATTTCAATTATTAATATTTCAATTATTAATATTTAAAATATTTAATTTGTTAAATATTTATTTTGTTAAATATTTAGTTTATTAAATATTTTTTTAATTTTAAATAGTTAAAATATTTAAAAAAACTAATTACCAAGAAACAAAATATTTAAAATATTAATAGTTGAGATATTTAATTATATCTAAAATATTAAATAGTTGAATTATTTATTTAATTTATTAAATATTTAATTTATTAATATTTTAATTTGAAGACTAGTAATTATTAAATATTTAAAACAAAACGCAATCCATTTTTAAACAAACGTAATCCATTATTAAAAATTTCTTATAAATATAAAATACCACATAATTTTTTGCAACACAAAATACTTTAATTATTATTTAATCATATTTAACATTTAAAAAAATGAACATTACTATATAAAAGGCAATATTCTACTACAACAAAAAATATTCTGCTAATATCAAATATATACTTATACATTGCAATGAATAGACAAGTTGTACTAGTGACTTAGTGGTAATGTAGTTTGAAAATTTTATCATGTCACGTTAGCCACGTAAGTATTTTTGAAACAAAATTTTAACTTCAAAGACCAAAGTCAAGAAGAATTTGGCATATGAAATTAAAATAAAACACACGCTAATTTATAGGGTCGAAAAGAAATTAAAATAAAAACACACTAATTTATAGGGTCGAAAAGAATATTTAAGCCTTTTTAAAATTATAGAATATTAATTTATAACTTTTTGTGATTACTTTGTGTTTGAAACTTTGATGGAGAGAATAACAAGCATGTTTGATTATTCCTAACCATGGTGAAAGGTACATAAATATTTTACATAAATATATGTTGTATGATATTTTAAATCCATGTTATATATTATTTATGGTGCAAGTAATTTACTTTAATTAATAGTGAATTATTTCTAGATTAAATAATTTGGTATAGAAATCATGAATTTGAATTTATGGTACATGTATTGGTAACGTAAAATGATGTAAATGAAATGTTAAAAATATCTATAACATGTTTCAATTGTATATTTTACTATACAAGAAAATTGTTAGTTTTAATAAAATAGAAATATATTCTATGGTGTTATATTTATATGGAGATTATGAATTACATATTTTTAACTTACTTCATAAAATAAAAGTTTACAAAACTATCAAGAGTACATAAATTAATCATAGACGACTAGTTGAAATGTTGTATACTCAAAGTATATTCAAGTTTGAAATTTTTTGCGATTCTTTGACGAAAGGATTGACAAGGACATGATTGTAGCTGCAAAAATCTTCGAGACTAAGCCATTGATTGACTTAACTCGTAAACATAACAATGAAGACGCCACCGTGCTTTTATTTTATCTAAAGGACTAGGAAAATGAGCGAATAAAATCCTAAAATAAAATTGAGATCAAGGTACGGGGGTTAGTTATGCAAAGGGAAGTTATTAGGCACCCTAAACATCTACGGTACTCCGCATGAACCTCTTTGAAAATATGTGTATGAGCTATAAAAAAATATGTACAAAATAGATTGTGGAGGTGAGAAAAGAAGTATTTTTTACAATTTTTTATTTGCTAGAACTTCCAATGAGTTCTAGACCTACACACAATAATATGCAATGTTGAAATCAAAACCCATGTAGTTCGGGTAAAAAAGATCGAAATTGGTGTGTTGGTTAATTTTAAGGAGAATAGACATCATCGTCATATCCGAGTGGTAAACATACTTACTACCAACAATCATGAGAAAAGAGCATTTCATCAACTCCAAGTGGAGGATAGAGTTTGGATTTTCATCAACAAGCATCACTCAACACCAAGTGAAAAATGTCTCACTTTACTACATATCGTAGAAGTATAGTAGTTTACATCACTACAAAGAATAAAAAAGAATCTAATCTTTTGAGAAAATGATTTTAAAGAGAAAAGCCAAGGATTGCTCAAAAAAGTTTGAATGAGATTAATTGACTTTTAGTCTTCAGAAAAGATGTCAAAGTATTATTAAATTGGTTAATGGTTTATTAAGAAAAGAATTTTGGAAAAAAGCATGGACCTAACTCCAAGATTATTGTGGAAGCGGTTCGAGTTTGAAAACAAGAAGCTTTTGAAAAAGGGAGAAGATTTTGAAAATTAAAGAATATGGGAAGAGATGAAGAAGCTAACCTATGTATAGAAAAGTAAAAGGTGAAGGTAAAAGAAAGATCTAACTGGGTGAAAAACCAGATCTTGACATCAAGAATCCAATACCATATTTCCATCCTTTGAATTCACAAACAAACAATTAACTAGAAAAAAATACCAAACCTCAGATGAATCTATGCCTCAGATGAAATCATGTCTTCATAAATCGGGACAAGTAACGATTGTATTTAGAGTTAATCCACTCATAGACGAGTATAAACAGAATAACCTTCATACAGAAAAAATAACCTAAACACATACAGGATAACCGCAAGATCACAAAGTCTCTCAGCTGAGATCATAGTCTTAATCCTTAGTCCAAGAATCAGTATTCGAACACAGGAAAAGTAACCAAGTGTAGCGGCAAAAACTGCGAGTATAAGCCATTGAATTGACTTAACTCAAAAAATAACAAAAGAGTCTCCACTGAGCTTTTATTTTATCCAAAGGACTAGGAAAAAGAGCGAATAAAATCCTAAAAAAAAGATCAGAGATCTGGGACCGGGGGTTAGTTATGCAAAGGGAAGGTGTTAGGCACCCAAAGCATCTACGGTACTCCGCATGAACCTTTTTGAAAATTTGTATATGTGTGCTAAAAAAGTGTATGTACAAAATGGATGGTGGGGGGGAGAAAAGAAGTATTTTTTATAATTTTTTGGTTTGATAGAAATTCCAATGAGTTTCAGGCCTACATACCAACAATGTGCAATGTTGAAATCAAAACCAAGTAGTTCGGCTAAAAAAAACAAATTTGTGTGATGGTTGATTTTAAGAAAATGTTAGTTTAGAAAAGCTACAAAGAGCTCAAAATGTTTGAATGAGGTTAGGTGTTTTTTAGTCTTATGAAAAGAAAAGTCAAAGTATTATTAAATGAATTGAAAGTTTATTAAGAAAAGAAAGTTTGAAAATTCATGGACCTAAGTCCAAGTTTTTTATGAAAGAGGTTCGAGTTTTGGAAAACAAGAATCCTTTGAAAAAGAGAGGAGATTTTGAAAATTAAAGAACGGGAAGGAGATGAAGAGGCTAACCTATGTACATAAAGTAAAAGGTAAGGGTAAAGGAAAGATCTAACCGGATGAGAAGACTAGTACTTAACATCAAGAGCCAATATCACATCCCATCCTTTAGATTACCACATAAGCAACAAATAACCGGACAAAAAAACACAAACTTCAGATAAATCAATGCTTTTAGGTGAACCCCTGTCTTAAGAAAAACGGGCAGACTAACGGCTGTATTTTGAGGAAATCCACTCTTAATCGAGTTTAACGAAATAACCTGCATACAAAGATAATAACCAGATAAGTCAGAATAACACCAAGGGTACAAAAATCTCCAAGGTGAGGTAAAGGTCCTAATCCTAAGTCCAAAGATCAAGCTCCAAGCACAAGGATAGTAACCATGTCCAATTATAAGTTTTTTTTGTCTAGCTGGAATTATTAGGTATTTTAGAAAAGAAAAATAAAGTTGAAGTGAGCAAATTCAAAATAACAAGAAGGTAAAATGCTTAAATGAGCAAAAGGAAAAATGACATGAAATGTAAATGCTAAAAGTAAAGTGCATAAAAATAAAGAGCATAAAAATAAATGCAGAAAGTAAAGAGAAATAAAGTAAAAGCAATTAATTAAAGGTTAGCAAGATGACCATCTTGAAACTTGTCAAGTATATCATTGAATTGTTAATTGTTAGTCATCAGCAAGGTGATCATCTTGAAACTTACGCATGAAGCCTTTCCAAAAGCTTGATAGAATCAACGCGACCACACGACAAGTTTCAATTGTTTTTTGTCAAGTATATCACCGGTTTTGGAATTATCATATCACTTGATCAAAGATGATTGAGAATTTCTTTCAAATGGACAAGGTTAGTGGAAACTTGCCAGAAGCTTGATTTGAAATCAACGCGACCATACGACAATTACCACAGGTGTTGAACCTAGATCAAAGATCAAGTCATGTCTTGAGACTTATGTTGAACATTAAAGCTCGTTCCACCAATTGATTACTTTCTCCGTGTCGGGATAAAAAGAAAAATGTAAGATGAAGAAGAAAATATTTTCAAATTTTATTTTGTATCAGATGAATTTATTCGGTCTAACTTCGTCAAGATCAATCAACTCTCTTGGTGGATTTGGCTAAAAGTCTATCAACACCCAAGTTCCATTGATATTGAGGAAATTTATGACTCTAAAATAAATTCAACATTCAGCAAAATAAATTGAAAATAAAAGTAAAAATAAAAGGTTTTAAATAATGTTGAAATTAGATTATTTTAATTGGACTTTATTGAAATACATAAATAGTATTTTATTTCATCAAAATAAAATTCCAAGAAAATTCTCTAAAGTCAATCAGAGGTCAACAAGTGTTGACAAAATTTTTCAAAATTTTTACAAGTCAAAAAAACTATTTTAAAATAAAAAGAAAATGATGGAAAAAACCAAAAAATGGCAAAAAATAGTAAAGTCAGAAATAAAAATAAAGTGAGGTCACCAATATTTTTCAAATGGCCATTGGATCCTTCCATAATGTTTTTAGAATTTTTGAATGTCAAAAAGTATTTTAAAATAATTAAAAATATCAAATAAAAGAGAAAAATCACAAAAAATATCAAATCTGAAAATAAAATTGTAAAAAATTAATATTCAGAAGGACAATATTCCAAAATATTTTTGTGATTTTTTTCATAATTTTTGGACTAAAAATGAATTTAATATAATTTTTTGAAGTTTAAAACATTTAAAACATAAAATCAGAAAATAAAATAAAAGCAGAAAAAATATGGACCATTTGATCATAGTCAAAACGCGTTAGTAAGCTAATCCAATGGATCTAACGCGCTGTGCTTGATGTGGACTTCTCTGGAAATCACACCGGATCGCCAATTAAATTAAAATTAAAAAATAAAATCAGGATTAATGTTGCATGTTGGATGGAGTCTGACTCACAAAAGTAATTAGATCCAAGGGCTCACATCACGCGCGTATGATAGAATCAAAACACCAGATCCTATTTAAAAAAATTACATGTCATGCCTTTATTGGTTGAAGACAAACACGTAGGTCGTCTTCAACCTCCAACCTTCATCCATACGTGATCCTCATACTATGAAATAAATTTCCCAGACTAGTACCATTCGCTTCGTCTCTTCAAGACGATTCTAATGGTACCCTCGCGAAAAATTTATTTCACCTCTATCATGAACAATTTGGAAAAAAATAGGAATAATATCGAGCACTTGTTTCTAGAAATTCTCAATCAATACTTGATGAAAATTCAAATGGTGAAGATCACAAGGATCAGGGAGATGAGGAGAGTGCAATGGTGTTTTATTTTGCAAGATTTGATAGATATTTCGACCTGAACGAAGTTCACTTTCAGAGCTCTGAAATTGGACTTGGATAGCGCGATTCAGGAAGCTTCAAGGCATGATTCTTGTCCTGTTAGCTTTAGTGAGGCTCAAGGAAGAAGAATCAATGGTTAATTTCAAACTGGAAGTGGTCTAAACACGAATTCGAAGTTACAGAAAAACTGGTTATGGAGGAAGTTTGGCAGAGGTTTTTTGGCTATCAAAGCTTAAGGAAATGAGTGAGGAATGATCATCTATTTATAGGAGAATGAGTGGTGATGAAAATGAGAAGGAATTGTGGTGAATTCGTGCAAAATAAGCTGGCTGAAATCATGCCAAACGTGTGACTCGAAGGGCATCAAAACGACCACATTTCAAGTGCAATTTGCATCAAAACACATCTGGACAATTAGTTAAACATGTTTAACATCTAAACTTTGAGTAATTTGCCTTGTAATCCAAGTTTACATGTTATAATTTTTCTAATTCGAAACAAAATTGGATGACATGGAGCCTCCTTCAAACATGTATGGCTTATTATTCAGGGACCTTTATGATGCAATCTTGGGCTCTTTGAAAAGCTGGGATTGCAAGCTTCATAATGCACTTGGAAATGTAGCATTTGTTAACTTGAGCTGAAAGTTGTGATCATTTTGAAATCACCAAAAACCATCTAAAATTTTCACACTTAGAAAAATTTCTATGTTTAGCAAAAAGTGAACTATAATGTTTTCAATCCAAACATGGTATTCCATGCAAAATTTGCTCTTGATTTTCAAATATGAAATGAAGTAGATCTCTCAAAGAACATTTTGCAAATATAACCAACCAAAAACTCCAAAAATTGAGCAAGTTATGGCCTTGTGAAGTTGAGGAAAAATCATGAAATGACCTATAATCTTTTGACTTCTTCAAGCAACTTTCAAACACTTTCAATTTTCAAGGCTTATATGGAGATGAAATTCACATCCTCAAGATTGTTGTGAAAAAATAATGACCTCAAAATGATAAGTGATGTCCAAGATATGTTCATTTGAAGTAGTTTGACCAAAGGTTGAATAATCCATCAAGGACTTGTGTTCTTTTGACCTCATAGGCAAGTTTCCAAGCATTTTCTTTTCTCACCAATTGAACTAAGTTGTATTAGACATCCTTAGTTTAATTGTGAAAGAAAAATGAGCTCAAGGAGACAAGAGATGACCAAGTTATGATCCTTTGGAGTCATACAAGATAGATGAAGCATTAATCTAGAGGGTGGGAAATCATAGACTTCTAAAACAATATTTTCATCAATTAAACTTCTTGGATCTAAGCATATTCAATTGGAATTCCTCTTAAGAATCAAATGGCTTTTGATTCATCCATAAACTTCACATAAACATCAAGATATGGTCCTCAGAAGTCCAAAACCGTTGTTTCAAGAGAGATGGCCATAGGATGGAGAATTCTTTGAATTTTATGATCTTTTTCAAGCATGAAGCATACATTCAAGATAAGAGAGCGTGGTTGATGATAAGAGGAGTCTTCAATGAGATAAAATACTTTCAAAATATTGAGAATTGATGAGAGAAGGCATGGAAATACACTTATGGACCTATCAGGTTTTTGAGGAACTTGTGCACCATTCACCTACAACATTTAGAGAGCAAAGTATACACATCATGGTTATTCAAATATCAATCATCACACACAAGAAATAATCACTTCTACAAGGTGCTTGGTGATCTCCCAAAGGGCAAACCCAATTTGTGATCTTTGTGCAATGCAGTTGTATGAAGTATGAGAGAATCTTAGGGGAAAAAATTGGGGTACAACACCAAGTCCAAGTTATCAGTTTTTATGGTTTTTAGTCTTTTATTAATGAATCAAACTTAAACAAAGCAAAAGGTCCAAGTGGACAAAGGGAAAATAGCGGAAACATAAACATGATAATTGTAACACCCCAAATCTACCCATTGAATATTAATAAAAATCAGAGTGCAAAAAATTCATCATACATGGGATGCCACATTTACTTCACATAAAAACAACATATATCATTTAGATTTATTCAGATACATAACACTTAGAACCTGGATGAACCTATAAAAACTTAATTCAACTTTTTAATCACTATAATTCACTTAATATTATTATTCAACTAAAACAACTTCCACAACGGCATAATAATTCATAATTTCAACGTGAAGGTCAACAACTTATAGTAATAACAATAACAGACAAAACAAAAGAAACAACTTAGAGTTCATCTCCCTGAGTGCTACATATCAGAGCAATTGACACCAACTTGAACTAACAACAACTACTTCCTCATTCTTGAATACCTGCACGTTACCAGTATAAAGGCAACGACGAAACAAATGAAAGGGGTGAGATATCGAAAAATATAAACAAAAGTATGATAATCAATATATTAGACTAGAATCATACGAATTCACCGCTTCATACAACAATTATGCAACAATTGACAGACAACTTAAATACAAAGGCAAGACATTTTATTCAATCAACGTATCAACTTGAATCAGCACAACTTAATAACCACAACAACTTATATCTAACAGCAACTTATCAAACAACAACAAGAACTTATATCAAACAACAACCTCAACGTCAACAACAACAACAACTTAAACATCAACAACAACAACAACTTAAACATACAAATTGAATGCGACTCAACTATACAAATGCATGTGGTACCATTTGGTCAAAACTCTCAACTTAAACACAACTTAAACATATGCCAGTTTATCGAGGCATTCACAAGGCATAAGCCTTCAACATGGTGCAATCAAGGCCAACTTAATCATGCAAATTCTATGTAGGCAACTACAACCACAACATTCAACAACAACTTAAACATGCATCAATTGCATCAACTTAAACCAAAACTGGTCATTCGACCTACAACTCAAACATGCATATGAATCGGGACAATTCAACTTATTCGACGGTACCTGTAAATCAACATATTCACATTGTTTCAACAAAACAAATCAACCAAGATTACCTACTAACAACTACAGACTACTCCGACAATTTTCGGTTAATTTCGAACAACTAATTATTCCGCTTAATTTATTAACTCGGCTAATTTGGCTAAATCGGGACTGTTATTAACATTATCCTACTATCACTGCTATTGACTAAACTTCATGTAAATTAATCAAACTTCCTGTTAATTTATTCCTACGGATTGAACTTCATCACTTCTAAGCTAAATCCACTTTTCTGCTAAATTCCTGCTATTACTACAAAGTTTTGTCCTGCTAAACTGATTCTGCTTAATACTATTACTGTGCTTAAATTACTATCTTGTTACTTCATAAAATAATTCCTATCATTATCAATTATCAAAATCTAATTGAGTTAACTACATATATTTATTTACTAAACATACTGATCTGTCACCTAGATGCTAAATAAAACATACATGTGACTTAAGCAACAAAGAAACAAAATAATATAAGGAAATGGGATATGAGGCGCCCACCTCAAGGGAGTTGAGGCCCACGCCTCAAAAAACTTAAGGGGGAGGCGCCCACCTCAAGTTTTGAGGCCCCCGCCTCCAAACTTCATCTTCCTCCTTTTAATTCTCCTGCAATATATGTTCATATTTTTCCGGGTTTCTTCATTCCATCAATTTATCCCCAGAAAACATAATCAATTCCAACGATTCACAACAATTAATATCAACATCATTAAATCCAATTTCTCCGTATACAACAACAACAACAACAACATCAGAAACAATTCAATCGCATGGATTCCACAAAACACATCAACAATCAATTTCTTTCAGAAAATGCAAATTATCAAAGTCAACTAAAATTTGAACAGATTCACGGCAAGAATTCATACACCCCAATCCCACATATTAATTATCATCATCCGGTTATAATTTAATCCACCTTACCTTTCGGTTTTCCGGTCGATCGAATTCTTCGGTCGAATCCCAATTTTCGGTTCCGGCTAATGCGCTTCTCGTATCCTTTTCTTCCAAACTTTGTGTTTCTAATTCTTCCTCTAGCCATCCTTTGCAATTTCTTCGATCAATTTTCATGGCTTTCTTCTCCTACAAAAATCCTTATTTCTTCCAACTGCTATGAAACATGCCTTAGGTTTGTTTCTGATACATGTATACATTCACTTACTCTACTAACCTAATATTCCATTATTCCAAATAATAATAAATTATCATATTGTATTATTGGGCGAACTAGTTGCACCTCTAATTTTCTATTCTTAACACACAACAATCCAATCCACTTAATTAAATGAAATAGTCCAATAAATAAATAATATTATTCTTAATATTATTCCTCCGATTAAACCGACTAAAAAATCCGACTTTAAACTTAATAGCTTCGATCGACATATCAACTTGACCATCCAAACAACATATCAATCCAATTACTCTTAAAATAATAACGAAAAATCCAATTTCGACTAATTCCAATAATTAAAAATTTAATTAATTTAATTAAATGATTAACTAAATTCGGGGCGTTACAATAATGAATACTAGAATTAAAACAAAGCGGTAAAGAAAGTATAAAAATAAAGAGCGGGAATTTAAAAGTTAGTAATTAATGATTAGTTGTTAGTTGGTTTCATATGAATGATCCATAATGATTTGGACGTTGAGTCTAAGTCAAAAGTTATGAGGACTCGTCAGAAGATTGAGATAGTCAAAATAACTACACGATGAACCGACAACTTTATTGGCTATATCTCAAACTCTAATCATCCTAGGCTTACAAGTTCAAGTCTTGGGCCACGAATAATCAATCATACAAAGAAAAGAAAATAAGATCGCGTGGTTCGCGATGATTTAAGCCTTGGGCCTAGGTCAAAGGTTATGAGGACTCATCACAAGATTGATAGAATCCAAATAACTACACGATGAATCGACAATTTTATTAACCGTATCCCAACACTTAATCATACTTGGAAAATTTCAAGCATAAAGCTTGGGCCTTGAAGAAGCAACTTTCTTATCTGAGGGACAAACTGTAGAGCAATGTTAAGCAATCACCCAATAACCTATATAGAGGTCATCCTACAACGAGGTCGTTCAAGCATGATCTATGTGTTGAAAAGACAAACTAGAGGTATGATATGTAGATCAACCTCTGATGTTTGCAACACATGTAAAAAAAGGAGAAGGGGATAAGATATAAAGGCAGGGGAACAAACCACAAAATCATCAATGCGTCAGATGAATTTATCCGGTCTAACTTCATCAAAATCAATCAACCATCTTGGTGGATTTGGTTATGAGACCTATCAACACCCAAGTTCCATTGATGTTAAGGAAATTTATGACTCCAAATGAATCCAAGTCAGAAACAAATATTAAACAATTAAAGAAAATAAAATAATAATTAAAAAATGATTTGAAAATGGATTTTTAATTAGATTTTTATTGATGAAATACATAATGGTATCCATACATCAAAATAAAACTCCAAGAAAATTATCCAAGGTCAAACAAAGGTCAACAAGTGTTGACAAAAATTTTCAGAAATTTTAAAAGTCAGAAACTATTTTTAAAAATAAAATAAAAGAGTAAAATAAATCCAAAATGGGTAAAAATAGTAATATCGGAAATAAAAATAAAATGAGGTCACCAATATTTGTCAAGAGTCTATTGAAACCTTCCCTAATTTTTTCAAAATTTAGAATTGCTAAAAAGTATTTTAAAACATTTAAATAAGTCAAATAAAAGAGAAAATTCATAAAAAATATCAGATCTAAAAATAAAATCATGAAAAAATAAAAATCAGAAAGATAATATTTGAAAATATTTTTGTGAATTATTTCATATATTTTGAGCCAAATATGAATTTTCTATGAAATTTTGAAGTTTAAAACAATTAAATATAAAAATAAAAAATATAATAAAAGACAAAAATATGTGGACCAACAAATCATAGTCAAAACAGGTTAGTAAGCTGATCCAAAAGACCATACACGCTGTACTTGATATGGAGCTCCTTGGTTTTCACACCGGATATGTATTTAAAATTAAAATAAAAAGAAATAATGTGGACCATCAGATAATTTCAAAACGCGTTAGTAAGCTGATCCAAAGGATCAGACGCGCTGTGCTTGATATGGACCTCCTTGATTTTTACATCGGATCAGGATTTAAAATTAAAATAAAATGAAATAATGTGGACCATCACATACTGTCAAAACGCGTTAGTAAGCTGATCCAAAGGACCAGACGCGCTGTGCATATCATGGACTCTAAGGAATAAAGAACAGAATCAAATTATTTTTAAAATTCATTTAAAAAAACCAGATGGAAAAATATCATTGATTGAAGATGATACGGTGGTCCTCTTCAACCTCCGTCCAAGCTCGATTTGCATGTTTTGCAAATGGTAAAATCAAGAGCTCAGACCTGTGCCATTCTCTTCGTCTCTTCAATATGGTTTTAATGGTACCTTCGTGAAAAAATTATTTAAACTGTAGAAAGAGAAATTTGGAGAAACTAGAATAATAGCGAGCACTTGTTTTTTGAAATACATATTCAATTCTCAATGAGGATAACAAGTTAGACCTTCGTTTGGATTGATTTGGTTAAGAACTCTACCTGAATGAAGTGTGTTTTCAGAGCTCTGAAACTGGAATTGGCTAGCATGATTCAGGACACGATTCTTCTTGCTAAGAGTATGGTTAGCTCCAGAGAATTTTAAGAAAGCTTATAGAACACTCAATTTGGAACTGGAAATGCTCTAACTATGAATTCTAGATTTCAGAAATGTGGAGTGTGGAGGAAGTTTTGCAGGGTATTTCTGGCTATCAAATCTTAAGGAAAAGAGTGAGGAATGATCCTCTATTTATAGGGAAGCGGATGATGATGAGAATCAGGAGAAATAGTGAGGTTTGGAGTGAATTCGTGCAAGGTGTGCACACGAGTGTGTCATACCCCAAAATTTGCCCTCCATCTTCTCAAGACATTCCATACATCCATACTCAAGGATTCATCAAGAGTTGATCTGACAAACTCTCTCCTAGACAATCAACCCAAACTAGGGTTTGGTATTTCCCAGCTCCAGATGGACTTCCAACATCTCCAATGGTCTTCATGCCTCCTCATATGCTTCAAATATTCTCCATGTCAAGTTTCAAGCCTTACAAGTCAAGTTTCCTCAGACAATTGCTCAGATGGTTGAAAATCAGTTGTATTGGACAAAAAGTCAACTGTGGTCAACATACAGTCAAACTTCATAATTTTTGGTCAACATCCTCATTTTGAAGTTACATTCATCATTTGATCAAGGGTTGATCATGATTCATCAAGAAAACTCAAGATTTGCTCAAAAGTCAAACTTTCCAAATTAGGGTTTCTAGGTGAAAAGTCAACTGAACTTTGACTGATCATAACTTCTTCATACTTTCTCAGAAATTTTTCCACCACCTCTTGTTTTGAAGGAAATTTAATTCTCTACAACTTCATGTCTCACAAGAATGTCCAAAAAATGCTTCATTTGAGAGTTATGGCTCAAAACATTACAGGTCATTTTCAAAGTCAACATAAAGTCGACTTTTTGTTTTGAAGATATATTGAGCATGGAAACTCCAATTGAGATGAGACCAAAAAGGTTGGTTAGAGAACTCTTAGAGCTTTCCAAAAAGTCCAAGAACACTCAAAAATGTGGAAAATTGAGCAAGATACACTATTCAGAAGTTGGGCAATTTTGGACAATTGCACAAAAGGACATTTTGGTCAAAATGCAAAATTTTCCAAATGGGCCTAAAATCTTTTGATCCAAACTTGTTCATGACATTATTCTTGACCCATAAATGCTTGGCCATGGTGATTTTCTATTTTTATGATTTATCTTTGAATTTTAGAACATTTAATTCAAAAATAAATTATATAAAATATGAAAATAATATATTTTTTCAAATGGATTGGATTTATATCTTACTTGAGGTCCAAGATAGCCCATAATTCATACCAAATTCGTGCTAGCCTTGGCATTCATGAGAAAATCATTTTTTTTCAAAGATTTGATTTGAATTTAAATGGAAAATATTGCACATTGATGGATCAATCTTTTTTCACTCTTATTTCTCTCCAAATCCTCTCTATAAATACTCAGCAACATGCCAAGCCACAAACACGAAACCCTAGCCCAAGAGAGAGTCCTTATTTTGTCAAAAAAATTCACAAAACTTTTGGAAATCGAATTCTAAATTGCAGCAAGTTTCAGGCCGATCTAACTATCCAATCCTCCTCCTGAGGTCTCCAGCAAGCAAAAGCATCACTTACTCAAGCCCAGAACAGCCCAGATCGCGTGCTTGAACTCTCACCGGTTTGCATTTTTTTCACAATTTCGAATTTTAAAATCCATGCATCTTTAACTGTTTTGGCTTGTTTGTTTGAGATCAGGGCATCCATTAGAACATACTTGACGTGTTACATGGGAGGTTTAACGCCAGAGCAAGAACATGCCATTGTTAGGGCAGTTTTGTTCTTTTTCTTCGAAACTCACGGTACAGGACGATTTAGCCAAAACTGATATCACCATTGGATTCAGGAGGTCCGATTTAGGGGGGTAGGGTCCTATTGCCTTGTTTATTTCGCGTATTTTGCAGGTTGGAAAATCAATCCACCGGAGAAGATGACCGGCGTTAGGGTTCCGGTTGCTGACTCCGGCGTGGACTCTTTGACCGAATGTGTGGCGTTATAACGTGTTCTGATTCGCTCTCTCATCCAGCGAGGACCCCACCATGCTGATCGTGCATTGACTTCACCAGGCAGCGACGCGTGTTGCTCATAGTCACACGTTTTCCATCCATGACAACAAACAACACATGGCGTGGTGGTTAAGACACTTCCTGTTCCCAGATGCTCCAAAAGGTCCTCAGTTCAACCCCTGCCAGGACCGGTTTTGCTTTTCTTTTACAAAATTTGCATATTTTCTTATTTTCCTATTTTTCATATTTTCAATATTTTGCATCAATTTAATTTCTTTTCATAATTTTATTTCTGCATTAAAAAATCATCAAAAATTATTTTTCTTTTTACATTATTTTCAGAAAACCTTTATTTAATTTATAAAATTAAAAAATACAATTTTGCATGCATATTTATTTTTATTCATAATTTTGCATTTTAATTGCTTTTAATTCATTTTAAATTATTAAATTGCATCCAAAAAATCCCAAAAAATTATTTTAGCATATTTATGTTATTTCCAGCATGTCATATTTTTCTCATATAAAAATTTGCATTTTTCTAACATTTTTTCTCTTATTCGATTCATCTCGTATTTTCCGATTGCTCATTCTTTCACAGATTGTTCCGATTCAGACGATTTTCTTTTATCGTTTTATTTTTCCAATAATGTAACTGCTTGTGGGATGTATTAGTTTAAATTAGGCTTTTATTTTCCGCAAGTTTAAATTATGTATCTTCCCCAAAGCCATGTAATAGCGTAGGACATTTATCTTTCCGCACTTTACATTCCGCATTTTAATTTCCGCACCCTATAAATTGCTAGTAACTAGGCGTGTATGGCAAGATAAAATTGAACATAGCTCACTCATAATTCCAAGATAAAATATCTGAAATCAACACACTCTCTTCACACATACACCCCTTAGGGTAATTCCTCTCTCGTTGCCTTTCGAATTCAAATGGTCAAGTCCCTCGAACGTAGAGGTATTCTAGCACCGTTGCCTTCAAAACAAATCATCATAGTCCCTTCGATACAAAGATCATAAGACCCATGATGTCGCCTACGAATACATAATCTTGACCCTCGATTGTTGCCTACGAAAAATGATGATAGTCCATTCGAATGTGCTAGGATACTTCCTACAAGTTGCCTTCTATGACCATCCGGTGTCCCTTCGAATGTCCCGCTTACATCCAACGAATGGAGTTACCTACCAACTAATGGTATGGATAGCGCTATTCTAAAGGAACGTAAAATAACGCGAAAACGACCAATTCTGAGTAGGTAATAAGACTTTTAGTTGCTTGCTCTATCAAAATACTTTTTGCACCTCACACTTTTGTCAAAGTTCAAACTCTTTTCAAAACGAAACATTTCTGAACACTTTGTATACATTCCTACATGAATCATTACAAATTCAAAGCGAAATGCCTTTTCAAAACATTTTCAAACACACAGAAAGCACAATTTTAAAGTGATCTAGAGCAACTAAGAGCCCGTAGATAACTACGGATGGAAAGGGGTGCTAATACCTTCCCTTTTCATAACCTTCTCCTGCTCGAATCTAACGAAGGTCTTTTTCTGTACTTTTACCTTCCCTTAATTGGATAAAAATAAAAGTCGGTGGCGACTCTTGCTATCCGCACATTTGGATACAAAAATCCTACAAAGTCAGTTCACCGTATTACAGAGTGAAGTGTGACTTGCTTTGCATCAAAACACGACCAAAGCTTGCGTTTCAAGGTGATAATTACTTCTGGAAGTTGCTAAACATGATTAAACATGAAAACATGGCTTAAGTTGGCTTTATAAAATGGATTATGAAGAAATTGTAAAACTGGTAGTGAGTTTGAAACAGATTTTGGCACGATGTTTGCATTGAGGCCAAATATAATTCCCTCGTGCATTTTATATTCTTTATCGAACCAAATGAAGTCCTCAAAGAGTAGAACACAATTCAAAAAGAATCACCTTCAATGGATAATTCATCCAAGAGATATGGCCACTAGGATTTGAGGAAAACTCACTGAAAATTGGGCCAGGCCTTTGATCAAGCATGTCACGCCTTCTTGAAAGCTTAAAGTGACCTATAATATTTTGCCTTCAAAAATGATTTTCCACTCAAAATTTTCTCTTGACCAAAGAAGATGGCATGAAGTACACATCTTAAATGGAATTGTGGAAAAAGAACCACTCAAAATCTCCAAAAATTGATAAAGTTACGGCCTTGTGAAGTTGATGGAAATTCATGAAATGACCTATAATCTTTTGATCTCTTCAAGCATTCTCCAAACATCATCAAGTCTTGAGCAAAAATGGAGTTAAAGTTCACATCCTCAAGATTGTTATGGAAAAATAATGACCTCAAGGTGATAAACCATGACCAAGTTATGATTCCTTGAAGTTGATAATCAAAAAATGGAGAAACTTACCAAGGACTTGTAATCTTTTGACTTCCCAAGTGATTTTCCAAGCATTTTATATTCTTGACAATTGAACTAAGTTGTAGTATACATCCTTAGATCCATTGGGAAGAAAGACTAATCTCAAGGAGATAAAAGGTGACCAAGTTATGATCTCTTGAAGTTACACAAGAAAGATGAATGACCAATCTAGAGAGATTGCAATCCTTTACCCTCAAAACATCTTTTAATCAACTAACATTATTTAACCAATGAATATATTTGTTAAACATCCTTTTAAGAGAATCATGACTTTGGAATCAATCAAAAATCTCACACAACAACCAAGATATGGTACTCAAAAGTCCAAAACCCTAATTACAAAAGCATTGGCCATGACATGGAAACTTCTTCAACATTGATGATCTCTATTACACATTGAGTATTGTCACATGAATAGAGATTTTTGTAGATGATAATGATAAACCATAGCAAGAACGACCACTTCAAAACATTGAGAATTAAGGAAGCTATGCCCTTGTGATCCAAAGCTCAAAATTAGGTCAACCACTTGAATCTACTTGTAATCTTTGAGCTTCTCTTGCAAAATAGAACATGATGAGCTCCATTAGACCTTGTAAATGATGATTACTTGAGGCACATCACATGACAAAGCTTGACAAATATTTGAGAGTTGGTGGAGAAGGAACGAAAATAAACACATGAACCTATGTACTTCTTGAAGAAGAACCTTTGTATCATCCACCTAAAACACAACATCTAAAGAGAAAATGATATACATATATTGTGTTTAAGAAAATATCAATCATCATGTACAAAATATACATAAACAAGGTGCTTGGTGATCCTGTGTACGTGAACGACTTTGAGATTTTTGTATCGCAAATGTGCGGATAGCAAGAGTCGCCACCGACTTTTCTTTTATCCAATTAAGGGAAGGTGAAAAGAACAGGAAAAGACCTTCGTTAGATTTTGAGTAAGGGAGAAGGTTATGAAAAGGGAAGGTATTAGCACCCCTTTCCATCCGTAGTTATCTACGGGCTCTTAGTTGCTCTTAGATCACTTTAAAATTGTGCTTTCTGTGTGTTTAAAAAAATGTTTTGAAAGGCATTTCGCTTTAACTTTGTAATGATTCATGTAGGAATGTATACAAAGTGTTCGGAAATGTTTCGTTTTTGAAAAGAGTTTGAACTTTGACAAAAAGTGTGAGGTGTGAAAAGTATTTTGATAGAGCAAGCAACTAAAAGTCTTTATTACCTACTCAGAATTGGTCATTTTCGTGTTATTTTACGTTCCTTTAGAATAGCGCTATCCATACCATTAGTTGGTAGGTAACTCCATTCGTTGGATGTAAGCGGGACATTCGAAGGGACACCGGATGGTCATAGAAGGCAACTTGTAGGAAGTATCCTAGCACATTCGAATGGACTATCATCATTTTTCGTAGGCAACAATCGAGGGTCAAGATTATGTATTCGTAGGCGACATCATGGGTCTTATGATCTTTGTATCGAAGGGACTATGATGATTTGTTTTGAAGGCGACGGTGCTAGGATACCTCTACGTTCGAGGGACTTGACCATTTGAATTCGTAAAGGCAACGAGAGAGAATTACCCTAAGGGGTGCATGTGTGAAAAGAGTGTGTTGATTTCAGATATTTTATCTTGAAATTAAGAGTGGTCTATGTCCAATTTTATCTTGCCATACACGCCTTGTTACTAACAGTTTATAAGATGCGGAAAGTAAATTGCGGAAATATAAAGTGCGGAAAGATAAATCCTACGCTATTACAAGGCTTTGGGGCAGATACATAATTGAAAGTGCGGAAAATAAAAGTCCTAATTAAACTATTACATCCCATAGGCAATTACATAATTTGAAAAAAAGAAAAGTGATAAAAATTGTCTGAAACGATATAACTTGTGAAAAGATGAGAAATCGGAAAACGGAAGAAAATTGCATAAGAGGAAAATGTTAGTAAAAATAATAATTTTAGAATAAGAAATTTTTTTTATGCAAATAATGACATTAATATGATAAAATAATTTTTTGGGAATTTTTGGAGTTAATTTGATAATTAAAAATCAATTAAAAATCAATTAAAAGCTATTTAAATGGTTAATTAGAAATTAAATAAAATATGCATGCAAAAATAATAATTTTAATTTTAAAAATTAAATAAGTATTTTTATGATGAGTATGCAAAAAAAAAATATTTTTGGTGTTTTTTAAATGCATGATAAAAATTATTAAAGATAAACTAAAATGCATGGAAAACATTAAAAGAAAATAAAATAGAAAAATAGAAAAAAATATGAAGTTTTGCAAAAAAGATGAAAGTTTGGTCTTGCTAGGGATTGAACTCAAGACCATTGAGGGAATCTTCTACAGCCAACGCCTTAACCACTGGGTCAGCTTGCATTTGGTGTTTGTGAGATTGAAATCAATTGAATATAAGCATACGCGTGTCATTGTTTTGACTTCAAGCACAGTCAGCTAGCCGGGCCCAGTCACTTACGAATGAACGAATCAAATTGCTCCATCGCGCCACGCCAGCTTCTCACCGGTCAAAGAATGTCAACGACGCCGGAGCCCTAGCTCCGGTCGTCTTCTCCGGCGGTCACGATCCCTGAACCTGCAAAATAACGCGAATAAAAAGCAAAGGGATACCCTACCCCCCCTAATTCGATGGCTGCGAGTTCAATGGTACCATTAGTTTCGATTGAAACTGCTTGTACAAGCCAGTTCGAAGCTTCACAGTTCTTAAACCCTAAACATGGCAATATGAGATTCTGACGTTCAAGCTTGCTAACGATTGCCCAGATCAATCATATGGAGTCTCATGAACACAATAAAATCATCAGAATCAATTAAAACAAGTAGATAATAAAAATGCAATTTCAAGAAAGTTTTGAATATGTATGAACATGTATGCATCGATTCAGGCTGTTTTGATCATTGGCAATGATGTATACTCAATCTAAATTACCTCAGGAACACGTTTGGATGGCTGGCTTGGACTGAAAGTGGCTGGAAATTAAAATTCGATTTTTGACAATTTGAGAAAATTTTTGACAAAATAAGGGTTGTGTATGGGGCTAGGGTTTCGTCCTGTTCTTGGCAGCTTGCTTGGTATTTATAGAGTGAATTGAGAGAGCAAAGGGAGTGAAAAAAGATTGGATCTTGAATGTGCAATAAATTTCTTTCAAATAAAATCAAATTTTGGAAAAAATTTGATTTTCTCTTCAATGTGAGAGCTAGCACGAATTTGGTATGTTCCATGGGCTATCTTGGACCTCAAGTTTGATAGAAACTCACTCCTTTTGAAAAAATATCTTATTTTCATATTTTATATAATTTAATTTTGAATTAAATGGTTTTAAATTCAAAAATAAATCAATAAAATAGAAAATTGTCATGGCAAGGCATCAATAGGTCACAAATAATATTATGATCAAGTTTGGATCATAAAATTATAGGCCCATTTGGAAAAAATTGGATTTTGACAAATATCTCCTTTTGTGCAATTGTTCAAAAATGCCGAACTTGTGAATGGTGTATTTTGGTCAATTTTCCACATTTTTGAATGTTCTTGGACTTTTTGGAAAGCTCTAAGAGTCCTCTAACCAACCTCTTTGGTTTCATCTCAATTGGAGTTTGCATGCTCAATATATCTTCAAAACAAAAAGTTGACTTTTTGTTGACTTTGAAAATGACCTGTAATGTTTTGACCCATACTTTCCAAATGAAGCATTTTTTGCACATTCTTGTGAGACATGAAGTTGTAGAGAATTGGATTTCCTTCAAAACAAAAGGTGGTGGAAAAATTTCTGAGAAAGTATGAGAAAGTTATGATCAGTTAAAGTTCAGTTGACTTTTCACCTAGAAACCCTAATTTAGAAAGTTTGACTTTTGAGCAAATCTTGAGTTTTCTTGATGAATCATGATCAACCCTTGATCAAATGATGAATTTAACTTCAAAATGAGGATGTTGACCAAAAATCATGAAGTTTGACTGTATGTTGACCACAGTTGACTTTTTGTCCAATACAACTGATTTTCAACCATCTGAGCAATTGTCTGAGGAAACATGACTTGTGGGGCTTGAAACTTGACATGAAGAATCTTTGAAGCATATGAGGAGGCATGATGACCATTGGAGAGGTTGGAAGTCCATCTTGATTTGAGAATTGCCAAACCCTAGTTTGGGTTGATTGTCTAGGAGAGGGTTTGTCTGATCAACCCTTGAGGAATCCTTGAGTATGGCTATGTGAAATGTCTTGAGAGGTATGAGGGCAAATTTTGGGGTATGACCATCCCAATAAGAGTAAACTTAGAGATAGGAGAGGGAGTCAACCCTAGCTTATAAAATTTGTGCAATGTGATGGTATGAGATGATAGAGGATCTTAGGGGAAAAAGTGGGGTACAATAGTTGCTCTTATTTAAGTGTCTTCTATCCAGAGATACGAGGGTTATGAACCCCGTTTCGACGTGATTGGAGATATAGTTAAATATAAAACAAGCCCTATTTTTGGCCCTAATATGCCATGCAATGTTTAATGATCATGCAATGCAACACAATAAACTTTACACGGGAAATGATAACCCAACTCTACTAGAGGGGATAACCCTAAGAGTTAACAACAACTCCGTAAACGAGAAAAAAGGGAAATGATAGCAACAATACATAAATAAATGAAAAACTATCTCCTCTTAGAGAGGTTAGGAAAAACAAGATAATCATGCCAGATTTTTAGGAATAACATACTATCAAATAGAGACAAACACCAAATACTTCCGACCTAAAGGCGGTAAGGAAATAGCATCGATAATGAACTAAGTCTCCCAAAAGTTTTGGAATTTCACCAAGAACGTGTCTCAAATTCTTCTTTAAAAGATATTCCATCCATAAAGGATAACAAAGCGATCATTCAACAATGAGCAAAAATTTCACCCATTTGAGAATTCAACAACAAGTCATAAACACTTACCGGAGTCATATGGCCAATCAACAACGAGATATTCCCCATCAGAGTACCAAAAATAATCATTCCATAACAAGCTATCTCTGATAACGCGGATATTACCACTCATTGGAGAATTCAACAAGTCATAAACTTGTTGGAGACACACGACCAATCAACAACGAGATATTCCCTGTCGGAGTACTGAAAAAAATTATTCCATAACGAGCTATCTCTGATAACATAGAGATTACCACTCACTGGAGCATTCAACAATAAATCATAAACCTATCAGAGTCATACGGCCAATCAACAACGAGATATTCCCCATCAGAGTACTGAAAAGAATTATTCCATAAAGAGATATCTCTAATAACGTAGAGACTACCACTCACTAGAGCATTCACCAACAAGTCATAAACTTGTCTTAGTCATGCAGCCAATCAACAACGAGATATTCCCCGTCGGAGTAACAAAAAGAATCATTGGAACTAATATGCTTACTGGAGAATATCGGTTGCTTGAATAAAGAGACCTCCACCTGCTGTTAGAAAAAATAGCTTGTAAAAGCACTATTGGTAAATGAATTTTGACTACCTGGGAAAATTCCAACACATTCCTGCTGAAGAGATAAATTCTTCGCATGCAAAATAAATGCACTTTCATTCCAGAACTCTCTAGAGAGATCAAAATAATATGTCACTACCAGAATTCAAACCATGACCACACTGGGGATAGAGGTCTGAACAGGAACCCATTTCTTCCAAGTAAAGAAACCGAGCAAGGGGTTAAAACATTGTTCTCCAACGAGTGATAACTTTGTGGGTTACACAAAAGGATGAACATTTTCTACTTAAAGCTGAAGTTCTATTGGAGAGAGAAAAACACTTTTTTTCAAAAGTGTCAAAAGAAACATCAATGAATGCAAACAGTCAATGAGGTATAGTTCAAATATGCATAATCTATGAGTATCTCCATGCGTATGCTGACACAACAAATATAATACACTGGGGATAACCAGACATGATACCTTTGGGTAAAGACAACACTCAGCCAAATAGCGCCCAAGATGGAGATCCAAAGCAGAGAAAGCCAACAATCGAGGAAACAAGGTCCTACTTCTAGACCTGACTTCTTTGGAACAAAGTGATGCTCTGAAGATAATATTCAGACTCTTGAGGGTAATAATGCTTATGCAAGTATTATCCATTGTCGAGAATGGATGGTTACACAAACTTCACTAGGGAAATCAAAGGAATTTCATGGGGATATACAAATGGAAATAAAAGGAATTCTGACTTGTCTCAACATTCTTAACGAAGGTACTTCCCTGGCAGCCTTACTTGGGAGAAATTGGGATCACTTTTTCAAAAAATTTATCTGCCAACTGGGGAACCAATCACTATTTACCTCTTTCTCATTCAACAAAATCGCACATTCTCTAGAACCTTGTTTGTCATTAGGATTACTACCTTTATTCCTCTGATTCACATTTAAAATAAAATACCCTTTTTCAGTAAAATTTTCTCACGAGTATGTACCATTAAATCTTTTTGTTTTGAAATTTATTATCATTAATAAAAAAAATTGTAAGCTGAATAAAATAAGATTGCAAACAAATTGGATAAAGGCTCAAATTTCATTAATAGAATGGTAATCTGCCAATAGCATGACTCCATGGATGATTACAAAGTTTAGAAAATGGTAAATACATGGAAAATGTACATCAAAATACAATGACCACTATTCTCCCTAACTTTGAACTCCTGCATACAGGCTTCAATTGAGGTGCGGCGATGATCCATGCAGATTGTTGCTTCTGTGATCAAGTCTTATCTAATGTAGTCACTTGCCAGGAAAGTCCCTAACTTTTTCCTAGGCCGCCCTTTCGGTTTTTCAGCCTACCGGAAAATTTATTATGTTTATGTCTCTAACTTTTGCCTAGACCGCCCTTTTGGGTTTTCATCCTACCCAGACGCTTCGTTTTGCCTAAGCCGCCCTTTCGGGTTTTCAACTTAGTGAGCTGTTCTTTTTTTAATTTAGGAGAAGTATTTCTTGACTACATCAACATTCAAATAACGTGGGAACTCCTCGCCATCCATAGTTTCAAGAATCAATGCACCACCAGATAAGGCTTTGTTGACAACATATGGGCTTCATAATTAGGAGTCAACTTGCCCCTAGATTCAGAGCTTAAATAGATGATCTTTCTGAGTATGAGGTTGCCTTCTCTTAATACACGAGGTTTGACCTTCTTATCAAAATCTTTCTTCATTCTTTTCTAATACAACTGACCATGACAAAAAATGGTCATTCTCTTTTCTTCAATCAAATCCAACTTGTCAAACTGATTCTGAACCCATTCGACATCTGATAACTCAACTTCCATAATTACACGTTAAGAAGGAATTTCACCTTCAATAGGGAGCACTGCCTCCGTTCCATAAACAATAGAGAAAGGGGTTGCCAATGTTGAGGTGTGAACCGAAGTACGATACCCGTGCAAAGAAAAAGGGAGCACCTCATATCAATCCTTATAGGTATCAACCATCTTCTCAATAATCTTATTAGTAATATTATTAGTAGCCTCAACAACCCCATCCATTTTAGGTCTGTAAGGAGAATATTTGTGATGGAAAATCTTGAATTCTTTGCAAATCTTCTTCATCATGTTATTATTCAAACTTCAGCCATTTCCAGTAAGGATCTTGCTCGACACATCATACCTGAAATTCCTGGTATGTCACAGATTCAGGATGTCTAATGGAATGTTAAGACATCTGATCTGACATTAAGTGCTGAACAGGTAGAATGGGCTGTACTTTTAAATTCTGTTCTACAACAGACAATGAACTATCATACCAGAACCTGTAACACCATTGATAAGTGCAGGTTCTGATTTAATGAAGTTCAGAACAATTAAGGTTAATTATACAAACTGATGTCATGATGAATGCTATGACATCAAACAAATAACCAATGCAGAAAGTAAATAACACACAGAATTGTTCACCCGCGGTTCAACCAACCTACATCCGAGGCTTCAAGCCGTGGATAAAGTTCACTATTAGCAGATCAATTCAAAGACCCTACCCAACACCGCTTGATGCCTTCTCACTTAATCACTACCCAATGACACTTTTACCTAAGTCCTACTTAGATATGAGAACCCTCTCACTCCCTTCAATCACACCGTGTGATTACTTTCTGCTCATAAACTGCAAGATACACTTCCATTACACAACTTGATCATGCTTAAAAGCTTTAATCAAGTACAATTCATACATCCTCTTGCCTACGGGCTTCAAGGAGTATGGTGACCATCCCACAGCCCGGGAGGTTCACAACAAACTAGCCCTAATGATTACATCTTTACAATACACGGCTTGCTTACAACTAGGTTACAATGCTTCTATTTATAACCCTTTTTACCCAACTGGATTTGGGCCTTCATGTGATAGCATAACAGCTTTAACAACCTGCATAACATTAAGCAGAAAACTTCTGCTATAAGTTAGGTCTTCAATCGAGCTTTTCTCCTTATCCTTAGCTTCTGATTGAATCTTCTAGGGCTCCACATATGCCTTGAATTTTCGCTACTTGTTGTGCATTCTATTTGACAGAATATTCTGCATAACTTTAGGAACAGAACTGTAAACAGACTTGACAGTTCAGTAGCATGATGTCTGATATGATGTTATGACATATCGTGTGACATGTTGTTCCAGATGTTGATTTAATTCAACACAACATGTTTAGGCATTACAATAGGATTTTCAGGCTGTTCACTATCCTATTGTACATTACATTATTGTTGTTATTATTTGTTTTACACGAATTGAGCCAATCCTAAACAAAGGCACTTACAATCTCCCCCTTTGGCAAATTTTGGCTAAAACAAATAACCTCACTATTTAGTGATTACAATAATAAACAAAACAGTAAAAGTGTTCAGGATACCATTGTAGGATGTCTTGACATTGATCTTGACATCTTTATATGTAACCAACACTAACTATCCAGGACCTCACTTTTTCAGGAGTTGATGCACATGAGGAAGAAGATGCATCACATTCCTTTTAGTCCACGAACCATTCCTTGTCACTGGAGGTGTAGAATGAGGTCCATGGGAGATAAACTATCCTTTCAGGAGCATCCGAGAACCCTTAAGGAGTGTCCAGAATATCTCCCTTGTAACTCAGAACACAGGTCACAACTGTGTTCATAACTCAGATCACAAGTCACAAAAACAATCACAGAATTTTGAATTTGTGTTGAATTTGAGACAGACCATGGTGATCATAATTTTGAGTAGCTGCGATAAGGACAACAGCAGCAACACTCCTTTCTCCCCCTTTTTGGCCAAAAATTGACAAAGAAAGCCCTCACAAAACCAGATCCAAGAACAGCTTTTCCCGATCCGTACAAACCCCATGATGGTTGTGAGAAAAAATGTGACAGAGGTTATATAGGAGATAACAGTTCAAGAAGATGGCATTAATAAATCTTGGTCAAGGATAGTTCATACTGTTGAATGCCTTTAATACCTGGTTGTTTCACACGAACCATCCCAATACATGCAACATTTGGGTCAAGGCAATTATCGAATAAAATCACCTTTGACCGGCTTTTTAAGGTCAAGATTTATTCCTTATGGGAAAGAATGCCAAATATAGCTCCGGATATCCACAACCACGTGGTTAAGTTATTTTCCACGTATTCTTCTTGATTCTCTCAAGGGTGCAATGTCTTGAATGTCATGACATTCGCTAGACATTACCTTACGCCTTCAACCTTCATTTTCTTCTCACATTCAGAGAAAGAGAAGGACACTTTAAACAGCTAGTAGCAAGAGACTAGTAGCATTAAGCACGGCCATCAATCATGCTTCCTTGAGTGTTGCAGAGATCCAACACAATTACTTTCTTCCTTTTTCCAGACAGCAAAAGAAGGGAGGAAAGAATGAATCAGAAGACTCCAAAATGCTCCACAAGACATCACAAAATAGCTCAAATACACAAGATTTAGATGCCACTTCTATTTCTTGTAGTAGAAGAAACCCCTTGTACATATGCTGAATATACCAGATTCCTTAATCTGACTTTCTTCTTCTGATCTACCGTTCACTAGTAGTTGCTAGTATTAGTGAAGTCTTTACTATAATAGCATTTCTGATTTGCCAGACCATGTTGCTATTAATAAGATCTGAATCTTCCAAATTGCTCCAAAAGGATCAAAACTGCCACTTATGATACTTTCAAAGATCTCTGAGATTTTCTTCTTAAACTCAGACAGATAGCAAGAGCAATTTTTCAATCACCTGATGTTGAGACATTATCCATGACTTCACCTAGAAGTTCACAATGTCATAGTATCAGAACACAAAAAAAATCAGCATATCCATGTCCTCTTCTGACTTCTAATCTTCATATTAAAGTCCAACATTCTTTTCTTAGACATATACAACGTCTCCCGTCAATGTATTTTGTCAGAAGTGGAAACCACAACACTCATTGACTCTCCTTGTCATGGATAGTCAAGCAATAGTGTGGGAATAGACACTAACTACTAGCTCTGAGGTGATTACTCCAAGTACCCTGAGCTAGTCTTAAAATAGCAAAGACATCTCTGAATTATGCCCTTGCTCTTCCACACTTACTTAAACATGATTCTCTGGATGACTGAGAAGTCATGTAACCATTGTCTGAAACCAACCTCCAACCTTCTTAGTGTGCTTACAAGCTTTACTAAGATTCAGACTCTCTAACAAATCCAGAAGGATTATCCTTTAATCAAAAAGTTGATCATATCATCCTTCTGCACATTACATTTACTAGTAGTAGCTGATACTAGTAAATTCTTCAGACCAAGATGGTAGTTATGCATTGTTGAGCATACCACTCTTAAACACAAGTAGAATCTTCTTATTCTAAACCAAAGATAGAACTGCCACTTCTGAATGAGGCGTTTGAATATTAAGATTCATAGTCCCAAGTCTCGCCATGGATTTTAACAATAATGATGTTACAACATCATCGGGACATCGAACCTATCGCTTGGGTTCAAGTTGACAACTGTGGATTTATTTTCATCCATGCTCTTTTATATTTCTCATATGAAATACATGATCTTCATCTTCAGAATAAACTCACTGAATACCCTAGAGAGAAATAAACTCTACCATGCTCTCAAAACAGTCCAATTTTGCATGCATATCATACAAACACTTAGTCTCCCATCAAAGTGTTTGTGTATATCTTTATGCAAGATCCTAATAAATACTTAGTCTCCGTCAAAGTATTCATTAATGGTTAGATTATGCCACCTTCTCAAGGTAGGATAATTGATCTAACAATCTTCGCTCCATACTTGAAGAATCACCGATCCTTACAAACTTCCTTTGTCAAGAAATAACTTATTTGAGATGATGTTGCAACATCGACGACATTGATCTCAAACACATGACCCGGCTTGTACTATGGTTTTGGATGAATGTCCATAGTAATTCAAGCACACTTTCTTGTAGGGAATACAAGAGTACACCAAAAGTCGATCACCCTTCATGATCGATCCACAACACCCATAAATACATGCAGAACTAGCATGTAACATTTTCACCTTGTATGCTTCGCTATCCTTGATAAGATGGCTAGGGTTATTCTTGACATACTCCAGAGACAAGTGCATACCAATGTTCTATTATGTGAGGACACCACATAATTGAACTCAAGTAGGAAGAGGAACTTCTCATGAAAGAGTCGGAACCATGATCTTTTGATAATAACTCCTCCTTGCTTCACACACTAACAAGATCATCCTAGGTGAAATGGATGACTTTTCAAGGTGCAGACACCAACTATTGGACATTGGTTGAAACAATTCCAATGCCAAAAACATTCCATGGATGATTTTTCATCGAGCGGTGTTCCATGCTCATATAGACTTGACAAGAGATACAAAGCCTATATTCCTTTGATGAGAGTCATCACTAGACAAATTGAGATAATAGATTCTCAATACCAGAATGTCAAGACATTTTGTATGACATGTCTTCAAAGGTCTTCAGGTCAAGGACTCCCCCTGAATATCACCTCAGATCCTTTTAGAGAATCATGGGAATTCTCCAATAAATGTCATAGCTTATGAGATTGGTAGCCAATCATCCGTTGTACTCCTATACTTCTTGGAGACCACAAAGATCATGAGAAATAAACTCAAGCATCTTATAAACTAGAGTGATTGATCACCCTGCCTCCGAAGAATGTTATCCATCATCCCTCTTATGGACACATTGTTGAGCTCTTCACTGACACATAAGCACTCTTTATTTGGAATTTGCCACAGTTCCATTAAGAATCCTTAGTTTGCTTGCTACACAAGTTTATTGCCACACTGTCACTTGTACTAGAAGAACTCATTATGAGAATGTCCAATTTGACTAGATTTCATCCGTCTCTTCTCAAAAATGGTGTCTTCAATAGTTGTGATGTTGAACATCCTTTTCATCACATACTTTAAACTCTTGATTCGATTTCCACATATTTATCACATAAATATTCAGCTCCCATCCGTTATTCAGTTAGAATTATCTACTCACACTTAGATGATCCTGACTTATCACTTCTTCACACTTACCAAGCATATTTACTTGGCTGAAGACACAAAGATGATGTTCCAACATTAGATACGACATCATCCATCACTTGTGGGAAGGCATGGAAATCACAACTTTATGAGTTCTTTTAAATGCATTGAGCTCAGCTACTATACTCCCTTAAGCCTTGGTCAGAAATAAACTGACACTGGAGTAGATAACCTGTTGATCGTGTCGATCAACTAGTACAAAGCGTGTCTCCTCTTCCGGATCGTGAGTAGGTCCCAAACATATGTACTCACACTACATGTGTTTAGCACCCGAACATCTGTTCTTCAAATGGAAAGCGATAATGTCCTAACATTCTTAAGAACATCGTTCCATCTTCTTGAACACATCATCCTTGATGATCTTCAAGGTCTTCAAAACAACTTGCGATGAATATGAGAATCATTGATCAATTGATACTCATCAAGACTATCAATAAATGCCTTTATGAGTGGACTTGAGGAAGACCCAAGTATCTTTGACAACATTGATAGGTTGTAAAGTCTCGCTAAAAATCTGTTGAGACAAACCAACAACCCTAGAGTTCTACTTTCACTTTAGGGGTTGTATCGGAAGCTATGTGAATAGCCAAATTTCAACGAATTTACACAATGCTTACTCCATATTATAAGCATGGCACATAAGGATTGAAAATAAATCAATCCTACAATTTGTTTGCTTCTTCACCAAGCAACATCCTAGACCAAACCCTAAAGCCCTGCTCAGAAGCTTTTTAAACATAAAGGATACCTTATCAATATCTTCACTCCGCATGAAGGTTTTGATAACTTTCTCTCGTCTTGAATATAGATTAAACAATGCACTCCAAAATCTTCACTCCCGCATGAAGTCTCTCGAATTAGTTCAACCTTACAATGATCGTTGGTCTAGTTATTCCCAATTTTGGTCCATCCTCCACTTCTAGGGACCATTTAACATGAACACTACACGTTCAAACAATCTTCTACCTTGAACACAACCGAAAGTATCCCCATGGATCTCATCCGAAATGCACGGGATGCCCGCTCGATACCAATTGAAATTCTGGTATGTCACGATTCGGGATGTCTAATGGAATGTTAAGACATCCGATCCGACATTAAGTGAAAGGTAGAATCTGTACTTTTAAATTTCGTTCTACAATGACAATGAACTATCATACCGTAACTCGTAACACCATTGATAAGTGCGTGTTACGATTTAATGAAGTTCGTAATGCTTAAGGTTAATTATACAAACCGATGTCATGATGAATGTTATGACATCAAACAAATAACCAATGCGAAAGTAAATAACACACGAATTGTTCACCCGTTCGGTTCAACCAACCTACATCCGAGGCTTCCAAGCCGTGGATAAAGTTCACTATTAGCAGATCAATTCAAAGACCCTACACCAACACCCCGTTGGCCTTCTCACTTAATCACTACCCAATGACACTTTTACCTAAGTCCTACTTAGATATGAGAACCCTCTCACTCCCTTCAATCACACCCAGGATTACTTTCTCTAGCTCATAAACTGCTCAAGATACACTTCCATTACACAACTTGATCATGCTTAAAAGCTTTAATCAAGTACAATTCATACATCCTCTGCCTACGGGCTTCAAGGAGTATGGTGACCATCCCACACCGGGAGGTTCACAACAAACTAGCCCTAATGATTACATCTTTACAATACACGGCTTGCTTACAACTAGGTTACAATGCTTCTATTTATAACCCTTTTACCCAACTGGATTTGGGCCTTCATGTGATAGCATAACTTTAACAACTCGATAACATTAAGCGTAAAACTGCTATAAGTTAGGTCTTCAATCGAGCTTTTCTCCTTATCCTTAGCTTCTGATTGAATCTTCTAGGGCTCCACATATGCCTTGAATTTTCGCTACTTGTTGTGCATTCTATTTGACAGAATATTCTGCATAACTTTAGGAACAGAACTGTAAACAGACTTGACAGTTCAGTAGCATGATGTCTGATATGATGTTATGACATATCGTGTGACATGTTGTTCCAGATGTTGATTTAATTCAACACAACATGTTTAGGCATTACAATAGGATTTTCAGGCTGTTCACTATCCTATTGTACATTACATTATTGTTGTTATTATTTGTTTTACACGAATTGAGCCAATCCTAAACAAAGGCACTTACAATACTGACAAATGCGATTGTTCTTAATAAACCGCACCACTACTTTCTTGGTAAAATTGGCATAAGAAGCCGCTTCAACCCATTTGGTGAAATAATCAATCGTTACCAAGATGAAACGATGTCCATTGGAGGCCTTGGGTTCGACCATCCTGATCATATCAATACCCCACATAGAGAAAGGCCATGGAGAGGAGATAACTTTTAGAAGTGTTGGAGGCACATGAATCTTGTCAGCATAAATATGACATTTATGGCACTTCTTCGCAAATCTGTAACAATTAGGTTCCATTGTCAACCAATAGTAACATGCCCTTAGTATCTTCTTAGCCATAGAGTGTCCATTGGCATGGGTACCAAAAGAGCCCTCATGGATCTCATGCATCAACATGTCTGCTTCGTGTCTATCCACGCATTTGAGCAACACCATGTCATGATTTCTCTTGTATAACACACCTTCATTGAGGAAAAAAATACCAACCAAACGCCTCAATGTCTTTCTATCTTTATTTGATGCACCAACATGATACTCTTGAGTCATAAGGAAGTGCTTGATATCATAATACCAGGGCCTGTCATCCTTTGCCACATCTACATCAAATATATAATCCAGCCTATTAAGGCGTTCAATGGTGATCTGCGGTACATCATTCCACTAATTCACTTTGTGCATGGAAGCCAAAGTAGCTAAGGCGTATGCCATCTGATTCTCAAGGAATGTGGTGAAGTTCCACTTTATTGAAGAAAGTCAATAATCTTCTTGCATAATCTTTGTAAGGGATTAAGTCAGGGTGACGAGTTTCCCTTCTCCTTTAATCTGATTTATTACCAAAGACGAGTCACCATACACATCAAGAACAATAATTCTGAGATCCATGGCTTATTCAAGACCCATGATACAAGCTTCATATTCTTCTATGTTATTTGTACAATCAAACGTCAATCTTGCAGTGAAAGGGATGTGAGTGAAACCATCCGGCTGAACATCAACTGATAGGATATATCAATAAAGTCGCCATCTAACATTTTTTATCCCGCGAGAGGAAAGGAAAACATTGAGTAAACCTGAAAGGTAAGAAATCACGGTCTTACGACCAAGAGACCGGGGTAAGGGAGTCTATTACGCGAGGGGAAGGGATTAGCACCCCACACGCTTGTAGTACTCTACGGTATCCACTTCTATTTTCTAGCTAAGGGGTGTTTTATATCCATCTATCACTTAATTGCTATAATGTATGTAAAAGAAAAGCAAAATAAAGAAAACACAGGGAAAAGAAGGAAGTATTTACAAAGTTTTCCTCGGTCGAGCCCCGTGAAAAGATGCCTACGTATTCACTCGTGCAATGGGAAAGTCACAGCGTCGTAGTTCGGCTAACTTGTTTTGGTGTGTTTTGTGTTTTTTACTTATGAAAAGGTTTTAAACACAAAAGAAAGCGCCCGTAGGCGAAAAGAATTTGCATTGGTTGGTTGCTTTTACCTTTAAGTAAGGAGTTTGAACCATTATTAGGTGTTTTAGTTTTCAAAAGAAAAAGAAAGCAAGTTTTAGTTTTGCAAAAGGAAACAAACAAAACAAAAGGGAGACTAACTAGTATTATCCCTAATTTTGTCATGCAAAGATTGGACCTAAGGTTGAGGATGTAAGGGAATCTCAACCTATGTTGACATGTCAAGGATGTATATCCTAATGTCTAGGCTCGAGAGCTATCCTAACCGAGCGGTCATAAGGGAAAGTTATCCTATATCCGTCTTGGTTGTAGAACCAAGGGATGCAAAGAGATGAAGTGTGACACCCCAATATTTCAATTATTAAATAATTAGAATTTTTAATTATTAATTTAATTAGAAGTTTAATTATTGGTATTTTTGGATTATTGGAATTAATTAATTAAAATAAAAAGGGAAGTGTTGGTGGTGTGAAGGTAAAGTGGGGGTGTGATGAGTAAAAGACTCTACTCACACTAAGTATTTTATTTTTATTATTTTAGAATAATAAGAGGAATAAAAGAAGGAAAAGAGGAAAAAAAGATATATTTGAGAATTTTCATTATATGTTAAATTGAGAAGAGGAAGAGGAAGGAGGAAAAGCCAAAGGTGTCAAAATCCGAAGAATTCCCACGAGGTAAGGGGTGATTTCTCGCAATTATGATGCCTTATGGGTTTTGGAATTCGATTGAATAGTTGATTATGTTAGGGAATCCGAATTAGAATTTTCTAGGTTTGTAGGATTATCCCCATTGTTGTCGAATTGTATGAAATTGAACCGTTAGTATGCTATGGGATTATTGGGAATGAATGAATTATGTTACATGACATTGTGTTGGTGTGTATTTGGTTGAATTTGATGTTTTTGATGCTGCAATTCGTAATTAGAATGGTGAGAAAAATTGGAAAACAGTATGCTGTCAAATTGCAGGTTTTTGGTCACTACAGGTCGCAGGAACCGGTTCCCATGTGGGAGGAACTGGGTTCCTGGTACAAAAACCATGGAGGAGTATTTCTGGGTTAGTGGGAACCGGTTACTCCTGGGGAGGAACCGGGTTCCTAGTTGAAAAATTACACAGGAAAATGATTTCTTTTAGTGGGAACCGGTTCCCAGCTTGGAGGAACTGAGTTCCCCATAGTAAAATCTAGAGAGCGTGTTTTTGAAGCCTGTGGGAACCGGGTTCTCCCTGGGAGGAACCGGTTACCACTGTGTTATTTTGAAAAACTTTTAACTTTGAAAAATTGTATTTTCTAAACCGTAACTCCGATTTGAGTGCCGTTTTGGGCATTGTTATTTAAATTAAAAATACTATTTTATAAAATGGAAAAAAATACTAATTTATGGATTTTATTTAATTTTCCAAATTATAAACGATAGTAGTTCTAGAAATGGTGATGAATTGTTTAAGATTGTTCTGACTGGTTGGATGAGGATTAATGCTTATGTGCTGTTTCCTGTTGTTTATTCATGATTGTGTGGTTATCATGTGAGGGTTGTTGTGTTGGTTATGCATGGAATATTATGTTGATATCATGTTCCGTTGTGAATGTCGCATGCTTTTGATGTGCATGCATATGCATTCTGGTGGAGTTAATTCCCATTGTGTGGAATTGGACTTGCAGAGCCAATACCCGTACCCAAGTGTTTAGTGGTGGTGAGACTGGATTTGTGTCCCAGTGGTGTATGGGTGAATCGATGATTAACGTTGTGTCAGAGGTTGAAACGGAACAGAGTGTGAATTTAGTTCACGGTTGGTACCACATGCATAGAGTCTTACATTGCATATGAATTATAACATGATAGGATGGTTTCCAGTGTTATAATCTTGTGGTTGTTATTATTGTGTATAATGAATTGTATGAATTGTATTGATGTACTGAAATCTGATTATGCTAATGAGGGTGAAATGATATATTGAACTGTTTTATTATTTTTAGAAACGTATAATACATTTTAATTGTTGATGAAATCTCACCCTTACTTTGATGATTTCAGATTGAAGTATTAGCCGCTTAGGAGCTGGTGAGGATGGCTTTTGAGTTGTGCTATTTAGTTTATCCGCGTGTCAGTGTCATGATCTGGTAGTTTTAACACTGGGGAATGATTGTTTTAGAGTTATAGTTTTAAACTCTGTTTTCTCTTGGTTTATGTTGGAATAATTATGAATTGAATTTATTCTGGTTTTGATGGTATTTTCCGCTGTGTAGAACGTGTATACTGGTTTTGGTTACTTTAATGAAGTTCTTCAATGCAGCATGACAACTGTTATGATATTTTCTATTTAATTGAATTGTAATTCCCTTGGTTTACATGTTATCTCTGATTTATTTATTATATTCACAGGGTATTTTAGAAGGGTGTTACAATAGTGGTATCAGAGCATAGTCGGTCATGGTGACCAGTGTCTTAATGTCATTATCCCTCTCTACGCGACAAGTGTTTACAACACTGTCGGTACTTGATGCTTTTCTGATTGCATATTGCAGGAGCAATATGAAACTAAGTGGGAGAGAAGAGATGCTTCCTGGATATGTTCTGATTGTAAGTCATTGGTACGAGGTACTACTTGAGAAGACAGTGCAAGAGTGGTTAGAGTTGTTGGAATCATTTGGACCGTGAGTCATAGTTGGAAGTGCAAAAAGCCGAGTACGATTTTGAGAACAGAAATTGTTGGTAATGATGGTTTATACTCCAATATGATTATCGGATGTCTATTGACAAATTGAGGACTTGATCACCCTTAATCTCTTGTTGATAGTAGATGGAATCGTATTGGATGGTATACAATTGTCTTGCTATCTAAATGGGGCATAAAGTGATGAATATGAATGAATTTTGGTAGAAGCTTGTGAACCATATGAGTTGACGAAGACTCTAATAAGGACAATGAATTAAGATGGATGATCAGAGTTACGCAGTTGTTAATTGCGGTATTGTTATGTTGTATTCTTCGATGGAAGTAAGGGGAAAGCTAAGAGCGGTGAATTACTTGTTGCGAATGAATTTCCCAATGTTTTTCCGGAAGATGTTAGTGAATTTCCACCTGAGAGAGAAGTGGAATTTGCTATAGATTTGATTCCTTGAACTAGTCTGGTGTCGATGGCGCCTTATCACATATCGGCATCTGAATTATCTGAATTGAAGAAGCAGTTAGAAGAGTTACTTGAGAAGAAGTTTATTTGTCCTAGTGTTTCTCTGTGGGGTGCTCTTGTGTTGTTGGTTAAGAAGAAAGAGGGTTCAATGAGACTGTGTGTTGATTACAGGCAGTTGAACAAAGTTACAATCAAGAATTGGTATCCATTACCGAGGAATCATGATTTGATGGATCAACTGGTTGGGGCTTATGTATTCAGTAAGATTGATTTGAGGTTTGGATATCATCAGATTCATGTAAAGACGAAAGATATTCAGAAAACTGCATTTAGAACGAGGTATGGACATTATGAGTATTCTGTTATGCCGTTTGGAGTTACTAATGCACCTGGTGTTTTCATGGAGTATATGAATAATATATTTCATCCGTATCTTGATAAGTTTGTAGTGGTCTTTATTGATGACATTCTGATCTATTCGAAGAATGATGAAGAGCATGCAGAACATCTTAGGATTGTGTTGGAGTTGTTGAAAGAAAAGAAGCTTTATGCAAAGTTATCCAAGTGTGAATTCTGGTTGAGTGAAGTAAGCTTTCTTGGTCATGTGATTTCCAAGAATGGCATTGTTGTTGATCCTACGAAGGTAGAAGCGGTATCTCAGTGGGAAGCGCCGAAGAATGCTTCTGAAATCCGTAGTTTTCTTGGTCTTGCAGGTTACTACAGAAAGTTTATTGAAGGATTTTCGAAGTTAGCTTTGCCGTTAACTAAGTTGATGAGGAAAGGGAAAATGTTTGTTTGGGATTCTGAATGTGAGAAAGGTTTCCAAGAGCTTAAGAGGAAGTTGACTAGTGCTCCGATTCTGATTTTTCCGAATCCGGTGGAATCTTTTGTTGTGTACTGTGATGCTTCATTGATGGGTTTAGGTGGTGTTTTGATGCAGGATAAGTAGGTAGTGGCTTATGCTTTGAGACAGCTGAAGATTCATGAAAGGAATTATCTGACTCAAGATTTAGAATTGGCAGTTGTAGTGTTTGTTTTGAAATTGTGGAGGCATTTCTTGTATGGTTCTCGATTTGAGGTATTCAGTGACCATAAGAGTCTGAAGTATCTCTTCAATCAGAAAGAGCTCAATATGAGGCAGAGAAGGTGGTTAGAATTCCTGAAAGTTTATGATTTTGGTTTGAACTACCATCCTGGTAAGGCAAACGTTGTTGCAGATGCCTTGAGTAGGAAGTCGTTGCATATGTCTATGTTGATGGTGCGTGAATTGGATTTAGTTGAGCAATTCAAATATTTGAGTTTGGTATGTGAGACTACTTCGGATAGTGTTAAATTGGGTATGTTGAAGTTGACTAGTGGTATTCTGGAGGAGATTCAAATTGGACAAAAATCTGATGTTGGTTTAGTTGATAAATTGACATTGATCAACCAAGGTTAAGGAGGTGAATTCTGACGAGAATGGCGTTATGAGATTTGGTGATAGGGTTTGTGTTCCGGATATTGAAGAGATTAGGAAGAGTATTTTGGAATAAGGACATCGTAGTGGATTGAGTATTCATCCTGGTGCTACTAAGATGTATCATGATTTGAAGAAGTTGTTTTGGTGGCCTAGAATGAAAAAGGAAATTGCTGAGTTCGTCTATGCTTGTCTGATTTGTCAGAAGTCGAAGATTGAACATTAGAAACCATCGGGATTGATGGAAACGTTGTTTGTTTCGGATTGGAAATGGGATGGCATTTCTATGGATTTTGTGTCTGGTCTACCAAGGACAGTGAAGAATTGTGATTCTATCTGGTTTATTATCGATCGGTTGACGAAGTCTGCTCATTTTATACCGATAAGAATGGATTATCCGATGGAGATCCGAGGTTTGGTATGTGAGACTACTTCGGTTGCACGGTATTCCTTCTAGTATTGTGTCGGATAGAGATCCGAGGTTTACGTCAAAGTTCTGGACGGGGTTGCAAGAAGCTTTGGGTACTAAGTTGAGGTTAAGTTCTGCTTATCATCCGCAGACAGATGGTCAGACGAAGAGAACGATTCAGTCGTTAGAGGATTTGTTGCGAGATTGTGTGTTGGAAAAAAGTGGAGCTTGGGATAGTTACTTACCTTTGATTGAGTTTACCTACAACAACATTTTTCATTCGAGTATTGGTATGGCTCCGTTTGAGACATTTTATGGTAGGAGGTGTCGGACGCGGTTGTGTTGGTACGAATCTGGAGAAAGTGTTGTGATTGGACCGGAGATTGTCCAACAGACTTCAGAAAAGATTAATATGATTCAAGAGAAGATGAGAGCTTCTCAGAGTCGGCAAAAGAGTTATCATGATAAGAGGAGGAAGGATCTCGAGTTTAGTGAGGGAGATCATGTGTTTATGCCAGTTACTCCGATGACTGGTATTGGTCGAGCCTTGAAGTCAAAGAAGTTAACTCCGCACTTTATTGGTCCGTTTCAGACTACGAAGAAAGTTAGAAAAGTTTCTTATCAGATTGCTTTACCACCGTCGCTTGAAAATTTGCATGATATATTCCATGTATCTCAGTTGAGGAAGTACATTCCTGATCCATCTCATGAGATTCAAGTAGATGATATGCAGGTACGAGATAACCTGACTGTTGAAACATTCCCTGCGAGGATTAAGGATCGGAAGTTGAAGCAATTGCGAGGTAAAGAGATAGCTCTGGTGAAAGTAGCTTGGGGAGGACCCAGTGGTAATGTTACTTGGGAGCTGGAGAGCCAGATGAAAGACTCGTATCCCGAACTTTTAAGGTATGGTATGTTTTCGAAAACTCTTTTAGTGGATGAGAGTTGTAACACCCCAATATTTCAATTATTAAATAATTAGAATTTTTAATTATTAATTTAATTAGAAGTTTAATTATTGGTATTTTTGGATTATTGGAATTAATTAATTAAAATAAAAAGGGAAGTGTTGGTGGTGTGAAGTGTAAAGTGGGGGTGTGATGAGTAAAAGACTCTACTCACACTAATTACTTTATTTTTATAATTTTAGAATAATTAGAGGAATAAAAGAAGGAAAAGAGGAAAAAGAGACATATTTGGGAATTTTCATTCTACGTACAATTGAGAAGAGGAAGAGGAAGGAGGAAAAGCCAAAGGTGTCAGAATCCAAAGAATTCCCACGAGGTAAGGGGTGATTTCTCGCAATTATGATGCCTTATGGGTTTTGGAATTCGATTGAATAGTTGATTATGTTAGGGAATCCGAATTAGAATTTTCTAGGTTTGTAGGATTATCCCCATTGTTGTCGAATTGTATGAAATTGAACCGTTAGTATGCTATGGGATTATTGGGAATGAATGAATTATGTTACATGACATTGTGTTGGTGTGTATTTGGTTGAATTTGATGTTTTTGATGCTGCAATTCGTAATTAGAATGGTGAGAAAAATTGGAAAACAGTATGCTGTCAAATTGCAGGTTTTTGGTCACTACAGGTCGCAGGAACCGGTTCCCATGTGGGAGGAACTGGGTTCCTGGTACAAAAACCATGGAGGAGTATTTCTGGGTTAGTGGGAACCGGTTACTCCTGGGGAGGAACCGGGTTCCTAGTTGAAAAATTACACAGGAAAATGATTTTTTTAGTGGGAACCGGTTCCCAGTTTTGAGGAATCGAGTTCCCCATAGTAAATCCAGAGAGCGCGTTTTTGAAGCCTATGGGAACCGGGTTCTCCCTGGGAGGAACCGGGTTATCACTGTGTTATTTTGAAAAACTTTTAAACTTTGAAAAATCATATTTTCTAAATCGTAACTCCGATTCGAGTGCCGTTTTGGGCAGTGTTCTTTAAATTAAAAATACTATTTTATAAAATGGAGAAAATACTAATTTATGGATTTTATTTTGAAAAGAGTCGATTTTCCGAATTATAAACGATAGTAGTTATAGAAATGGTGATGAATTGTTTAAGATTCTGACTGGTTGGATGAGGATTAATGCCTATGTACTGTTTCCTGTTGTTTATTCATGATTGTATGGTTATCATGTGAGGGTTGTTGGTGTTGGTTATGCATGGAATATTGTGTTGATAACATGTTCCGTTGTGAATGTCGCATGCTTTTGATGTGCATGCATATGCATTCTGGTGGAGTTAATTCCCATTGTGTGGAATTGGACTTATAGAGCCAATACCCGTACCCAGGTGTTTAGTGCTGGTGAGACTAGATTCATGTCCCAGTGGTGTATGGGCGAATCGATGATTAACGTTGTGTCTGAGGTGGAAACGGAACAGTGTGTGAATTTAGTTCACGGTTGGTACGATATGCATAGAGTCTTGCATTGCATATGGATTATAACATGATATGATGGTTTCCGGTGTTATAATCTTGTGGTTGTTATTATTGTGTATAATGAACTGTATGAATTGTATTGGTGTACTGAAATCTGATTATACTAATGAGGGTGAAATGATATACTGAACTGTTTTATTGTTTTTAGAAACGTCTAATGCATTTTAATTGTTGATGAAATCTCACCCTTACTTTGATGATTTCAGATTGAAGTATTATCCGCTTAGGAGCTGGTGAAGATGACTTTTAAGCTGTGCTATTTAGTTTATCCGCGTGTCAGTGTCATGCTCTGGTAGTTGTAACACTGGGGAACGATTGTTTTAGAGTTAGAGTTTTAAACTCTTTTTTCTCTTGGTTTATGTTGGAATAATTATGAATTGAATTTATTCCGGTTTTGATGGTATTTTCCGCTATGTAGAACGTGTATACTGGTTTTGATTAATTTAATGAAGTTGTTCAGTGCAGCATGACAACTGTTATGATATTTTCTGTTTAATTGAATTGTAATGCCCTTGTTTTACATGTTATCTCTGATTTAATTATTATATTCGCGGGGTATTTTAGAAGGGTGTTACATGAAGCAATCAATTACTTTGGCAGAAGCACACAAGCAATGCAATGCATAAACAAATGTCACAGAAGCGTAGGAAAAGGAGGAAGTCCCATAGCCAACGTCGGTAACGAATATTCCCGAAGTCAAATAGGAGCCGACACATCCGATTCCCGTGAAGGGTATCACCGCATGACATGAATTGTCATGTGTGAAGAGCAAATGATGTGAGTTCAGCAGTAAATACAAACCCCAGGAAAGCATGGATAGTTAGAATAGGGAACTCTTGTCACTTTTTATTATTGACTCGATAAAGAAAGCAACATGATTCGCGTGTGCTGAGCTGACATGTACTAGAACTGCACGAGAGTCGATTGCAGACCCTTTCCGAGTGCCCATCATATCATCATCATATATATCAATAAGTATCAAAGCGGGACTTTTCTTGGTGGTGCCACTCTGGGTTGCCTAACCACTCTAACCTATGCAAGCACATATGTAATCACTTACTGAGAATCACCTCCCTATGCATGGTGGAGGATTTTAAACAAACCAAACACAATTAGCACACAATTTGCGGAATGCTTGGCTACAGGTCTTTAAACACCGACTTTGAGCCCAATGCTGCTATCCTAATCATGGCAAAGGAAGCGGTAAATCCCTACTTCTCATGATATCTAGGAAAGTTATAAACGAATGCGATAAACAAGGTATAGCTAATATCAAACAGATAACAATCCCGTAGAGTACTACGAGCTAAAAATACTCCGGAAAACTTCAAGTACTGCAGCCAAGCAATAAAAGTAAACCGGTGAGAAATGCATAGAGGCATCAAGGCATATGTAGAGTACGCGTTTGTACGCATCCAAAACAATAAACCTGCAAAAGATAATGATCCAGACAAAGAAGACAAAGTATTGTGCATTCGTACGCAAAAAAAATGAAATTGTGAGTTCGTGCACACTTGATACACATACACGTGCAAGAAAGGAGTAAAACCATACAAGAAGACAATATGATGCGTATTCGTATGCAAACAAGGATAAGAATGCACGTTTGTACACATTCAAACAAAAGGCACCTGCAAAAAAGGAGTAAAACCAAACATGCAGACAATAGGATACGTGTTCATACGAAAACAAGGATTAGAATGCGCGTTCGCACACATTCAGATCAAAAGCGCCTGCAAGAAAGGAGTAAAACCAAACCAATAGACAATAGAATGTGCGTTCGTATGCAAACAAGGATTAGTATGCGTGTTCGTAGGCATTCAGATCAAAAGCACCTGCAAGAAAGGAGTAAAACCCAAAAAGTAGACAATAAAATGTACACGTATGTGTACAAATGATATAATACGCGTTCGTATGCATTCAAACAAAAACACTTGCAAGAATGGAGTAAAACCAAACAAGCAGACAATAGAATGTACACGTATGTGTACAAGCGGTAGAATGCGCATTCGTACGCATTCAAACAAAAACACATGCAAGAAAGGAGTAAAACCCAACAAGTAGACAATAGAATGTACACATATGTGTACAAGCGGTAGAATGCACGTTCGTACGCATTCAAACAAGTGGATAACCTGCAAGAAGGTGTCAATCCAAACAATAGTGTGTCAGAATTAACAAAGCAAATGCTAGAAATAAAGCACCGAATGCAAAACCGATGGCAAATATGATTATAAACTAGTATAAGCATGTAAGAAGTGAAATAAAATCACAAAAGTCGGCTCGGGAAGGCGGTTTTCTAAAATCGGAGTGAAAAGTCAACTTCTCAGAATCAATTAAAAATCGCATGGTTGCTTGCAAAAATGTCAACGGATTCAAAAACTTGAGCGGTTTTAATTAATTATGAGTGGAAGTAGCATTTTTCGGACCTTAAAGTGATGGGGAAGCTACTATGTTTTAGGCATGTTGTGCTTAAAATTTGATTTCGAAACCTCCAAAAACGGTTCCGAAACGTGCCAAAACATAGGGAACATGTACCGTTACTCCAGACTTTTAAAGAAAAGTGAGTGTCGGTGTACAAAAGTTCCTAAAAAGGCTTACGGAACTCAAAATTCATGTGTTGAATTAAATTCCGATTCAAGTTTGTTTTGATTTTGAAATGTGAGATGAATCGGATTTTAATTCACTACATGTAATCAAAAATTCAAAACAAAATGAAACACAAGTTATGTACAAGTTTTGATTGAAAATTGAAATAAAAAAAATGTGTGAAAATGCATGTAAATGCATATTTATGTGCATTTTATGGTGTATAGATGAATGAAATGCAAGTGTTTCATACCATGTGCAAATGATATATGCTCAATGCAAATCGTACACAAAATGCAATGCATGTCATGAATCATGTCATATAATAATCAAGTGTGTGATGTGTTGAAATGTTGTGAATTCATACATGTGAAAATGTGTGATCAATATGTGAAAAGTGAGTGAAATGAAGTTTCACACACTTTAATGTCATAAGAATTGAACACCGCACATAAACTTGATTCTTTTATTTCATATGCAAATATGTGAACTTGTAAGGATGCAAATTAAGTCCTAAGTGTGAGTTTAGGTGCATGTATATGTGTTATGTACAATACCAATGCACCTAAGAATCAAAATGCACTTTGTTCTACATTTCAACATAAGAAAGTATGCAAATTAATCAATCTACATGCTCTCTAATGCATGAGCATGTGATAGATGGGGCAAAATGTACAAATGAATGGCCTAAATGCAAAGGAAAACAATTACAAAAGTGTATGTGTGTGTTATGTACAAAAATCCTTCACATCGACACACTTTAACGTCACAAAATCAGAATCAATTCAAGAATCGGAATCCACACGTAATCAATTCAAGAAGATAATTCAAGAATCGAATCCACAAATTTGCAATCAATTCGACTATTCAATTTCAAGAAAAGCTAAAAGTGAAAAATCACTTAAAATAAGTGCTTAATTGAATTAATCACTTACTTGTTGAGAAAACTTGATGAAAAATTGAATTGATCCTTGAGAATTGAGAGAAAATAAAAGATTGTGGGGCTGTCCTGAGAAGGAGAGAAAAATATGAAAAGTTTTTCGCCGATGGTTTTGGAATCTGGTGGTTGTTGGTGGTTTGAGGTGGTTGTGCAACTTTGAGTTGAGAGAGAATTTAGAGAGAAAAGAGCTCTTGGGTGAAATTTATAGTGAAAAATTGGGCCTTGGAGTGCATTGGATCCACAATTAGGCCCAATCGAGATTATCCGAATAGTTTTCATTACAATAACACAAAACCGCGAAATTTGAAGTCGGAATGTAAACGAAAATGTCGGAATGCATTTTGCTTGTGCAAGTCAAAATTTCAACTCAATCGAATGAACGGTCCGCATAATATGAATTTTGAAGCTTCAACACACTTTTCAAGGCCCGACATGCGAATTTTATTTACGACTTTGGAGAAATTTTCTAACGAGGGTCTTCGATCAAAATTTGAACTTAAGTATCTCGAGACAAATGAATCCAACAAATTTTTGAACTTTTGGTGCCAGACCTGCCTCGATCGATACAAATCGGGCGAGATATGATTTTCCAAACTCGCGATCGATGAAAATTGCTCTGCTCGAAAACAACTCAAGAATAAAAACTCTCTTAAATGTTAAGGAATTTTCTCTGGAGTTGCAAATGGAAGTCGGAGAGGATTTCAATACGGAAGTTTAGACACCAACCTCACTTAATTTCGATTTTCCAGGTAGGAATTACGAAGGTTTGAGTGCACTGAGCGCACGGTACAACACTAAAATTCAGTTTAATCCACTTGAGAAATCAATTCCTTTGGGGACTTTCTTCACATAATTTGCGTCCGGCTCGTGAATGAAAGTTGTAGATAATAATGAGAGGGATTTTCCTGTCAAAGCTCATTAGAAAATACCCAACGAGGTGAGAGTTACGCTTTCTGGAGCACCCGAAACGCACGAAAAACCCAAAATTTACTTTATTGAGGAATAAGCAAATTATTTCTTTTTCTTGATGAAATGGCTTTTGATCTGAAATAATAAACTGGAGAATAAATTTATATGATCCCAATGCCCATGGAATAAAAAAAATAGCTTTCTGACCAGAAAATCTTGCGATAGCCATACGAACCGAGAAATATCGATTTTTGGCTCAAACTGATCTGAGATAGCCGAGACGCACAGTTTCTTCCACAAATTGAGGTATTTGGAACCTGGTAATCATGTGATAAATGCTATGCATGTACATGCATGAATGTTTATGATAACGAGATTATAAGCCAGAAACCTTAAAATGAAGAGGGTAAATTTTGGGGTACAACAGTGAGACCCTTGGGGAGTAATGATCACAACAAATATTCCTTTTCCATAAGCATTCACATCTTTATCCAACACCATACCCCATCAGGATTCTAGATCTGGAACTTTCTAAGGTAATGGTTCATCACAATCTTTCATTTTCAAATACATCACATCTTCATCAGGAAAGTCAAATCCAACAGATTGATAATCCTCAACTGGCTGATGAGCTAGGTATTATGCCAACACACTGCTTTTAATAGCTTTCTGGGTGCGATATTCAATATCATAATCAGATAACAACAAATGCCAACGATAAATTCTTCCTGTAAGAGTAGGATTTTCAAAAATTTACTTGATAGGATCCACTCTAGAGATCAACCAAGTAGTATGATTCAACATATATTGCCGCAGACGCTTCGTAGTCCAGGCTAAAGCACAACAAGTTTTTTCCAACATAGAATATCGTGACTCACAGTCAAGGAATTTCTTGCTTAGATAATAAATGACATATTCCTTCCTATTTCATCTTGTTGTCCCAAAATACAACCCATGGAATTATCCAACACAGTCAGATACGTAACCAACAATCATTCTTCATCAGGGGGAAGCAAGATAGGAGGTTCAAGCAAATCCTCTTTAATACTTTCAAATGCCCTTTGGTAATCATCTGTCCATACACAATATTGATCATTCTTCAAAAGCTTAAAGATTGACTCACATGTTGGGGTCATATGGAAATGAACCTAGAGATGTAATTCAAACGCCCAAGGAAACCTATGACTTGGGTTTCAGTCCATGGTGCAGGCATCTTATGCATTTCCCTGACCTTATCGAGATCAACTTCAATTCCTTTCCGACTAACAATGAAACCCAACAATTTCCCAAATTGAACACCAAACGTACATTTATTAGGGTTCAAGCGGAGAGGGTACCTCCTCAAATGCTGAAACAAATTTAATAAGTCTACCAAATGCCCTTCCTCAGTCTAAGCCTTGGAAATCATATCATCAACATAGACTTCAATCTCTTTATGCATTAGATCATGGAATAGGGTCTTCATAGCCCTCTTGTATGTGGCACTAGCATTTTTCAACCCTAAGGGCATCACTCTGTAACAGAATGTTCCCCAGGGTGTGATAAACATTGTTTTTTCCATGTCCTCAGGAGCCATCTTGATTTGATTGTATTTGGAAAATCCATCCACGAATGCAAAAAATTTGAATTTTGCTGTACTGTCCACAAACATATCAATATGAGGCAAAGGGAAATCATCTTTCAGGCTAGATTTATTCAAATCTTTATAATTAACACACACGCATACTTTTCCATCTTTCTTTGGTACTGGCACAATTTTGGAAATCCACTGAGGATATACAGATGTCACAAGAAAACCTGCGTCAATCTGCTTGAAAATATCCTCTTTAATATTTACTTCCATATTTGGGTGAGTTCTTCTCACCTTTTGATTGATTGGTGGACATTCAGGTTTCAATAGCAAAGGATGCTTCACAATATCGGTGTCTAATCCTGGCATATCTTGATATGACCAAGCAAATATATCCACATAATCTTTCAACATCTCAGTTAAACAAATTTTCACCTTAGGATGAAGTAGTCCTCCAATCTTGACTTATTTCATATCTTCATCAGAACCCTAAGTTAATAACCTCCAACGACTTTCTGTACGACTGAATGGTATTTTCCTCGCGCTCAAGCAACTATGAAACCTCTTCAGGGATCTCATCAAATTCCTCTTCTACAGCCACATAAATAGGATGTTCAAAGTTGGAAGAGGGTGCAGGGTCATTATTTTCAATGAGTTTATCAATTAATATGCACATATGATTATGCTTAATTTTAGAAACTGACACATGTAACAAGTGCTTATGCATATTCGTTTCAGCTATTATTTATTGTGAAAGGTTTTTTTTTCTTCTGATTACCATTTTTCAAGAAAAGTAGAAAAATAAAACAAGTTATTTTGGAACAAACAAACAAAGGCCAATTAATTTGAAATGTGAATGCAAGTAGGAATATCAATAGTATTCCTTGCTCCATGTGTCACAAAGTTAGGCATTGCATATTCTGGTTCGTCTTCAGCAACAACAGTGATTCCTGGAGCAGTCGGATCGAGATAACCAACACTGCGGAAGATATCTTGATACTTGACAAAAGCAGTCCTCGGCTTTAAAAGCAGTCCTAGGCCAGCGCCATTCTTGTTCACTTTTGGCTCAATAATTTATCCCCAAGCTTCGCTAAAACCTTTCTGCACTATATTATGAGCATCCTTCAATGAAGCAATAGAGTCTTCACTCCTTCTGCTGTTGTCAATGGATAAAGCTTGGCCTTCTGATGTTGTCAATGGATAAAGCTTGGAACTGCGTTCCAACAACGACTTTATCAACTCCCACACCTGTAAAGGAGGACAAATGAGAAATCAACATAGCTTGCTCTCCCTCCATAATAACCACAGCCCCCTCATGGACACACTTCAATTTCTGATGTAGGGTCGAGGTTACAACACCAGCCTCATGGATCCAATGTCGTTCTAACAAGAAACTATAAGCAGGGAAAATATCCATCAGTTGTAAAGTAATTTAAAACAAATGCGAGCCAACATGGATAGGCAAATCCACCTCCCCAATAGCATACCTTCGGGAACCATCAAATGCTTTCACAATAATGCCACTAGGACGCACTAGAGGACCTTGATATTTAAGCTTTGCAAGAGTACTTTTGGGAATAGCATTTGATGCAAAACCATTATCAATCAACACATTGGACAACACATCATTCTTGCAGTTCAAAGAAATATGCAAAGCCATGTTATGATTCTTCCCTTCAGCGGGTAGCTCTTCATCATTGAAACTCAGATTATTGCAATCCGTAATATTTCTAACCATACTGCTGAAATTTTCCAAAGGCACATCATAGTCAATAAAAGCATGATCCAAGACCCTCATCAGAGACTCCCTATGAGCTGAGTAATTCATCAGTAAAACTAGAATTAAGATCTTTGAAGGAGTTTGCAACAACTGCTCAACAATCTTGTGATCACTCATCTTGATAATATTCAAAAGATCATCCATATCTTTCTCTTGAGTGATCCCACTAGTATACCCTTCAACATTCTTGGGTTCAATACTAATTTCTACAATCTTGTTACCAATATCATCCATATTTGGGAAAATGGGAGCAAATACACGACCACTCCGGGTCACACGACTAGCCTCAGCAATATTCTCAACATGGAACAAAGGCTGAATAGGAATCTCAACACCTACTTCCAAAATGGTAGCATTGTACTTATACTGCACAACTTTGTTGGAACTATATGGGACATGTCCATGTAGACTGATAACCAAAGGAGTTACAGGATGTTTGTTGTAATAGGTTACCTCCGCAGGAGTAGGAATGTCAAAATATGGTAAAATAACATTCACATTTGCCTCTTCACCGAAATCAAACTCGTCAGCGGAACAATATTCATCACCAGAGACATACTCATCAATAGGTTCATCAGATGACCCCTCAATCATGTTAATAGCATTATTGAAACCAACTCTGCTTACTATGATCTAAATAGCACCTTTGTCTAATAGACGCTGAATACCTCTTCTGACAAGGTCCCAACCACAATGATCTCTACAGCATATTGGGCAACCACCATAATGGTGCACTTTGTGACCTTCCATAAAACAAAATGCGGCACGCAAATTCACCAAATCAACATTCAACTCATTCACATTATATATTCGAACTTCTCGAGGAGGAACATAAACTGCATTCACTTCATTCTCAAGTTCATATCTTAGTCTAATAATCTGGACAAGACCTCTATCCATCATATCTCGAAGATGTCTTCTTATCTTATCACAGCCACGGGTGTCTCTACTTCATACATTACAAGTAGCATGAGCATGTGAACAATAGCCATCCTTAGAGAGAGCAACATGCATATTCACAAGATCTCCAATAATCAAATTCATATCATAAACTCTATTATCCCCAACAATTATGTTCACAGCATTCCCGCTCACATGCTTAAGAAACAAGTTCTTTTGCACATCAGGGCCCATATCTTTGAAAGACAAGAGATCAGATCTAACCATATTTTTCATTTCTGACTTTAATGGATAGAAATTGTCAATACTATGTTCAGAAGCTCCCTGATGATAATCACAAGTGTGATCAGCCTTCTAATACCATGGCAATGGGTTTGGAAAATTTGGGGAGACCTAGGTTGCACTAAGTGTCTCTGAATCAATGCTTGAATTAGTTTTGCATAAGTCATCGGGATAGGATCAAAATGTTCTCTCTTCGGGCCTTGCCCTTGCAAAGGCGCTTTACGATAAGGAATTGTAATTGGTGTAACAATAACAATTAGAGTGACAACAACAACTTGTTGTGGATTCTGAGGATGCCTTCTTGGAGGTCTGGTTCTCTTCTCTTGAACAACAATATTAACATCTTCATTCTTCTTAGAGAAACCAAATTATTTTTTCTTGGCTCCACTAGATCCTTCTTCCTTTGTTAATCGTCCCTCTCGGACGACTTCTTCTAAACGGACTCCCATGCCCACCATGTCAGCAAAATCATTTAGTGCACTGGCTACCATTTTCTTATAATAAAATGAATCCAAAGTATTTAAGAACACCTTAGTCATTTCCTTTTCACTCAACAGAGGGATAACTTGTGTAGCAAGGTCACACTAACGCTGCACATACTCTTTGAATGATCTTTGTCCTTCTGAGCCATTTCCCTCAGTTGGTCACGATCGGGCGCCATAAACATATTATAATGGTATTGCTTCACAAAAGCCTCACCCAGATCATTGAATGTATGTGTTGTACCCCGAAATTTCCCCTCCTATTTTTGAGATCAAGATGCATCTCCATACTAAAGAATTACACAAGTGTTAATCAAACAAACCCTCTCCTAAGTAATCAACCCACAACCAGGGTTTGTTTTTCTCAAATCAAAGGTGATTTCTAGTGGATCAAGTGGTTATAAGGTCCCCTCATATGCTTCAAAGCATCCTTATATCAAGTTTCAAGCCTCATAGCCCAATTTTGCTCAATCAATTGCTCAGATTGTTGAAAATCAGTTGTATTGGACAAAAAGTCAACTATGGTCAACATACAGTCAAACCTCATCATTTTTGGTCAACATCAAGATTTTGAGATCACATTCATCATTTGATCAAGTATTTATCATGACTCGTCTAGAAAATTCAAGAATTGATCAAAAGTCAAAAGTTGCTAAATTAGGGTTTCTTGATGAAAAGTCAACATAACTTTGACCAGGCATAATTTTCACATACTTCATCAAATTTTTTTCCAGCAAAGCTCATTTTAAAGAGAATTTAGTTCTCTACAACTTTGTCTCTCATAAGGTTTTACCAAAAAGGCTTCATTTGAGAGATATGAGTCAAGACATTATAAGTCCTTTCAAAAGTCAACAAAAAGTCATATTTTCTCAAAGAAGTGTACATGAACATGGAAGCTTCAATGAAGATGAAACCAAAAGGATATTTTAGAGTACATCTTAAGCTTTCTAAAAAGCCCAATATCATTCTCAAATTATAAAAATTGAGCAAGTTATGGTATGATCAAGTTTGGAAATTTTGAAGAAGTACATGAAGAAAACATTGATCAATCTTGAATTTTTCCAAATGGGCCTAGATTTTTATGATCTAAACCTGTTTCCAAGATGGTCCATGACCTCTAAGTACAATTAAACTCCCTACCATTATTTATTTAATTTATTTTTGAATTATTTCATTTAAATTCAATTTTAAATAAAATAAAATGCATGGAAAGAGGACAAGGCGTGTGGGCTTGTTATTCAGATATCTTGAGGTCCAAGGAAGTCCAAGCAAGCTGGAAAAAATGCATGGAGAATATTGAAAGAAGATTGATTCAAAATTGAAATTTTCTTATACAAAATACCAATAAAATATTTTCCATAGAATGGCATATATTTTCTCTCATGTTTTGACCTAATACACTCACTATAAGTACAAGATCAAGGCCAACCTCAAAGAACACGGATAACTGGTCTCTTATACAAACCCTAAGCTTTCAAAATTTCAAAGTTTTAGGGAAAGATCAAAAGCAATTCTCCAGCCATTCTCAATCTAAACTAACCCTTCATTCATCCTCCTGAGGCTCCCAGGAACTGATCCAAGCCTTTACATCGTTCCAAAGCATCCCAGAACCATCCCTACGAAGTGCACCGGTTGATAAGGTTTCTTGATTTCAATTTCATTGATTCACACATTTTTAACACATTTGATGTGTTTGTTCATGTTCAGGATCCTTATTAGAACATGTTTGTCGTGTTAGATATAAGCTTTAAGGATTAAATCGTATCGTGCCATTGTTAGGCATAACTGTTTTTGACCTTCGAACCCATTGATACAGGTAAATTTAGGATGAACCAAGGTCACTAATCGATTCGCAGGGGTCAATTTAGGGGGGGTAGGCTTAATCTCTTGCTTCAATTCCCTTTACTTTGTAGGTTTGGAATTCGACCTCATCAGAGAAGACGAAGTTGACCACCCTGGGCGGTGGTTTGAATGCTTGACTCGTGGTCCAGCGCGTGACGGTTGTGATTCGCTCATTTCAAACATGGGGACCCCACCGCTTTAATTTAAAGTGATTTCAGTTAATTACCCTTATATGTTTATGTTTGTGGCATTATTAATGGATGTATGGCCGCCATGGTAGAACGCGGCATTTAGTCCTTTTTTTCCTCATGGGTTCGATCCCCGCCTTTTGCAAAATTTTCTTATTTTTCGTGATTTTATAAGTTACACACACATAAAAGGAGGCGTTTATGTCACCACAGCCGTGGCCTAGTGGTCCGCTTTTCGCAACCCTGTGGTCACGAGTTCAACACCCTGGGGTTCCATCTCTATTTTTTAACACTTATTTGTCTTGTTTCTTTTATTTCTTTGAATTTTCTAACTTATTTAAACTTCTTTTCAAAATTGTTTAAACTATTTTTTCAAAACCCTAAAAATGTTTTGATTTTAGATTTAGGTTTTAAAAACAATTATTTAATTTTTAACACAATTTTTTTTCTTTTATTTTCTTTTAAATTATTTTTCTTAATTAATTTCAAATTAACTTAAAATTAGGTTTTCTAATCAAAATCGATTTCAAAAGATACCAAGAATATTTCTTCCTTTTCATTAGGGTTTAGAACACTTATGTTTTCATTCAAATATTTTTCCTCTTACCTATTCATGCTTTGTTCTCATTTAAATTCTAGAAATCGATGTATAGGTTGCAAGGTTTTTTGTAATAGCGTAGATTTACTCTCCTCACACTTTTTTCATTATTATGTATTCGCTAATGGGATGTAATACTCTAGGTAATTTACTTTTCCAAACATCCTATTATGTAACTGCCCCAAAGCCCTGTACTAGCGTAGGTTATTTACTTTCCGCATCTTTACTTTTCCGCAAATATTAACTGCTTAGATGTATGATAATTAGGATTGTATGGCAAGATTTAAAACAAAATTTAACCATAATCAAGATAAATATCTGAGTTGAATCAATTGCAGATTTGCACCTCTAGGGTAATCTCTTGTTACCTTCGGATAAAGATGGTCATATCCCTCGATCATAGGGATACCATTAGCAAAGTGCCTATGTTAAATTATCATTAAGATCATAGTCCCTCAATGACCCTCGATGTTGCCTACGAATATATGATCTCGCCCCTCGATGTTGCCTACGATTAAAATAATGATAGTCCCTTCAAATTGCTAAGGTATCCTTACATGTTGCCTTCAATGACCATACGATGACCTTACGCCTGTCCCTTCACATCCAACGGATAAGGCTACCTACTAACTAATGGTATGGATAACACTATCCTAAAAGAGAAGGAAAATAACAAGAACGACCTTCTGAGTAGGTAGTTACTCTTAATTGCTTTCTTGAATCAAACGACTTTTCACACCTCTCACACTCTTTTCAAAAATACTTTCAAATAAATGCTTTGTATACATTCATACGAGAATCATTACAAAGTTACATTTTCAAACAAATATTTTCAAACACTTCTTATATATTCTTGAGGACTGATACAAGAATCATTACAAAGTCAAAGCAAAATATTTTTTTCAAATCACACACACACAAAGACAAGTTTTCAAAAGTGAGCGAAAGCATTTAAGAGCCCGTCGATAACTACGGATGGAAAGGGTGATAACACCTTCCGTTTTCATAACTACCTCCCGTACTCAAAATCTATCAAAGGTATGTCCTATTCTTTTCACCTTTCCTTTCTTCGATAAAATAAAAGTCAGTGGCGACTCTTTCTAACTGCAAAATTTGCGATAAAACGCAAAACAAAAAAGTCAGTTCTCCCACCGTGTTACATAACTGGAGACTCTTCTAGGGAAAACACCTAAAGAGAGGTTAACTTAGGGCTTTAGATCACTTTTACTTGTTTAAATTGTTTGAGTGGTCTGATTTATGTTTAAGGGTATTTCTTGGGTATTATTCTTCATAAGGATCCTACACCCGGATCCAAGATACCTTAGGTAAGTAGCAATAGATCATCGTGAATGTCCGGCATAGACCGACATGGTTAAAATGATGGCTATGGTTAGTGTGACACTTTGGATGTCCTGATGTTCCTCATGTTCAGTTGAGAAAATATTTGGCCCCGTGGTGTCATCAACACTAACTAAACTTTTAAAACCCTAATTGGCCCATCTTAGCCATTAAGGTAGTGAGATAGCCGACTTCGTGTAAATTGAGGTTGGTTGATACTGATGCTACGCCATTGAGATTTGACTTTCGTGATGTTTCGGTCGGCCATTTGGTAGTCATACTAAAATAAAGATCATAGAAAGATCCATGATATGAGATTCCTAGGACCCGCTACTATTGTATGAGTGTTTAACCAAGCTAAAATTCGAAAGGATAGATACCTATGCCTCATGCAAGCCTTAAACCTAGGGCTTTTTGTGTGAATTGTTTTGCTATTTAAACATGACATCATGTCATCATAACATCATAACATTTCTAACCATTTCAAGGACCTAGGGATTTATCTTTCCTCTTGTTGAAGGGTTATGGCTTCTAGAAAACTATTTGAATCAACTTTGTGGATATACCTTCTCAAATCAAGGAGATAGTCTCAGAATTTCCTGATCACTCTAAGTTCATCAAAAGACATGGTTATCTACTTGACTTGGTTATCTCCAGTTTTGAAGAAGATTTGATGAGCGTTGTATTCTAGTTCTTTGATCCAAATTATATCTGCTTTACCTTCCCAGACTATCTGTTGGTACCGATAATGGAAGAATTCTCTAAGTTACTTGGGACACCTATCCTTGATCAGATACCTTTCACTGGTTTAGAAAAAGTTCTGAGGTTTGAAGACATTGTAGTAGCTCTACACCTAAAGCGGTCAAACAATGAAGCCAATTGGTAAACAACAAGTGGAGTTAAGGGTTTGCTTGCTAAGTTTTTGATAAAGAAGGCTTGAGAATTCTTGAAGGTTATGAGTTTCCATGCATTCGAAGACATTTTGGCTTTACTAATCTATGGTTTGGTACTATTTCCTAATCCAGACCAATTCATAGATGTGAACGCCATTAAGATATTTCTAAGTCATAATCTTGTGTCTACTTTACTTGGAGATATTCTGCATTCTCTTCACACTCGTACTAGGAAAAGACAAGGGACTCTCACGTGTTGAATACCATTATTATCCAGGTGGTTTATTTCTCACCTTCCTCGATCAGCGATGAAGAATGAACGAGGTTTAAAATGGTCTCAAATATTGATGTCACTCTCTCACTCAAATATCTGATGGTGTCTCTACTCTAAAATAGACTTCACTTTCATTGAGCATTATGGGGAATTCCCTAATGTGCCACTCCTTGGCATAAGTGGAGGTATCACTTACAATCCTTCTATAGCATTACGTCAGTTTTGTTATTCTCGGAGAGATGGTCCTCATGATATGCTTGTTCAAGGTATTGTATTAAACTACGATAATGATCTCTAGAGTTATCGTTAAAAATTTGTGCACACTTGGGGCATGGTGAAGAAGACTGATACCAAGACGTTGGGGCATAAAAATTGCATTCCTTGGGAACCTTACCTCAAATGGATGTGAGCTCGTTATCAAAGTATCATGATGTTGTATGTTCCCATCCTACCGGTAATTGTGTAACCTATCATTAAAGGAGACGAGTCTTATACCATTCTCCATCCAGATATGCCTACTGATTTTGAAGAATTAAAGAAATACTGGATTGAACTTAAGGAAGAAAGGGATACATTCTAATTTCAATGCTATGCAAGTGAGAAAAGAGTATTGGAGTTGACGAAGCTACTTCACGAGGAACAAATCATTAACACCTATGTCAACACAAAGAGGAAGGGTCCATGGGAGACTTAGGAGTTTTAATTTATGCTTGAACTTTCCTTTGTATTTACTAATTAACTAATCAAAAGTTTGTTCTTGTTTGTTTACCAAATTTAAATCTCCTAAGGTCCTTGAAAATATTGCATAACATTACATATCATAGCATATCATTTCATAATGCTCATTTCCAAGAGATGTTCACCAACTTGGCCAAAGGGCAGGAAGATATGAAAGAGCTCATCACCAAGAGAAAGAAGAAGAAGGTTTCCGGTATTCTCAACATGGGAAGAAGATTCAGAGGTCTAGTCAAGGCTTCCAGATAGCTTGAGTTCTTAGGAAATAGCAACGACACTGAAGGAAGCGTCAAAGTTGATGAAGGAAGCCATCATGGGTCTGAAAAAGAGGAAGAAGGAGACTATACGAGTGAGAAGTATCCTCCTGATGATGAGAAGTATAAGCAGCTCGAAGACCATCTGAATGATGTGGAAAATCTAAAAATGTCATGGTTGAACTTTGACGATTTAAGCCTGGTTCTTGAAGTGGTGATTCCCTGTAAGTTCAAAGTTCCTACTTTTGCTAAGTATGATGGCATATCCTGCCCGAAGCATCATCTGAAGTCCTATGTTCAGAAGATTCAACCACACATTGCTGACAGGAAGTTGTGGATGCATTTCTTTCCAGAGAGTCTGTCTGGAGCATAGTTAGAGTGGTATTATCAGTTGGAAAATACCCACATTCATACCTGGAGTTATTTGGCAGACGCTTTCTACAAACAATACCAATATAACGCTGAATTAGCACCAACCCGTATGCAGTTGCAGAGTATGTCTATGGGCCGTGATGAGAATTTCAAAAAGTACGCTAAAAAATGGAGATATCTAGCAGGAAAAGTTCAACCTCCCTTGTCTAATAGCGAACTATTCAAGATGTTTACGGGAACGCTAACAGGTTGATTCTTCAATCATTTGAATGGAAATTCATCGGCCAGATTCACTAAGATGATATTGACAGGAATTCAAGAGTGGGAAGATTCAAGTCGAGGCATCTTCAAGTACTGCAAAGAGATCTTTTGGTGGGAAGAAAGAAGTTAATGTTGTGTATAGCCAAAAGAGCCATGATAAAGGTGATCGCCATCAATCTGTGGGGGTAGTTCTGATCTTCAATCTTGCGCTAGTGCAACCTTAACAAGACAATATGCATAGATAGAATGCACCGCGGAGATAATTCACTAAAATCAACATGTCGTTGTCTCAAGCGTTGCAACACATGTTGAAACCAGAGCTGGTTACTTTGAGGGATCCACCTCAGCATGTTAACACGTCCTCTCCGAAGTACAATCCTAATGCAAGGTTTACATATCATTCCAATAGCCCTGGGCATGATACGAACAATTGTTGGGCCTTGATGAACAAGATCCAAGACATGATTGAAGCTCCGGAGATTGAATTTGACCATCCTTTCGAAACTCCGAACGTGATCACCACACCAATTCATGCTCATGGTAAGGGTGCTAGTGTTGTTGATGATGACTCCTATGCTTTTGCTGTGAGTGAGTTGAGAACTCCCCTGATGACTGTCAAGAAAAATCTGTTGCGAGCCGGTTTATTTCTAGGATGTTTTGAAAGTTGTTGCTACTGTGCATCAGAATCCAATGGATGTATCTGGTTGAAGAGAGGTATTCAACATCTGATGGACAACCAAGAAGTATTATTCATGAAAACTTTGTCCGTAAAGAGTTTGTCCGAAGATATTTCCAAAGGTTTGAAGATTGAAGACGTGGAAGAACGAAGCATCGAAGAAGAGATTCTACTAGAAACTTGGGATACCTTGGGGCAACTGAGTGGGAAATTTGATTTCATGGTGAAATATACTGCCCCTGAAAGCTTAAAAATTGCAATTGAAGACATCCAAGCAACCAGATGAGGAGATGACGACTATCCAATAGAATATGCTGATGTAAATGCAATAAGGATCACCTCTACAGGTCCCGTGAAGATTTCTCCCACACCCAGAGTGGCTCCTTTGATTATCACCTCACCTGGACAATTCGCTATTCCTCTGACAAAGCTATACCTTGGAATTATGGAGCCAAAGTTTACTACCATGGCGTCAAACAGGAGCCTTTTCCCATTGAAGAAGCTAAAATTGAAGCTATTAATCCTGATGCCGACAATATTACTACATCAAGCAAGGTAACCAGAACCGGAAAGGTGTTTTCTCCAGAAATCTTTCCTCCAAAAGACAATATTGTACCAGTCTGCATTCCTACTGTTGAGCCAACCACTGAGGCTCGGGGTAAAGAGAAAGTGACTCAACCTGCTCAGACAGAAGTATCGAAGGAAGTTGTTGAAGACACCTCCAAGCAAGAGATGGAGGAAATCTTGAAGATTATTAAGAAGAGCGATTACAATGTTGTGGAATAGTTGGGAAAAACTCCGTCCAAGATATCCATGCTAGCTCTGTTGCTGTGCTCTGAGGCTCATGCTAAAGCCTTGGTGAAATTCCTGAAGAATACTCATGTGCCGCAAGAAACTTCTGCTGACCAATTCGAAAATTGTATTGCTAGTCTGACCGTAGACAATGGTTTGAGCTTTTCTGATGCTGATTTGACTCCTGAAGGAAAGAAACATAACAAAGCCTTGCATGTCTTTATGGAGTGTAAGGGCACTACATTGTCACATGTATTGGTAGATACCTGCTCTGCTTAGAATTTCCTGCCGAAAAGTGCTCTAGAAAAACTCGATGTTAAAGAAGTGGTGATGAAACCTAGTGACATAGTTGTAAGAGTTTTTGATGGTTTGAGAAGAACGATACTTGGAGAGCTTAATCTGCCGATCAAAGTGGGTTCCCACACTTTTGATTCTACTTTCTTTTGTGTGGATATTCGCCCAACTTATTCTTTCTTACTTGGATGCCCCTGGATACATGGGACAGGCGCTGTTACCTCTACTTTACATCAGAAGTTGAAATACCCAGTGAAAGGGAAGATTGTCACTATTTATGGAGAAAAGGAGTATATGGTGAGCCACATGCAGTCATTCTGATATATTGAAATGAAGGGTGAATTCATTGAAACTCCTTGTCAAGCTTTTCAAGTAGTTCCACGAGTAAGGCCCGTCAATGCTCCTGTCACTCCCATGATTACTCGAGTTCCACCGAAAATGGCCTCGTTGAAGGATGCAAGAGCTGTAGTTGAAGAAGGAGGATGTACTATTTGGGGTTAGTTTCCCGATTTCCCATTCAAATCTGATATGGATGGTCTGGGCTTCACTTCCAATGGACAAAAGATGATACTTCGCGAACGTGCCGGTGGACCTCCGTTCCACATCAACAGAGATGGAGTTCATGCTATAGAAGACAATGACAATGATTTCAACATCAGCAACTGGATTTTCCCTACTACCAGTGGTGGACTCAACAATTGCACGGCGAAGGACGTTATACCAATCTCCTTTAGTCAAGACTAATTGTATTTTTGTTTTATTCTTTTAATTTGTATGTACTTCCGAACAATAAGAATTTAAGCCTAGTGCCTTTCCCGGGGAACGATGGCTCATTTGTGAGGGTTGTTATTTGTCATTTGCATATTTTCATTTAATAAATCATTGGAATTTTGCATTCAAATTTTGCGCTCTCTGTCTTTTCTTTTACTTTATTACCTTTTCAAAAATAGTTGTGTGTTCTTACACAGACCCACGTGATAAACTGCATATCCATGTCCACTCTAGATCCCATTGATAATGACTCTACTATTGCTAAATATGACTTTGATAATCCGATCTACCAAGCCGAAGACAAAGACGAGGAAGATTGTGAGGTGCCAGGAGAACTTGCCATATTATTACAACAAGAAGAAAGATCCATACAACCACATGAAGAGCCAAACAAGGTTGTGAATGCGGGTACCGAAGAAGATAGAAAAGAAGTCAAGATAGGAGTTGGTCTTGAGAATAGTGTTAAAGAAAGACTGATCCAAATGCTGCGATATTACACAGATATTTTTGCTTGGTCCTACGAAGACATGCAAGAGTTAGATATTGACATTGTGGTACACCAATTACCGACGAAAGAAGGTTTTCTTCCTGTAAAGTAGAAAGTTCGCTGTATGCGTCCTGATATACCCGAGAAAATTAAACCCGAAGTCATGAAGCAATTCAACATGGGTTTCTTAGCTGTTACATCTTACCCATAATGGGTTGTGAACGTGGTACCAGTGCCTAAGAAGTATGGAAAAGTGCGTATGTGCGTAGATTATCGAGATCTGAATAGGGCAAGCCCGAAAGACGATTTTCTGCTTCCACATATCGATGTCCTAGTTGACAATACCGCTTAGCATAAGATATTCTCTTTCATGGATGGTTTCTCCGGTTACAATTAAATCAAAATGGCTCTAGAAGATATGGAGAAAACTAATTTCGTCACACAGTGGGGCACTTTTTGTTAAAAGGTTATTCCATTCGGGTTGAAGAACGTTGATGCGGCATATCAGGATGCTATGGTAGCCTTATTCCATGATATGATCCATCACGAGATAGAGGTCTATGTCCATGACATGATAGCTCGATCCCAGACTGAAGAAGAACATCTTGATCACCTGCGCCAGCTATTTGATAGATTGAAAAAGTACAAGTTGAGACTGAATCCGAACAAGTGTACCTTTGGAGTAAGATCCGGTAAACTCCTAGGATTCATCGTCAATGGTAAAGGTATCGAATTTGATCCCGCCAAGGTTAAAGCCATTCTAGAAATTCCGCCTCCCCGCACTGAGAAGGAAGTTAAAGGTTTCCTAGGACGATTGAATTACATTGCCAAATTTATTTCACACTCGACTGCTACCTATGAACCAATCTTCAAGTTGTTGACGAAAGATCAGGTGGTAAAATGGAACGACGATTATTAGATAGCTTTTGACAAAATCAATGAGTACCTCCAAGAGCCTCCTATTCTGATGTCACCAGTTGAAGAAAGACCTCTAATCATGTACTTGACAATATTAGAGAATTCAATAGGGGTGTTTATTGGGGAAACATGACGAGTCTGGTCGAAAAGAGCATGCAATATACTACCTTAGCAATGAAATTATGGTGTTGATAGACTCAGGATGTCGTGACATCTGATCCGACGTTACAAAATAGACAAGGTAGAATTACAATTAAAATGAAGGAAACAAAAGAACACAAGGAATTGTTAACCCAATTCAGTTCTAACCAACCTACATCTGGGGGCATACCAAGCCAGGAATGAAGTTCACTATCAGCAGTATTAATTCGGAGGGAAACCACCCCGTTTACATTCCTCACTTAATCAGAGTACCCAATGACCTTTCTACCTAAGATACCACACTTAGATATGATAACCTCTACTCACTTTCAATCACCTCAGTGATGTCTATCAGCTACTATCATACCAACAACTGCATCAACTACTTGGCTCCTAACATATTCATCTTGGAGATACCTCACTCCAAACACAACTAAAATAGTTTGGAGATACCGCACTTCAAATACAATAAAAAACAGTCACTCAACTGACATAAACCTAACTTGGAATTGCTTCACAGCTTCTTCCAAGGACATAACCACACTCATTTCTTCACAAATTCTGAGTGCGTAAAACAATCCTCTTGCCTACAAGATTTGAGGTATAAATCATTGACCATCCCACAATCTGGGTGGTTCACTTACATGGCAAATCCTAAAGATTACATCTTTGTAAAACCGGCTAGCTTACTAAAACTAGGTTACAACTGCTTATTTATAATCTATTACCCAATTGGATTTGGGCCTTCAAAATAACAACATAAGTTGTAACAAACTTCTATAGAAAACAAACTTTTGTAGAAACAAATACGGAGATAACTTTTGCTACAATTAAGGTCCCTGCTGATCTTTCTCCTTAGCTCTTACAAGCAGAAAGTTTACCAATTGTGAAACAAGATATTCACTGCTTGAGAAAACTTTCTACGCTTTGTCTTGGGCTACTCGCTGACTAAGACAATAATATATGTTGACTCATACTACTCTATTGATCTCTAAGATGGATCCGATAAAATATGTATTCGAGAAACCCGCTTTCTCCAGAAGAATAGCAAGATGGAAAATGATCTTGACCGAGTACGACATTCAATAGACTACTCATAAGGCGGTCAAAGGAAGTGTATTAGCCAATCATTTGGATCATCAAGCCGTAGATGACTACCAGTCTATGCACTTTGCGTTCCCGGACGAGAATATTATGCTAGTTACCAATTACAAAGAACCTGGACCGGATGAATGACCTGTGTCAGGATCTCGATGGACTATGGTTTTTGATGGAGCATCTAATGCACTTGGCAACGATATTGGTGTTGTAATCATCTCTCCCAAAGGTGACCATAAACCTTTCACCGCCAGATTATGTTTCGACTGCACTAACAATATGGCCGAATACGAGACGTGCATCATGGGTATCAAAGCTGCTATAGATTTGAGGATCAAGTTCTTACAAGTAAAAGGAGACTCAACTTTGGTGATTAGTCAGATCAAAGGCGAATGGGACACGAAACATCCAAATCTCATTCCATATCGAGATCATGTATTGATTCGGATCCCTTATTTTGAAGAAATTACCTTTGAGCATATTTCGCGAGAAGAGAATCAGTTGGCGGACGCATTAGCTACCATGTCATATATGTTTAAAGTCAGATGGGACAATGAAGCTCCTCAAATTACCATTGAAAGGCTAAACGAACCGGCACATTATTGTGAATTTGATACTGAATGAGTAGAAGAGAAGCCTTGGTTTTACGAAGTGAAGAGGTATATCCCGTCTCAAGAATACCCTGAGGGGGCATCTGTTAACGATAAGAAGTTTCTGGGGAGATTCGCCGCCAAGTTCTTTCTAAGTAACGACATTCTATTCAAGAGCAACCATGATTTAGCCTTACTTTGGTGTATAGACAAGAAGACAACTGAAAGAATCATGGAGGAACTGCACGAAGGCGCTTTTGGTACCCACTCCAGTGGACATACAATGGCTAAATAGATTATGAGAGCAGGTTACTATTGGTCTACTATGGAAGTCGATTGCTATCGCTATTCCCGATCGTGTCATAAGTGCCAGATATATACTGACAAAGTACATGTGCCTCTGTTTCTGTTAAATGTCCTGACTGCTCCTTGGCCTTTTGCAATGTGGGGAATTGATATGATTGGAGAAATTAAGTCGATTGCATCTAATGGGCATCGTTTCATCCTTGTGGCTATTGATTACTTTATGAAGTGGGTAGAGGCAATTTCATTCGTGATCTGTTACCAAGAATGTCGCGGCTCGATTCATCAAGCATAACCTCATTGGTCGATATAGCTTCCCCGAAAGGATTATCACAGACAATGGAACCAATCTCAACAACAAGATGATCACCAAACTCTGCACGTAATTCAAGATTAAGCATCACAACTCTTCTCCATACCAGCAAAAGATGAATGGCGTAGTGGAAGCTTCCAACAAGAATATTAAGAAGATTATACAGAAGATGACAATGACATATAAAGATTGGCATGAGATGTTACCATTTACTCTGCATTATTATCATACTTTTGTATTTAACGCCAACCGGGCAACCCTGCTCTCCTCGTATGGTATGGAAGTTGTCTTACCTATCGAGGTTCAGATACCTTCACTAATAGTTATAAAGGATGCGGAACTAGAAGAATATGAGTGGGTTCATACTCGGCTTGACCAGATAAATATGATTGATGAGAAGAGGCTCGCGACAATTTTCCATGGACAAATATATCACAAGTGCATGAACAAAGATTTTAACAAGAAAGTCAAGCATCGAGTGTATCAGGTCGGTGATCTAGTAGTCAAACGTATCATCCTTCCGTAAGGTGATCCTAGGGGAAAATGGACTCCCACATACAAGAGACCATTTGTAATCAAAAGAATATTTTTCGGTGGAGCCATGATATTGACCACTATGAATGGAAAGGACCTTCCACACCCTGGGAACGTGGACATAATTAAAATAATACTATGCATAAACGAGACCCACTAGGTTGACTAGCCTAGGCAAAAATGAGGGCATCCCGACGAACCAAAAAGGTTCCGGCAAAAATAAGGGATATATATAAAAAAGAATTGCACACCCGGCAAGTCGAAAACCCGAAAAGGCGGGTTAAGCCAAAAAGGGTATCCTGGTGGACTGAAAACTCGAAAGGGCGGTCCAGGAAAAAATTAGGGATTAAAGCGTATGACTATGTTTCGTCAGATCGTCTACTCACAGACTGTATTACTATCAACTTCAAGTTCAAATGACACAGATCAATCCAGACACCTTCTTCTTGTAGCAAGAAGATGAGATATTTGAAACTATATGAGCAATAACAGAGTTGAAACTTGATGGGATTGTTTCCGCGTAGCTTTTATCACTTTTTCAGTGTTTTTTTGACGGTTTCCTCATTTGGATATCTTTCTCTTTGCACACAAATTGCCTGTTTATAGGCCCACTTTTTGCAATCAATATAATTTCTCTTCTAAATTCAAAAAATTTACTTTACCCCTTTTGTTTGCATAAGTCCAATGATTGATTTGAATGATCATATGCATTTGACAATGAACATCCACTGACGGATATATGCAAAATAGACAAAAACATCAGTTACTACGGGCTCTAGAGTTAGGGTAACGACTCAAGTCACCAACACATTCCCACATTGTTAATATCACAAAAATACTCCCACAATCCTCACAGAGTTATCACACCTTCAAAATTTCTACACCACCATCTCATCCACAGTAGGATGGTTCATTTACAATATCTACGCATATTTTTGCTACATTAGTCCCCGAGCGGTAGCAGATCAACTGTCAACTTATAACGTTAGTCCCTGAGCAGTGATTATCTACATTGCTACTTTAGTCTATGAGCGATAGCTAATCAATTTTCAACTTATCACGTTAGTCCCCGCAAGTGATTATCCACCTTGTTACATTGGGCCCCGAGCATTAGCAAGCAAACTATAAAATTATCTACGTTAGTCCCCGAGCAGTAGCAAAAAAGTTATTAACTTATTATGTCAGTCTCGGAACAATAATAAGTTATTCAAAATCACATCATTCCCCAACAAGAGTTTACTTCCACAATACAATTCACAGGATTTAATCCCCCTATCAATTTCCATCCCCAGTAGAATGTTACCCAAGGACTATCATTCCCCAGTAAAGTCAGTGTCCACGCCCGAGACTTGGTCTAATAGTGCATCAGAGGAATCTACATCTCTTTTATCCTCAGTCAGGGTGTTCAATGGTCACTTTTCTATCACCAAGCAGAAGTTGAGGATCCTCAGCAGAAAATTCTCAGACTAAAGCAAGGAATTTGCAACAGGAAACGACAAATCGTCCTTCTCAAGATGGATATGTTTTGGAATACCACAAAATCTACATTCGTACATCATTCATAAAAGTCATAACATACACATGCATCATTCTCGTTTATTTCTAGAACATCATTACACACTACATGCATCATGATATACACAAATTTAACCATGCCATTTCATGTCAGAATTCTCCTTCTACAGACTGCTGCATATCTGGTTAAAAATCAATGCATACAAATATTTCCCTTCAAGGACGACCTTGGAGCATATCTTTTCCGAGAAGGTTATTTTGAAGATCATCTCTCTGAGTGAAGTCTAGCATACCACTCACTCTAGTACGAATTGCTTCATCAGTCCCTCCAAATGGCATCTTTAAGCCCATACAAGTAAATCGTCAGCCGACGATTTCACTCCACGCACCAACGAGTGCAAATTACAGGGGCACTCGAGTGTTCAATCATCTTCTACCTTCAGGTCACGAATGGCGTGCCCACCAATCTAACCCCTCAGGTATAGGAATATTTAAGAGGGGAAGTTGTTGTACCCCAAAATTTACCCTCCTATTTTTGAGATCAAGATGCATCTCCATACTCAAGAATTACACCGGGGTTGATCAAACAAACTCTCTCCTAAGCAATCAACCCACAACTAGGGTTTTGTTTTTCTCAAATCAAAGGTGATTTCTAGTGGCTCAAGTGATTATCATGTCCCCTCATATGCTTCAAAGCATCCTTATATCAAGTTTTAAGCCTCATGGCCTAATTTTGCTCAGTCAATTACTCAGATGGTTGAAAATCGCCTATTGGAGAAAAAGTCAACTATGGTCAACATACAGTCAAACCAAATCATTTTTTATCAACATAAATATTTTGATATCACATTCGTAATTTGATCAAGGATTGATCATAATTCATCAAGAATTGATCAAAAGTCAACAGTTGCTAAATTATGGTTTCTTGATGAAAAGTCAACAAAACTTTGACCAGGCATAATTTTCACATACTTCATCAAAAATTTTACCACCAAATCTCATTTTAAAGGGAATTTAATTCTTTACAACTTGGTCTCTCACAAGGTTTTCCCAAAAATGCTTCATTTGAGAGATATGAGTCAAGACATTATAGGTCCTTTCAAAAGTCAACAAATAGTCATCTTTTCTCAAAGAAATGTAAATGAACATGGAAGCTTCAATGAATATCAAAATGAAAAGGAGCTTTTATAGGACATCTTAATCTTTATAACAAGTCCAAGATTACTCTCAAATGATAAAAAATGAGCAAGTTATGGTTTGAGCAAGTATGGAAATTTTAAGAAGTACATGAAGAAAACACTGATCAATCTTGAATTTTTTCCAAATGGGCCTAGGTTTCCATGATCTGAACTTATTTCCAAGATGGTCCATGACCTCTAAGTCCAATTACATGCCCTACCATTATTTATTTAATTTACTTTTGAATTATTTAATTTAGATTCAATTTTAAATAAAATAAAATGCTTGGAAAGAGGCCAAGGCGTGTGGGCTTGTTATTCAGATATCTTGAGGTCCAAGGAAGTCCAAGCAAGCTGGCAAAAACACATGGAGAAGATTGAAAGAAGATTGATTCAAAATTGGAAGTTTCTTAAACAAAATACCAATCAAATATTTTCCATAGAATGGCATATATTTTCTCTCATGCTTTGACCTAATACACTGACTATAAGTACAAGATCAAGGCCAGCCTCAAAGAACATAGATTGCTGCTCTCTTACACAAACCCTAAGCTTTCAAAATTTCAAATTTGTATGGAAAGATCAAAAGCAATTCTCCAGCCATTCTCAATCGAAACTAACCCTTCATTCATCCTCCTAAGGCTCCCAGGAACCGTTCCAAGCCTTTACATCATTCCAAAGCATCCCAAAACCATCCCTATGAAGTTGCACCGGTTGGTAAGGTTTCTTGATTTCAATTTTAGTGATTCACACATTTTTAACATATTTGATGTATTTGTTCATGTTCAGGATAATTATTAGAACATGTTTGACGTGTTAGATGTAAGCTTTAAGGCTTAAATCGTATCGTGCCATTGTTAGGGCATAACTATTTGTGACCTTCGAATCCATTGATACAGGCCGATTCAGGACGAACCAAGGTCACCAATCGATTCGCAGGGGTCGATTTAGGGGGTAGGCTTAATCTCTTGCTTCGATTCATTTCACAGGTTTGGAATTCGATCTCGTCAAGAAGATTTGACCACCCCGGCGGTGGTTCGAGTGCTCGACCTGTGGTCCGCATGGCGGTTGTGATTCTTCATTTCAAACACGGGACCCGCCACCGCTGCTTTAAAACATTTATTTAATTTTTAACACAAAAAAATTTTTCTTTTATTTTCATTTATATTATTTTTCTTAATTAATTTTAAATTAACTTAGAATTATGTTTTCTAATCAAAATCGATTTCAAAAGATACCAAAAATATTTCCTCCTTTTAATTAGGGTTTAGAACACTTATGTTTTCATTCAAATATTTTTCCTCTTGTCTATTCATGCTTTGTTCTCATTTAAATTTAGAAATCGATGTATGGGTTGTAAGGTTTTTTCTAATAGCCTAGATTTACTTTCCTCACACTTTTTTCATTATTATGTATTTGCTCATGGGATGTAATAGTCTAGGTAATTTAATTTTCCACACCTCCTATTATGTAACTTCCCAAAAGCCTTGTAATGGCGTAGGATATTTACTTTCCGCACCTTTACTTTTCCGCAAAATTAACTGCTTAGATGTATGTTAATTAGGATTGTATGGCAAGATTTAAAACAAAATTTAGATAACCATAATCAAGATAAATATCTGAATTGAATCAATTTCACATTTTCACCTCTAGGGTAATCTCTCTTGTTGCCTTCGGATAAACATGGTCATGTCCCTCGAACATAGGGATACCATTGGCAAAGTCCCTCACTTAAATCATCATTAAGATCATAGTCCATCGATGACCCTCGATGTTGCCTACAAAATATATGATCTCGTCCCTCGATGTTGACTACAGTTAAAATGATGATAGTCTCTTCAAATTGCTAAGGTATCCTTACATATTGCCTTTAATGACCATACGATGACCCTACGCTTGTCCCTTCACATCCAATGATAAGGCTACCTACTAACTAATGGTATGGATAATACTAACCTAAAGGAGAAGGAAAATAACAAGAACGACCTTTTGAGTAGGTAGTTACTCCTAATGGCTTGTTCGAATCAAAATACTTTCACACCTCACACTCTTTTCAAAAATACTTTCAAATAAACGCTCTGTATACATTCATACGAGAATCATTACAAAGTTACATTTTCAAACAAATATTTTCAAACACTTCATATACATTCTTGAGGATTGATACAAGAATCATTACAAAGTCAAAGCAAAATATTTTTTTCAAATCACACCCACACAAAGACTAGATTTCAAACGTGAGCTAAAGCATTTAAGAGCCCGTAGATAACTACAGATATAATGGGTGCTAACACCTTCCCTTTTCATAAATTTCTCCCATACTCAAAATATATCAAAGGTATTTCCTGTTCTTTTCACCTTTCATTTATTGGATAAAAGAAAAGTCGGTGGCGACTCTTGCTAACCAAACATTTGTGATAAAACGCAAAACAAACAAGTCAGTTCTCCCACTGTGTTACAATATGAATATTGTTGTTGTCCAAATTCATATACCACCTTAGGGAGGCACCAATCAAGCTATCTTGGAAGAAGTGGATAAATAGATGTTGATCGTCATTGTGGGTAGACATTCTTCTCAAATACATAATCAAGTGATCACAAGGAGAGGAATTGCCCTTATACTTCTTAAATGATGGAACTTTGAGCTTAGCAGGTACTTTAACATTAGGAACTAAACATAGATCACTGACGTTATGACCAAACAACTCTTTCCCTTGAGGCCTTCATCTCTTTCTACATCTCATTAAACTATTCCTAAAACTCATCCATTATGTCATAGAAGTCCTCACTTTCACTCGGAGGAAGGGGAGGTTTATTAGCCTCATTGTTGAAAAAAAGAGCAATGTACACCACAAGAGGTATAGAAACAACAATAGATTGGACCAAAGGAGCAACTTGAGAAATAGGGTTATAACCTTCAGGCACAAAATTCGTCAGCATTCCCCATGGATAACCATGAGGCATACAATGTTCGGCAGCAGAAACAAATGGCATAGCAGAAACATGCACATCTTGAACTTCATAAATGACAGTTGTCTGTTGAGGTTGAATGATACGTGGAGAAGGCGGAGGAGGATGTGGCTGATTCTGAGCAGCCACCAACGATTCTACCATAGTAGTCAAGTTGGCCATACATGTCCTTAGGGAAGTAACCTCTTCGCCCAGATCACGATTCTCTTGTTCTAGATTTTCCATCTTCTTTTTGGAATTGGCTAGAGTGTTATATCGATGCGACAACTTGCAGACTAAACAAAGTAGAGAAATGGATAAGACACTTGGAATAGTACCAAAATGCAAGAATATGTGCGTTATGATGCATGATATGCAATGCACATGATTTTTTTTGTTTATTATTCAAGGAACTTTAAGAAAATTTAATTTGCAAATATCAAAGCATAACACATTTGATGTACTGAATAAACTCATATTATTAATAAATATTATTTTGAGAGGATTACAACATTTCAATACAAGTTTAAATAATCCTAAGTACAAGAGAGAGAAAAATATAGAGTCTATGAATCCTAAAGAATCAAATTTGAAGAAGTCCTTCTGACGTGAATGCTTCCCTCGAGCTTCCTAATCAATTCCTTTATCCGCTCATTCTCCATCGCATGCCTATCAATAAAACCTTCCAAGCACCGACTGGAGGAACATTAGAATAAACTGGGATACTTGAGACCGGGAAAACATTAAAGGAAAATAAATCCTCTTGCTTCTCCATCATCTCTACAAAGACGACTCTCAAGAATCTTGATCAAATCGTCTTTTCTTCAACTCGCTGCATAGACATCTTCAAAGTCCGATACTTGTTCTTCCAAGCTTCCTTTTCTTGTTGCATCCTGACCAAATTTAGTTGAAGCTCTTCTACATCATCTGAAGCATGAGTGGTAGTCAAAAATAGATCAGCGAAATCTTCTTCGCAAGAATATGGCATCTTCAACCCAATAGCCCTTGCTTTTACCCATAGAAGATAAGGCTTCAAAGAAACATTGTCTCTCTACCCTATGTTTTCTCTTCCTTTCCGATGAATATGATGCCAAGCTGTCTCCATATCCTTCCTAGCTGCTTTGTGGTCTTCACCCTCTTTAACAAAGAATCCACTCACATGAACACTCTTTGGCTTATCCTTCATCGGATATCTAAGCTGACGACACGCAAGAATAGGATCGTAGCTAATACATCCCTTTGTACCAAGAAGATATACATTAGGAAAGCTACCACAATTGTCAATAATCTCCACATCATAATAAACCTGATGATACCAAACAATGTCATAATGAGTGAGAGCCATAATCTTTGGCGCGCAACGAGGTTCCCTCCTGAGATCCCAAAAAGCATCATATCGAGGAAAATGAGAAACAAACCAACAGTATAGCAGTGGTGCGCAATAAATAATCATCTCCTCCTAATAAAAGTTATGAAGGTGGATAGAGTAATAAGTATCTACAAGTATTTTGGGAATTGGATTCCCAATCATGAAGATCTTAATAGCATTAACGTCAACAAAATTGTCAACGTTAGAAAATAAAAACAAACCATATGCAAGCAAGGCAAAGATAGCTTCAAAAGCTTCCATGCTCTTCATATCAGCAAAGTAACGGGCTTTCTTCAACAGAAACTGAGCAGGTAAACCTATGATCCCTCCCTTTGTAGTCATACTATCCTCGCCCTCAGACCTCTTCAGATGAATAATGGCATCAATCTCATGATACTTAGGCTCCTCCTCAAAAACCAGTAAAAGGAACAAAAGTTGTAAGAGGTTGACCAAGAAGATAACAATATTCCTCTAATGTAGGCATCAACTGATAGTCGGGAAAGGTGAAGCAGCGATACAACAGATCATAGAACTGGACTAATGTAGCAAGAATACCATCCTTCATCCTAAGCTTCATCAAAGGCACAATAGCTCTATATTTCTTCCGGAAATTCTCAAGACTCTCAATCTCATTAATCAAGCTCATCAATTCATCAATCTTATGATCCTTGAAACTGTACTTATGAGTTCTCCTCTTTCCAAAATCCATGGTCAAAGTATACCTAAGATATTTGCAAAGATCAATCTTAAGTTACTTAAACAGTTGTTTTTAAAGAATGTGTATGGCTGCATGAATGCATGGTGCAACAATCACACAAAGATCACAAATATGGGATTCATAGGTTCGACGTCACGAGCATGGAGTCAAAGGGTACTACCCATAAGGTATACTAAGCTTTGTCACTTGTATATCAAGGTTCTAAAAGGGAATTCCTATAGTCTACATTCCTCCATCTAATACTACTAACTTCCCGATGTATTAGGTAATTAGAAATACTGTCAACTGAAACTCGTCTGAGTGCAGTATCACGTAACAACTACTTCCGGATTGCTCCGCAATAGTCTCCGCACTACACCTAAAAAGGCCAAGATTGGTTAAGGGTTCTATGGTCGCTCAGCTTCACTGACTCCCAAGTCGAAAGCAGTCATGTCTTCCTGATCGCTCGGTAAACAAAATACCACAGTCAGGGGGGTCTGAACTGAGTGGGGGATCTCATGCCTCCTTCTTCGGCATTACTCCATAAAAGTTAACATGACTATACGGCCCGTCCTATCTTAAGATTGCCCAAATCCAGGTATAGGACTTAAAAGAGATCACCAAGCACCCTGAAAACAGAAAAGATCAAAACAATCAGATATACAACAAATATGGCACATACACACAAATAAACAAAGATAGGCTCAACCCATTTAGAGATGGACCAGCAAGAGGTCAACTTGTCCCTAATGAAGTCTCACTTTTTTGTAGAGGATAAAATCTTCGAGACTAAGTCATTGATTGACTTAACTCGTAAACATATCAATGAAGTCGCCACCACGCTTTTATTTTATCCAAAGAACTAGGAAAAAGAGCGAATAAAATCCTCCTAAAAGCAAATAGAGATCAAGGTACAAGGGTTAGTTATGCAAAGGTAAGGTATTAGGCACCCTAAACATCTTCGGTACTCCGTAGGAACCTCTTTGAAGATTTGTGTATGTGCTATAAAAAATATGTACAAAATAGATTGTTGAGGTGATAAAAGAAGTATTTTTTACAATTTTTGATTTGATAGAACTTCCAATAAGTTCTAGGCCTACATACCAACAATGTGCAATATTGAAATTAAAACCCATGTAGTTTGAGTAAAAAAGACCTAAATTGGTGTGTGGTTAATTTTAAGGAGAATAGACATCATCGTCATATCCGAGTGGTAAACATACTTACTACCCACAATCACGAGAAAGGAGCATTTCATCAACTCAAAGTGGAGGATAGAGCTTGGATTTTCATCAACAAGCATCACTCAACACCAAGTGGAAAATTTCTCACTTCACTACATATCGTAGAAGTATAATAGTTCGCATCACTACAAAGAATCAACAAGAGTCTAATCTTTTGAGAAAATAGTTTTAAAGAGAAAAGTCAAAAAATGGCTCAAAAAACTATGAATGAGGTTAATTGACTTTTAGCCTTAAGAAAAAATGTCAAAGTATTATTAAATTGGTTAATGGTTTATTAAGAAAATAATTTTGAAAACAAGCATGGACCTAAGTCCAAGTTTATTGTGACAGAGGTTTGAGTTTGAAAATAAAAAGCTCTTGAAAAAGGGAGAAGATTTTGAAAATTAAAGAACATGGGAAGAGATAAAGAGGCTAACCTATATACAGAAAAGTAAAAGGTGAAGGTAAAAGAAAGATCTAACCGGGTGAGAAACTAGTGCTTCACATCAAGAACCCAATACCATATTCCCATCCTTTGGATTAACAAACCAACAATTAACCGAACAAAAATACCAAATCTCATATGAATACATGCCTCGGATGAAATCATGTCTTCAAAAATCTGGCAGAGTAACGGTTGTATTTATAGTTAATCCAATCATAGATGAGTATAAACAGAATAACCTGCATATAGAAAAAATAACCCAAACATAGAAAGGATAACAACAAGATCACAGAGTCTCCGAATTGAGGTCAAAGTCCTAATCCTAAGTCCAAGAATTAATCTCCGAGAAGAGGAAAAGTAACCAAGTCCAAGTTATCAGTTTTTATGATTTTTAGTCTTTTATTAATGAATCAAACAAAGACAAAATAAAAGGTCCAAGTGGACAAAGGAAAAATAGAGGAAACATAAACATGATAATGAATGCTTGAATTAAAAGAAAGCAGTAAAGAAAGCATAAAAAATAAAGAGCAGGAATTTAAAAGTTAGTAATTAGTTATTAGTTGTTAGTTGGTTTCATATAAATGATCTATAATGAATTGGACGTTGAGCCTAAGTCAAAAGTTATGAGGGTTCATACGAAGATTGACAGAGTCAAAACAACTACATGATGAATCAATAATTTTATTGGTTATATCTCAAAATCTAATCATACTTGGGCTTACAAGTTCATGTCTTGGGCCATGAAGAATCAATCATACAAAGAAAAGAAAATAAGATCGTGTGGTTGGCAATGATTTAAGCCTTGATCCTAGGTCAAAGGTTATTGAAATTTATGTGCAGCAGACTCAGATGTTGTTACATCGAAAAATCTTAAGGTATTCAAGTGTTTGTATTAAATTAGGATATTCTCATAAGCTAGGGGTAATCCTTGAAGATAAAGGCTTTTAAAGAATTGAAGTTCATAGATCAAAGAAATTAATGTTTAAAGAGAATGTGAACGCAAAATGTCGAAGTGGAATCTTGTCAACCAAGAGGGGATAAAATAATCAAGGTTAAGATTTGTGGAAATTGGTTTAGTCGACCAGAGTATAAAGAACAAGATAAATGGTTGAATCAGGTTTTATCGACCAAAGAAGATTCTGGAATTAGAAGAATTTCGTTGTTTTAATCTTACCAAAGGAAATGGGTCGACGTAAGCCAGAAGCAGTTTATTTTCAGAAGCCAAAGCGGGAAGATTTAAATTTCAAAATCACAAAGCGCATGTGTTGATTGAGCGCCAAATAGTTGGCGATATCTTATGGAGCAGTTACCTCAAGATTCAAATACTGCCCGTAAATCTCATCTAGGAAGTTACATTATAAATATTATAAATAGGTAGATTCAGTGTAACTTTCGTGTGTTCACTTGTATACTCAAATCACTTTCCAAAACTCTCTCCATTCCGAGCATTAGGAAGCAAAAAGTTGAGAAGTGCTTGATGTACGTGAATCACCACCTTTATTTCAATGCAAATCTTTTATCTTTCAATTGTCCCTTTCGAATACTTTACTTGTTTTTTATTTACCTTTGAGCAAACTCTTTACGTTATGTCCTGCTTCGTGTAAACAATTCAATACTCTTTGTCGTTCAGAAGTTACTAGTCAATTAGTTTATTGAGTCTTACTTCGTATAAAAAGCCTGCTGACGGTCATTAATTACCAGTCACTCAGTCGAATCTTTGTGTGGAAAGTCGTTATACTTGTTCCCTTAATCTTATAAAACTGTTTCGTTGATAAGGATCTCGACAGAACTAGTATAATTTCAAAATCTTAGTGCATGTCTTAAGATCAACTGGTCGATCTTGCGAGTAACCCTTAGTATTAGGACTTTGGGAGGACCAGCGGTTGTTTACCATTTTCCACAGTAAACAAATTGGCACGCCTAGTGGGACAAGTGCTAAGTGTCTGTTATTAGGTGTCATATGTAACACCCCATCTAAATACCCCGAATATATTAATTAAATTAATATCTAAAGCACCTTTAATCAGAGTTAACACGGTATAATAAGGGATGTCACAATTAATAATTAAAATAAACCTTCATTCAAACAGTAGCCATGCTACACTGAGGATCATCATCCAAAAATTCAATCATTATAAGACCATGTCTTACACAGCGGAAATACCAAATCAAAATTTAATAAATCATCAAGGTTCTCAAAGAATTCAAATCCAGAGTAATTAAACAATAGTGATTCTCTTAACTAAGCGTTCCCCAATGTTACAATCTAATCAGAGCATGACACTGACACACGGACTAAAAGATAAGCTCTAGAGCCATCCTCACCGACTCCTCAACTGCTAATTTAATCTGAAATGGTAAATTAAGGGTGAGACTTCTCATAATTAAAGCAGATTATAAGTCTTTCAATCAATAATATATCACAAGCATATTATTTCACCCACTTAACATAAATTCAAATTCACACACACAACCATATTCATCATGCTTAATCATAACAATCAACGAAGAGTAACACTGGAAGACATCCTAACATGTTACCACTTCATACAAATATAATGAAGACTCAATGCATGCGGTACCGACTCGTGACTAAGTCACCCAACACTGATCCATCATCAACCGGATACAGTTCCATCGATTCGCCCATAACCACTTGGACACTAATCCAAATTTAACCACCCATCCTCACTCTGTATCTTATCTAATCCAAGCCAAATTCGCACAATGGGAATTAACTTCACCAAAACAATGCATATGCACGCACATCAATAGCATGCAACATTAATCGCCTATGTAATACATCAATTCAACATAATCAAACAACCATCTAACATGATATCTCAACCAATCATGCATACAAACAACATCAAGATAAACATGCAAACCAATCAACATGATATATCAACCCATCATGCATACATCTAACATCAGCGTAAACATGCCAATACATCTATACATTATCAAGACATCCATCAACACAGATCTCCGCTACACACCATTAACTATGCTACCAAAAGTCACTTATCTCGTAAATTGACTCATTTTCAAAATAACTTCAAGTTTTAGAAAATATTTTAGTTCATAAATAGAGCATTAAATTTAGAAAATAACGCCCAAAACGGCGCTCAAAACGGACTTACGGTTTGAAAGTTATGAATTTTCAAAGTTTGGCATTTTTCAAAATTTGAAGTGGAACCCGGTTCCTACATATACAGGAACCGGTTCCTAAAAAGTTTCAAAACCTCGCTTCGGAAAAAATGTATGGGAACCCGGTTCCTACCCATACAGGAACCGGTTCCTACGTGTATTTTTTCAGTTTTTGGCCAATTTTTCAAAGGGAACCCGGTTCCTACCCATACAGGAACCGGTTCCCACGTGTTAAAATGTCATTTTCTGCACTTTTGACAGCATTCTTTCTTTTTCCATCAACCCATTCATACCCATACGAACTCCAACATGGGAAACACTAAAACACATCATTTTGCATCATCTATCACGTCAACAACATATTTCCATCATCTATTTTCATCTACTGACACTCTAATCATATTCCATGCATATTCTGACACAATCAGACTCAATCTGACACCATCTGACACTATTAGGTATACATCCATGGGAACCTAGAAATTCCTAAACATAGATTTCCTAACATGCTATGGTCTATAATATTAACATCAAAACCTATAATAAGCAATAACCAATCGAAATCACCCCTTACCTTGTGGGTTCTTCGATTTCTAACGCTCCTAGGTCTTTTCCTTCCTTTCTTCTCTTCTCACTTCACGTATCTTGTTTTCTCCAAATGATTCCTTTTTTCCTCTTTTTCTTATTTAATTCCTTTTATTCCTTTTAACATAATTAAATAAATCAATTAATGTGAGTAGAGTCTTTTACTCCTCACACCCCACTTTACTCAACACACATCCAATAAATCCATAATTAACCTCAATAATTCAATATATTAAATAAATTATGTTCTCAACTAATTTAATAATTAAAATCATAATTATTTAATTACCGAATTATTTTCGGGGTGTCACATCATAAGTGTATGAGACTTAGGAGTGGTAGTTTAACCAAAGAGTATAATAAACCACAAATTAGGAGGCGTACACCTAGGATGTCTATTCCTACTTCAAATGTAGATGAAGTTTCATCTCGTACTTTAGGTACTACGGATCCAGTGATTTCTCAAGTTGCACCTTTGCCTCTTGTGAATAACACAACTTCCCCAGTGTCGACTACAGTGTCTGCGCGCATTCCTCACGTTGAGCCGGTGAGCCCAGGGCCTACAATGACTATGACTGAAATCCCTCATGTGCCTAGTTTTGGCACTGCAAATCCTATTTATGGAATGTCGTATTCCACGATATCAGTCAACATCGAACGCAGCAGTAGTGTCAGATAATGTTCAAAATTTGAATTCTCCTTTACAAGGGTCAGCACTTGGAGGAAATAGAGGCAACCAAAATAGAGGAATGCCTTCTCAGCCAATAGTACCCCATCTTACTAACACTTCAGTAGCGGTATTAAGGCAACAAATGGATAATAGTAACAATGATTTGGTTAATATGTTAACTAATCAAATGGGAAAGGTATTTAATCCCATAGCATAAGAGTCGGCTGAGACTAATAGGCAGTCCACTGAAAAAAAATCGACAGGTGACCGCCCAATTAATACATTTGTGTAACTTTTTGGGTGCTCCCCCAGCGCCTGTTCGACAAGCGCCACCTGTTCGACTAGCTGCCCTTGGTCAAGTAGACATAGGGGTAATAGAGGATGAAATTGTCCATCAGGGACAAGGATTAGGGCCTCAAAGGAATGTTGTTGTCGAACAACGTAGAATATTAGTTAATTGACAACAAGAGGTTGATCAAGTTCTTGATCAAATTTGACAAGAGGATTTAGCTGTAGAGAATAACCTAACCACTATTGTCGAAAGAATCATGGCTAGGAATGGTATGAAAACCATATTACAAAGGCCAACATATTCTTCCCCTTTTTCTGAATATATTTTACAGACTGAAAACCCTAGAGGTCGGAAAATTCTATGTATACCAAATTGGGAGAGAGTCAGGGGAATCGATAGTCGAACTTATAGCTAGGTATTTGACTTAATATGGGGATATAGCGAATAATGAAAACTTAAGGGTAAAACATTTTCCCTCGTCCCTAACTAAGGCAGCCTTCACGTGGTTTACCACTTTGCCTCAAAATTCAAGTGACTCATGGACTAAGTTGGAAAAAAATTTCCATTAACAATTTTATGAAGGGTATTCAAAAATAAGTTTGGTCGAATTGTCAAACATTAACATAAGGTTTACTGAAACTATAGATGACTACCTAAATAGGTTTAGGTCACTGAAAGCAAGATGCTTTACTCAAGTTCCAGAACATGAGCTTGTTCAAATGGGTGTTGGAGGTTTAGATTATTCCATTAGGAAGAAAATAGATCCAACCTTTGTTAAAAGTATGTCACAGATAGATGATAGAGTTTGACATCTTGAGCATCTGCGACTAGAGAAGGTTAGGCATACTAAGGCTAAGACTAAGAAAGAAAAAGTAGCCTATGTAGATTATGATGATCAAATCCCATATATGAGGCCGACTATATCTCACCGACTGAGGCAGACGTCGACGTGGGTAAAATGAAGCCAGGGCCTGCGTATGAGTGTAAATCACTATTTCCTGCTAAAGAAAAACTATCAGAAAAAATTCAAAATTTCCTGCGAAAACTTATACTTTTGATGTTTCTAAATGCGAAGAAATTTTTAATTTGTTAGTTAGAGATGGTCAAACTTTAGTACCTCCAAATGCCAAATTACCATCATTAGAACAACGGCAGAAAAAAGGTTTTTGTAAATATCATAACTATCTTGGTCACACAATCTCTCAATGTTTTTTTTTCAAGGGTCTCGTTCAGAAGTCATTGCAAGAAGGTCAATTGAAGTTTGCTTCTAGGAAAATGAAAATCGACACTGATCCTTTAAGACAAGAGGAAGATTTGTTCACTGAACCTGTCGAAATCAACATGGTGGAAATCACTGAATTTCTAGATGATGACATGATCAAAGAGGTCACTGGAGAAAGTCCAGACGTCAAGTTAGCTGACGTATACCCAAGACCTGATGAGGATCTGCTGGATTTTCTCTATAGGTGCAAGAACAAGGGGTGATAGGCTTGCTTATACCCTAGATATAGTGCTTTAACTAACAAAATTGCTGCTGAAAACTTCCAGACATTGCAATTAGAAAAAGGCAAAGCGAAGCTATATAGTCAAAGGTTCTCTAACCCAAGGGACCCAAGAAGAACTATGGGAAGCTCCCAAAATAAACCAAGGAGTTACATTCATTCTTATGATGCTCCCAGAGGTACCTAGATTAAGCCTCAGGGGAGAATGGGGGCACCCAGTGGTGGTGCTATGGCTAGAGATTCTAGCAAAGGGAAGTCGGATATGACCTACCGACAGGAATTCAAGTCTGAAAGAAAAAAGTCATCTCTCAGAGAACTACATGGGAAATAATCCTATGATTCAAACTCAATAGAGACTCTTCCAACATCGAAAGCAGGCTGAGAGACAAGTCGTCGCACAGATTGCTGCTAACAAAGTAGGTAATCAGAAACAATATAAGGTAAAGGTCGACACTGCTGCTAAGGAGCGAATTAGGGAATTCGTGCATATTCCAGTGGCTAAATGTTCTGAGGAGACTACTGTTGATTTTCAATCCGACTCTGAAGAAAGTTTGGGCATCTTAGTCAATGTCGTGTTTATTCTGCCAGCAGAATACGATTGTTTAACTGAAGTTGAAGATTTGGCAGATGTCGATGCTGATGAAATGGCTTTGTATAAGCCAACATGTTATTTTGTTATGAACAATGGTTCTGTCGAGAACCAAGATGCCTTTTTTGAAAGGCCAGACATGTCTATGAGAAGCCATCTGAAGCCCATGTTAATAAGGGCTAAAATGGAAGGTGTGGCTATCAACAAAGTGTTGGTAGATTGTGGCGCAACCGTTAACATTATGCCACATCACATTCTGAAGAAAATCGGTAAGTTCGACACCGACGTGAGATCCCACAAGGTGGTCCTATTAGACTACGAGGGAAGAACAAGGAACACCATGGGGGTGATCCAAGTAGACATTACTGTTGGCTCAGTCACAAGGCCGACTATTTTTATGGTAATCCAAGGATAGCCAAGTTACAACCTTTTGGTTGGAAGAGAATGGCTATATGGCATTGGGGCTGTGCCATCTTCAATGCATCAGAGTTTGGTGATCTAGAGAGAAGACAGCATAATCGAACACATCAAAGCCGACCAAGGATACTTCATAGCTGATGTAAATAATGTCGGCAAAACGCATTTTGACAAGAAGTTGGCTAACATTTTCCCGTGCCAACCTGCCGAGGATGTATATGCAAATTTAGATGAAGCATTCGTTTCACTAAAGCTGCATGAAACCCATGGCTTCACATGGGATGTGGAACCTCTGGAGGATCCATATAGTGAAAATTGGCTGACAGACTGAGGAGACATCAGTGATAATGATGTCTGAGCTAGAAGCTCTAAAGAGGATTTCAGCGTATATTTTTGAAAATAAAATAAATTTGGCATTAGAAGATGAAGAAAATGTGGCTGTCGGAGCCAACAAAATTCAAATTCTGGAGGAAGAGATTACTTTGGCTATTGAGCCAAAACCAACAGATAAAAAAGAAAAGGTCGAAGAAAATGTCGATAAACAACGTTTAGATTGTATATATGATGATGAGCCCTTAGGCTTTGAAAAGGATCCAATGGCTCCTGAAAAGATGCAGCCACAAGACCCTTTAGAAGAAATCGATCTTGGCGAGAGGGGAGATAAAAGACCAACCTTTATCAACACCAATATCGACCAAAATTTGAAGTCTAAGGTAATATCTTTATTAAAAGAATTGAAATTCTAGTATCATATATGATATGTCGAAGGTAATGTCACAACACTTATATCTTCTTTGAACACAGCTAACCAAAAAAAAATTTAACAGTGCAGAAAGCAATAAAAACACAGAGAGTTGTTAACCCAGTTCAGTTTAACTAACCTACATCTGGGGGCTTCCAAGCCAGGGATGAAGTTCACTATTAGTAGTATTAATTCAGAGCTAAACCTTCCCTGTTTACACCTCCTCACTTAAAAATGAAGACGCTCTTCAAAGACACACAACCACTCTTGCTTCAAAGTTTATGGTGATTGAAAACTTACAACTTAAAAGTCGTCCTTCTCAAGTAGAAATACTCGAGAGGCTCACAATAGACAATTAACAACCAAACCAATGAACAACCAATAATTGAAAACTAAACTCTCTAAAACTGGAATGGCCAAACTGCTAAACAGGGTTTGCAACCTTTAAATAGAGTAACAACAACTAGGGTTGCTTTACTTACAAGTCTTCAGCGCCTCCTCGCCTTTCTCTATGAAAGGTAACATTAAATCTCCAAGTATATTGTCAAGCTGCTTTCAAGCTTTCTTAGTCGAAGCATACAAATAACAAATAAACCGACTTCCTAAAATCAGACTTCTATCGCTTCACATGTCGACATCTTTTGTGACATCTTCAACTTCATTAAACTTCACAGATATTTTTGAGCATAATGTTTCACCAAAATTGCTGCCAACCAATAGAACCAACAAACTCCCCCTTTGGCAAATTTTGGCTAAAACATTATGTGGGGTGCAGACCATACAATTTAAAAACATCACCATAATAAACATAGGAATTCAAGAACATACATCGAGCAAAGACACTAAAAGCAACATCACAATCAAGACAGAGATAGCAATAAAATTAACATGTATGTTCAAACATCGCTAGAATATTCAAAGATGCATCATTTTACCCCCGCACACAAAGATACATGTATGAACAATTGACAAATAAAAACTTTGCTCCCCTGCACAACAGCTTCTCTTCTTGTGGAAACACATAGTATCTTCAGCGATAAACAATCAACAATTAACACATCTGAGCACATTAGCTTCTTCCCAGCATAAGAATCACACAAAGAACAATGAACATAGCAGCAGCTCCTCCTTAGCATAGCCATCACATCAGTTGCTCACAAGTGGATCACACAAAACAAACACAAAAGAAACACATAATCGCCACACCGCAATAACTCGCAGCCCTCAACTTAATGTCTAATCACTCATACTCTCCCCCTTTTAGCCATAATTTGGCCAAACCAAAAAAGAATTCATGGAGGATAACAGAAATAAATACTATATTCAACTAAGTTACTTAATATCTAATGTTAAGTACCACCCAAAATAAAACATATGTCATGCACTTAGGTGCCAAAATTACATAAAAGAGGGATAGACAAAAACCATATGGAAACACAATCTGTGATCAAAAACCATATTCAGCTCAATCAGTGATCTGCAAAACTTGCAGACTCTCCACTTTCTCCACTTCCTTCTTATCACACCCAAATTTCGCCCATAATTTTTTTTATTATTTACGTTCTACATCAATGATCAATTTTGCTTCATTTATGAGTTTTTTTTTTCCAATTATCTTCATATTCATATCATTTTCTTTACATTCATTTCACATTCGAATTTATCATTAATTTTGTTTCTAATTCTCATTTTGTATTAGTAATTAAATATATTTTTTAATTGAATGATCATTTGCATTATTATTTGTCATATTTCTATTTAGTTGGTTGATTAGTGGTTTGAAATCATATTTAGTTACTAGTTGATCAATTGGATAATAGAATTGAATTTTATTTTGTTACTTTTAATTCTTGTTTTTGTATTATTGGTAAGTAATAACAATATTGTAATACGGTGAACTGACTTTGAAGATTTTTGTATCGCAAATGTGCGGATAGCAAGAGTCGCCACCGACTTTTCTTTTATCCAATTAAGGGAAGGTAAAAAGTACAGAAAAAGACCTTCGTTAGATTCTGAGTAAGGGAGAAGGTTATGAAAAGGGAAGGTATTAGCACCCCTTTCCATCCGTAGTTATCTACGGGCTCTTAATTGCTCTTAGATCACTTTAAAATTGTGCTTTCTGTGTGTTTGAAAAAATGTTTTAAAAAGGCATTTCGCTTTGACTTTGTAATGATTCATGTAGGAATGTATACAAAGTGTTCGGAAATGTTTTGTTTTGAAAAGAGTTTTGAACTTTGACAAAAGTGTGAGGTGCAAAAAGTATTTGATAGAGCAAGCAACTAAAAGTCTTATTACCTACTCAGAATGGTCGTTTTCGTATTGTTTTACGTTCCTTTAGAATAGTGCTATCCATACCATTAGTTGGTAGGTAACTCCATTCGTTGGATGTAAGCGGGACATTCGAAGGGACATCGGATGGTCATAGAAAGCAACTTGTAGGAAGTATCCTAGCACATTCGAAGGGACTATCATCTTTTTTTCGTAGGCGACAATCGAGGGTCAAGATCATGTATTCGGAGGCGACATCGTGGGTCTTATGATCTTTGTATCAAAGGGACTATGATGATTTGTTTTGAAGGCAACGGTGCTAGAATACCTCCACGTTCGAGGGACTTGACCATGTTTGAATTCGTAAAGGCAACGAGAGAGAATTACCCTAAGGGGTGCATGTGTGAGAAAAGTGTGTTGAATTTCAGATATGTTATCTTGCAAATTAGAGTGAGCTATGTTCAATTTTAGTCTTGCCACACACGCCTAATTACTAGCAGTTTATAGGGTGCGGAAAGTAAATAGCGGAAACGTAAAGTGCGGAAAGATAAATCCTACGCTATTACATGGCTTTGGGGCAGATGCATAATTGAAAAGTGCGGAAAATAAAAGCCCTACTTAAACTATTACATCCCATAGGCAATTACATAATATGAAAAAAGAAAAAGCGATAAAAATTGTCCGAAACGATAAAACCTGTGAAAAGAAGAGAAATCGGGAAATACGAGGAAATCAAATAAGAGGAAAGTGTTAATAAAAATAATAATTTTTGAATGAGAAAAATGTTTCATGCTGGAAATAACATTAATATGCTAAAATAATTTTTTGGGATTTTTTGGAGTTAATTTAATAATTAAAAATCAATTAAAAGTGATTTAAATGCAAAAATGTAAATTAAATTAAATATGCATGCAAAAATAATATTTTTAATTTTATAAATTTAATAAACATTTTCTAGAAATAATGCAAAAAGAAAAATATTTTTTGGTGTTTTTAAATGCATGATAAAAATATTTAAAGTTAAATTAAATGGTATGAAAATATTAAATAAATAGAAAAATATGAAGTTTGTAAAAAAGGAAAAAAGAGAATGGTCCTGGTGGGAGTTGAACCTGTGACCATTGAGAGAATATCCTTCATCCAATGCCTTAACCACTGCGCCATGTGACATTTGGTGTTTGTAAAACCAAAATCAATTGAATAAAAGTGATACGCGTGTCCTTGTTTTGACTTCAAGCACAGTCAGCTAGCCAGGCCCAGTTACTTACGCATGAACGAATCAAATCGCTCCATCTCGCCACGCCAGCTTCTCGCCGGTCAACAAAGTCCACGACGTCGGAGCCCTAGCTCCGGTCGTCTTCTCCGGCGGCCTCAATCGTCAAACCTGAAAAAATACATGAAATAAAGAAGCAAGAGGTACCCTACCCCCCTAAATCGAGGGCTGCGATCTCAATGGTGGCATTAGTTTTGGCTAAATCGTCCTGTACATTGAGTTTTGAAGGAAATAACCTAAACTGCCCTAACAATGGCAGTTGATGTTTTCTACGTGTATGCTTGCATGTAAGGTATCAAATACATTCTAATGAACCTCCTGAACACAAACAAACACACAAAAAGCATTAGCAACGCATGAATAATAAAATTTGAATTTCAAAAGTTTACCAAATCGGAGCAAGCTATAGATCGAGTTCTGGGCAGCCTGGGCTTGATGTATGGATTGATTTCGATTGCTGGAGACCTCAGGAACAAGATTGGATGCTCAAAACACCTTGAATTTGGCTGGAGAATGGAATTCTAATTTTGACAACTTTGAGAAATTTTTTGACAAAATAAGGGTTATGCTTTGAGCTAGGGTTTCTTGTGTGGCTTGTGATGCAGCTTGCTTGGTATTTATAGAGTGATTTGGGATGGCAAAGAGAGTGAAAAAATATTTGATCTTGAATGTGCATTTATTTCTTTTCAAATAAAATCAAATTTTGGAAAAAATTTGATTTTCTCTCTTCAATGTGAGAGCTAGCACGAATTTGGCATGTTCCATGGGCTATCTTGGACCTCAAGTTTGATAGAAATTCACTCCTTTTGGAAAAATATCTTATTTTCATATTTTATATAATTTAATTTTGAATTAAATAGTTTTAAATTCAAAAATAAATCAATAAAATAGAAAATTGTCATGGCCAAACATCAATAGGTCACAAATAATATTATGAACAAGTTTGGATCATAAAATTATAGGCCCATTTGGAGAAAAAATTGCATTTTGACCAATATCTCCTTTTGTGCAATTGTTCAAAAATTCCCAACTTCTGAGTAGTGTATTTTGCTCAATTTTCCACATTTTTGAGTGTACTTGGACTTTTTGTAAAGCTCTAAGAGTCCTCTAACCAACCTCTTTGGTTTCATCTCAATTGGAGTTTCCATGCTCAATATATCTTCAAAACAAAATGTTGACTTTTTGTTGACTTTGAAAAGGACCTGTAATGTTTTGATCCATACCTTCCAAATGAAGCATTTTTTGAACATTCTTGTGAGACATGAAGTTGTAGAGAATTGAATTTCCTTCAAAACAAGAGGTGTTGGAAAAATTTCTGAGAAAGTATGAAGAAGTTATGCTCAGTCAAAGTTTGGTTGACTTTTCACTAAGAAACCCTAATTTGGAAAGTGTGACTTTTGAGCAAATCTTGAGTTTTCTTGATGAATCATGATCAACCCTTGATCAAATGATGAATGTAACTTCAAAATGAGTATGTTGACCAAAAAATCAGGAAGTTTGACTGTATGTTGACCATAATTGATATTTTGTCCAATACAACTGATTTTCCACCATCTGAGCAATTGTCTGAGGAAACTTGACTTGTGAGCCTTGAAACTTGACATGGAGAATCTTTGAAGCATATGAGGAGGCATGATGACCATTGGAGATGTTGGAAGTCCATCTGGATATGAGGATAGCCAAACCCTAGTTTGGGTTGATTGTCTAGGAGAGGGTTTGTCTGATCAACCCTTGAGGAATCCTTGAGCATGGATGTATGAAATGTCTTGAGAGATAAGAGGGCAAATTTTGGGGTATGACAAATGCCCTGCTCAATATTCTTGTACCGAAGGGTTAGATTGGCATGCTTGCCTTTCGTGACCTAGAGGTAGAAGATGATTGAACACCGAGTACACCCGAAAATTTGCACCTTGTTGGTCGATGATGCGGAATGGGCTTATAGATGCCATTTGAGAAGGTGGAGACTTCACTGGGAATGAGTCGATACTAGACTCGAGATTATTGTCCGGATAGAGAACCAACGGAGATGGGCTTAAGATGCCATCCGAAAGATCGATGTTGGGAGTGAGTCGACGCCAGGCTCGAGACGCTTCGAAGGAGCATGGAGATGGGCTTAAGATGCCATCCGGAGGGAGTCGTACGTTAGACTTCGTGCTCATCTTTGAATGAAGTTATTGGTTTGTATTGGTTTTTTAACCAAATATGCAGCATTCTGAAAGTGGAGAAATGTTGACAAGTAGTCGGAGATGGGCTTAAGATGCCATCCAAGGCAACTGAGTCGTACGCTAGACTCTGCGGTTGCTGTTGATAATAAGAAGGAGTCAGAATAAATCTTCGTGTTGATTACTCTGAGGAGATAGTAGTTGGCAACATATGGATAACTTCCCTTTTGTGCTTCGGGTATTGATCCAATGCCTGTTATCGGAGGATAGCTTGTGATCGTTTAGATAAGGTTTCCCGTCTGGCTTCGGGCATTAATCCTGGATCTGTTGTCGGAGGAAAACAAAGGTGGTCGTTCAGATAGTTTTCCGCTGCTTCGGCATTAATCTCGGACCAATTGTCGGGACAACTAGGGCGGTCGCTCGATAGTTTTCCGTCTCGATTCGTATTAATCCCGGACCGTTTATGCTGGTGATTTTCACCGCTTTGGAAAACAAGAGAAACTTTGATAGAGTATTGTTAGTCTTATGCAAAGTATGATGCATGACGATGTGTATGAATGACATATGCATATATTATGACTTTATGAGAAATGTATGAATGATAGATGTTGTGGTATTTCAAAACATATCCATCTTGAAGAAGATGCGGATGTTCGCTGAGATTTCTCACCGCTGAGGATGGAAATCCTGAGGAGAAAGAAAACTTTGATTCCTCCGGTGCACTATCTGACCAAGTCTTAAGGATGGTAGAGTTACACTGTCGAGGATCTTGTGCATAGACCCTGCTGGGGAGAAGTCTAGGGGGTACTCTACCGGGGGTTTTGTGTGTAAATCTTGCTGGAGAGTATTTGGTTCTGCCGGAGACCAAGAAGAACTGGAGCCCGCTGTAATCTCCGACTGGGAATAAAGATGTAGGTTTCTCCGGCACTATCCGACCACGCTTCAAGTCCGACACCGCTGGAGAACAGGGGAATTGTTGAGGGATATCTTGTTGAGGATAAATGCCTCGGCTGGGGATGAAATGTTACTGCTCGACAATGGATGTAATCCGGTTAAGTTGAGTGGAATCACCGCTGGGAACCGACGCAGACTACCGGGGAGGTTAGTGAGCGACTCTCTGGGTATCATGCTCATGGGAAAATGTTTTGGTGACTTTCTTCGTCATCTCAATTCCTGGAGCCTGTAGTAATTACTTTTGTTATGTTTACTTTTCGCATGTTTGTTAATAGATCTTTATTGTCAGATGCATATAATCATTCAAAACAAACGTTGGACTTTATGCAAACAACAATAGTAAGAATTTGTAAAGAGAAAGAATCCTGTATTTATTCAAAATGTGGCGTATGGCCAAGTAGTTTGTACACAAGAAAGGTAAAAAGCTATGCGGTAGCAATCTCGTTAAGTTCCAACTATGCTAGTACTCATATATTTCGACTATCTCATCTCCTTGCTGTCAGTAGAAAGTGAGTGGACTGATCTTCGCCATTTGAATCTTGAATGCTGATAGTAGTCTGGAAGTAAATGGGTGATCTGGACGAGACATAGTCGTACGCTTAAATCCCTAACTTTTGCCTAGACCGCCTTTTCGTGTTTTCACCATCGATACCCTTTTTGCCCAAGCCGCCTTGTGTTTTCGACTTGGTGTACATGTTTTGTATATATCCTTAACTTTGCCCGAACCCTTTTGGTTCACCAGATGCCCATATTTTTGCCTAGGTCACCGACCTAGCGGTCTCTTATGCGTAGTATTTTTGACTATGTCTCGCTCAATGGTGTGGGAAGTCTTCACCATCCATGGTGCTAAGTATCATAGTCCACCGAAAAATACTGCTTGACTACAAACGGTCCCTCATAGGTGGGAGTCCATTTGCCCCTCGATCACCTTGTGGAAGAATGATGCGCTGACTACTAGATCACCGACTTGGTAGACTCGATGCTTGACCTTCTTCTTAAATGCTCTGATCATTCGCTTTTGATAAATCCGTCCATGGCGTATGGATGAGTCGCTCGTCGATCAAGTTAACGGTCAAGGCGAGTCTGGATCCAATCGCCTTCGCTAACTATGCGCCCCGAGGACCTCGTCGAGGGTATCTCGAACCTCGATGGGTAGGACCGCCTCCATACCGCACAAGAGAGAAGGGGTTGCCCTTTGATGTTCGCATCAGAAAAGCGATAACCGTGAAGAGCGAATGGTAACATCTCATGCCAATCCTTGTAAGTCACTGTCATCTTCTGTATGATCTTCTTAATGTTCTTATTGGCGGCTTCCACTGCACCATTCATCTTAGGCCGATACAGAGAAGAGTTGTGATGTTTGACCTTAAACTGCGAGCAGAGTTCGGTGATCATCTTGTTGTTGAGGTTAGAGCTGTTATCTGTGATAATCCTTTCGGGAGTTCCATACCGACAGATAAGATTATGTTTAATGAATCGAGCCACAACATTCTTAGTAATGTATGCGCATTTAGGTGCTTCTACCCACTTGGTGAAATAGTCAATTGCCACAAGGATGAAACGATGTCCGCTGGAAGTGGTGGGCTTGATTTCTCCGATCATGTCAATGCCCCACATTGCAAAAGGCCGTTAGAACATTCGAGGTACCGAGGTAATGCACTTTGTCCGCGAACTGCATTTGTGACAAGATCGAGCATAGTGTGACAATCGCTTCCATGGTGGACCAATAGTAACCTGTTCTCAGAATCTTCTTAGCCATTGTATGACCACTGGAGTGGGTACCAAATGCGCCTTCGTGCAGCTCTTCCATGATACGTTCATCTGTTTTCCGGTCTACACAGCGAAGTAAGCACAGGTCGTGGTTGCGCTTGTATAAGATGTCATTGTTGAGGAAGAACTTGGATGCAAACCTTCTCAAAAACTTCTTATCGTTGATGATGCCCTCGGATATTCCGAGTCTCAAGATACCTCTTCACGTCCGTAGTACCAAGGTTTCTTATGTATCAAGCTCATAACAATACCGGTTCACAAACTTCTCAATGATGATCCGGGAGCCTCGTTGTCCCATCTAACTTTGAACATAGACGATAGTAGCCAATGCGTCGCCAACCGATTCTCTTCTCGTGGAATGTGATCAAAAGTGATCTCTTCGAAGTAGGGGATCAAACTCAAAACATGCTCTCGACACGGAATGAGATTCGGATGTTTCAGATCCCACTCGCCTTAACTGACCGATCACTAAAGTTGAGTTCCATACACTTGTAAGAACTTGATTCTTAAGTCAATAGCAAGATTGATACCCATGATGCACGCTCAGATTCGCCATATTGTTGGTGCAAATGAAACATAATCCGGTGAAAGGCGATGTCCTACCGGGATGTAATGATGGCGCCAATGCCATTGCTAAGTGCGCTCGAGGCTCCATCAAAACCATGGTCCATTGGGATCCTTGTTCAGGTCCTTCGTCTGGTCCTGGTTCTTCGCAATTTGTAACTAGCAAAACATCTTCGTCTGAAATTGAACCGCATAGACCGGTAGTCATCTACGGCTTGATGAGCCAAATGATCGGCTACTATCCTTTGATCGCTCGAGAAGTATACGGATGTCGATCGGTCAAGATCATTTGCCATCTTGCTATTCTTCCCGAGAGCTGGTTTCTCAAATATGTATTTTATCGGATCCATCTTGGAAATCAATAAGTGTGAGTCAACATATACTGCCTTAGTCGCGAAAATTTCAAGCAAAGCATTGCAAGTTTTCTCGAGCTATGAGTATCTTGTTTCACAGTCGGTAAACTTTTTGCTAAGGTAGTATATTGCATACTCTTTTCGACCAGACTCGTCATGTTGCCCCAACACACACCCCATTGAGTTCTCTAACACTGTCAAGTACATGATAAGAGGTCTTCCTTCAGCGGGCGGCATCAGGATGGGAGGATTTTGTAGGTAATCCTTGATTTTGTCAAAAGCGATCTGGCAATCGTTGTTCCATTCTACCACTTGATGGTGAAGCCTAAACCAGTCTTGTCAGATTTGAAAAGAAGATCGGGGAGTTGACCCCAAATAGTACTACCTCCTTCTTCAACTGCAGCTTGAGCATCCTTCTGCGAGGCCATCCTAGGCGGAACTTGTGTAACTTTAGGAGGACGGAGAGTCACTGTGCATGACTGGTATTGTTTCAAAAGCTTGACAGGAGTCTCAAGAATTCACCTCCACCTCGAGGTATCGGAATAATCAGATGACCGACCATATTCTTCTTCACATAATCGTGACAACCTTCCCTTTCACTGGTACTTCCTTATGGCGTGGAGGTAATAAAGGTCCCCATGTATCCAAGGGGCCCAAGTAGGTAAGAATAAGTGGACGGATGTCCATGAAAAGAAAGTGGAATCAAAAGTCCGGAACCGACTTTAACAGTGATGAGTTTCCAAGTAGTGTTCGCTAGAACCATCAAAAGCTCTCACAATTATGTCACCGGGTTTCGTGACCAACCTTCAACATCGAGTCGATCAAAAGTTCTGAAGGATATTCAGAGCGTAACCAAGATTCACCAAAACATGAGACAAGGTAACGCCTTGCATTCAACAGTAGATGTGCAAGGCTTTGTTGTGTTTCTTTCGAAGGAGTCAAATCAAGATCGAGAAACCTGTGCCATTGTTGGCAGCCAAAGCTAGCAATACAAACTTCAAACCGGTCAAGAGTAGTGTCTTGTGGCACATGAGCATTCTTCAAAAACTTCACCAAGGCATTAGCATGAGCCTCAGAGCACAAGAGTAGAGCAAGCATGGAGATCTTGGACTGAGTTTGTCCTAACTGCTCCACAACATTGTAGTCACTCTTCTTGATAATCTTTAGAATTTCTCCATTTCTTATTTGAGGTGTCTTCAAGAACTTCCTTTGGTACTTCCGTTGAGCAGATGAGTCACCGTTCTTTCCCTCTAGCTTGGGAATGGATGGATAGCTGGAATGCGAAATGGAGTCGCAGTGTCTTTTGAGGAGAGATATCCGAGAGAATACTCTTCCAGCCCGTCACCATCGGATCCGGTGATGTTGTCAATGTCGAATGGTAGCTTCAATGGTAAGATCTTCAATGGTCGAGGGTCTTGCTTGACGCCATGATAGTAAACATCACCCATAATTCCAAGGGATAGCCTTGTCGGAGGAATATGGAACTGGTCTAGAGAAGTAATGATGAGAGGTGCCACCCTAGGCACGGATCAAGAAGGAAACCTTATAGTGTTAACATCAACATAGTCTTCGGGAAATCGCCACCCCATCCGTTACCTTAACATCTTCAATAGGAATCTTGTAGCTATCGTGAATGTACTTCACCATGTAATCATACTTACTGGCTGCCCCAAGGTATCCCACATAGATGGTGCGCCATTCACATCTTCGATCTTCAACTTAGGCATATCTTCACACGCTCGCATGTGTGGTTTCAGAATAGTATTTCACGGTTATCCATCATGAACGGACACGCCTTCTCAACCAAGCGCAACCATCAGTGATGGGCACCAACGACAATTCTCGGGCATCCCGGTTGACACCGCTTGCAACAAATTCTTCTTAATACCATCGAGGAATGGTCAAGTCATCTATGTTGAAAACATAAGTATCTTCCCCAACATCATTGGAACTCTTGTCATGGTTAGGCATGGAGCGTTGATCACGCTCGAGTTTCAATGCGAGGGTCAAACTCAATCGCTTAGCTTCAATCATATCCCAATCTTGTTCGAGCCCAACAACATCGTTGTTGCCCCGGCTGTTGGAGTGGTAAGCACACTTAGCATTAGGATTGTATCTCGAGAGGAAGTGTTGACACCGAGGAGGATCCTTCAAAGTAATGAGCTCGCTTTCAACATGCGGTCAAGGCTTTACAATGGCATATCGATCTTCAGAACTGCCTTCGTGGCGCGGCTACGCTGTCTCACCGAGGTTGTGCCGATGTAGGATCGAGATCACAATCGCCCTACGATTGAGCACGGTCGCCTTGGCTCGGCTCGACTACACAAGATTCGCTTCTTTCTTACCACCAAAAGATCTCTTCGCAGATTGAAGATGACTCTACCGAATCTTTCCGCCTTGATACCAGCTTCAATGCGCCGTCATTCAATATCACCTCGGTGAATCCGGTCAAGAGTTTCCAATCGATGATTGAAGAATGGGCCCTTGTTCCCATAAACATATCAACCAATTCTATTGGACAAGGGTGGTCGAACTCTCCCGCTAGATCTCTCCATTTCGAGCATACTCCTTGAACTTCTCATCACGACCCATAGACATGCTCAGAGTTGCATGCGAGTGGGTGTCAATTCAGATTGTACTCATACTTCCCAGAAAGCATCCGCTAAGTCACCCAAGTACGGATACGGCCATTCTCTAGTTGATAATACCACCCAATTGAGTTCCGCATAAACTCTTGAAAATAATGCATCCACAACTTTCGTCATCATGTGGGATTGATCTTCCGAACATAGGATTTCAAATGCAGCTTCGGACAAGAAATGCCATCATACTTGGCAAAAGTGGGAACTTTGAATTTGGGAGGAATCACAACACCAGGGACAAGACTCAGATCATCAAAATTCAACCCCTGACATCTTCAGATTTTCCACAGCATTCAGACGGTCTTCAAGTTGTTTGTACTTATCATCTTCATCAGAGTACTGGCCATTATCATAGTCTTTTTCAGGCTCAGGCTGATTGCCTTCATCATCACCTTTGACACTCCCCTCATTCTTGATACTTCCTTCAGAGAGCTCTATTCGACTGACCACTATTGGACCACCCTTGTAGCGTCTGCCCATGTTGAGAAGACCAACAACCTTCTTCTTTCTGTTGATGAGCTTTTTCAGATCCTCTTGGCCTTGGACCAAGCTAGTGAACATTTGCTGAAACTGAGCATTCGAGCTCAAGATCTTTGATACTGCTCAAGAGCCATTTCTGCTAAAATAAATAGCGAGAGAATGAGAAAACCAATCTTCAATGTACCTGTGATGCAATGTTATGCTATGATATGCAATGTTTATGCAAATGCGATGCAATGTTTTCAAGGACCTTAGAGATTTAAATTTGTTAAACAAGCACGAACAAACATTTATTAGTTCTCTTTTTATTCTTTCTCTTTTTAAGTACAAAAGATAGTTCAAAAGAAAAGCATAAAAAATCCTAAAAGCTCTAAGTCTCCCATGGGCGCTTCCTCTTGGTGCCGAGGTAGGCGTTGATGCTTCGCTCCTCGTGAAGTAGCTTTGTCAACTCTAGTACCTTCTTCTCGCTTGCATAACACTAAGCTTCGAATGTATCCCTTTCTTCCTTAAGCTGAATCCAGGATCTCTTCAAGTCTTCAAAATCAGTAGGCATGTCAGGATGGTAAACAGTATACGGTACGTCACCTATAGCAATAGGTTCCATAATTACTGGTAGAACAGGCGTGAATGGCATCATGAGATTTTGAGCTCGAGCTCGCACCCATCTGAGGTAAGGTTCCCAAGGAATGGAGTTCTGGTGCCCCAAAGTCTTGGTATCAGTCTTCTTTACCATGCCCCAAGCATGTATAAACCTTCGTCGATAATTCTGGAGATCGTGATTGTAGTCGAACACAATGTCTTGGAGAAGCATATCATGTGGACCATCTCTTCGAGCAAAACCAAACTAACGTAGAGCTAGAGAAGGGTTGTAAGTAATACCTCCCCTTATACCAAGTAGTGGTACATTAGGGAACTCTCCACAACGCTCAATGAATGTGAAGTCCTTTTGAGAAAAAAGACTCCAACGGATATCTGAATGAGAGAGTGACATTAATCTTTGAGACCACTTCAACCTTTGCTCGTTCTTCAAAACTGATGGAGGAAGGTGCGAAATAAACCACCTGGATAATAATGGTATGCAACACATGAGAGTTCCTTGTCTCTTAGTGGTATGAGTGTGGAGAGAATGTAGGATATCCCCAAGTAAAGTAGGCACCAGATTACGGGTAAGAAACAGCTTGATGGCGTTGACATCTCTGAATTGATCCGGTTAGGAAATAGAACCAAACCATAGATTAGCAAGGCCACAATGCCTTCGAATGCATGGAAACTCATAACTTTGAGGAATTCTCGGGCTTTCTTAATTAGGAACTTAGCAAGTAAACCCTTAACTCCGCTTCTCGTTTCCCAATTAGCTTCAATGTCTGAGCGCTTAAGATGTAAGGCTGATGCAATGTCTTCGTACTTCGGAACCTTTTCTAAACCGGTGAATGGCATTTGGTCAAGAATAGGTACCCCAAGTAGCTTAGAGAACTCTTCCAAGATAGGAACCAACTGATAATCTGGGAATGTAAAGCAATGGTGTTTCGGATCGAAGAACTGGAATAAGACGTGCATCATATCCTCTTCAAAACCGAAGATAACCAATTCAAGTAGATAACCATGTCTTTTGATGAACTGAGCATGGTCGGGAATCTCTGAAACCAATTCTTTGAACTGAGAAGGTATACCCATGAAGTTGATTCGGATAGTCTTTCTAGAAGCCATAATCCCTACAAAACAGAGCAAAGATAAATCCCTAGGTCCTTGAAATAGTTAGAAATGATATACAATGCGAATGATGTCATTATGTCATGTTTAGCACACACAAACAAATCACACAATGAGCCTAGGTTTAAGGCTTGCATGAGGTATAGGTGATTACCCTACCAAAAGTTTGAGTTGGTTCATCCTGTCCTATAATAGTAACTGTTCTAGGAATCTCACATCATTGATCTTTCTCGTAGGCGTTTATTTCAATACGACTACCAAGTGGTCGACCGAAAATATCCCAAAAGTCGGATCTCAATGAGCATAGCATCGAGTATCAACCAACCTTGGTCTACACCAAAGCCGGCCATCTCACTACCTTCTAATGGCCAAGATGGGTCAATTAAGGTTCTAAAAGTTTAGTTAGCTGATGACACCACGCAGAAGCCAAATACTATCCTCAACTTGGGAATGAAGAGTATCAGGACATCCAAAGTGTCACGCTAACGTAGCCATCATGTTGACCATTTCGATATACGTCTAACGGTCGCGACGATTTATTGCTACTTACCTAAAAGGAAACCCGGATCCGGGTGTAGGATCCCCCAACAATATAATACCCAAGCAACCCTTAAAGATAAAGCAAGCAAGTCAAACAGAAAGCAATAAAAGATGATCTATAAATCCTTAAGGCATTCTCTTTAGGTGTTTCTACAGAGTCGCCAGCCTGTAATACGTGAACTCGACTTTGTGGATTTTGTATCGCAAATGCGGATAGCAAGAGTCGCCACCGACTTTTCTTTTATCCAATTAAGGGAAGGTAAAAGTAGTAAAAGACCTTCGTTAGATTTTGAGTAAGGGAGAAGGTTATGAAAAGGGAAGGTATTAGCACCCCTTTCCATCCGTAGTTATCTACGGGCTCTTAGTTGCTCTTAGATCACTTTAAAATTGTGCTTTCTGTGTGTTTGAAAAAATGTTTTGAAAAGGCATTTCGCTTTGACTTTGTAATGATTCATGTAGGAATGTATACAAAGTGTTCGGAAATGTTTTGTTTTGAAAAGAGTTTTGAACTTTGACAAAAGTGTGAGGTGCAAAAAGTATTTGATAGAGCAAGCAACTAAAAGTCTTATTACCTACTCAGAATGGTCGTTTTCGTATTGTTTTACGTTCCTTTAGAATAGTGCTATCCATACCATTAGTTGGTAGGTAACCCATTCTGGATGTAAGCGGACATTCAAGGACATCGGATGGTCATAGAAAGCAACTTGTAGGAAGTATCCTAGCACATTCGAAGGGACTATCATCATTTTTTCGTAGGCGACAATCGAGGGTCAAGATCATGTATTCGGAGGCGACATCGTGGGTCTTATGATCTTTGTATCAAAGGGACTATGATGATTTGTTTTGAAGGCAACGGTGCTAGAATACCTCCACGTTCGAGGGACTTGACCATGTTTGAATTCGTAAAGGCAACGAGAGAGAATTACCCTAAGGGGTGCATGTGTGAGAAAAGTGTGTTGAATTTCAGATATGTTATCTTGCAAATTAGAGTGAGCTATGTTCAATTTTAGTCTTGCCACACACGCCTAATTAATAGCAGTTTATAGGGTGCGGAAAGTAAATAGCGAAAACGTAAAGTGCGGAAAGATAAATCCTACGCTATTACATGGCTTTGGGGCAGATGCATAATTGAAAAGTGCGGAAAATAAAAGCCCTACTTAAACTATTACATCCCATAGGCAATTACATAATATGAAAAAAGAAAAAGCGATAAAAATTGTCCGAAACGATATAACCTGTGAAAAGAAGAGAAATCGGGAAATACGAGGAAATCGAATAAGAGGAAAGTGTTAGTAAAAATAATAATTTTTGAATGAGAAAAATGTTTCATGCTGGAAATAACATTAATATGCTAAAATAATTTTTTGGGATTTTTTGGAGTTAATTTAATAATTAAAAATCAATTAAAAGTGATTTAAATGCAAAAATGTAAATTAAATTAAATATGCATGCAAAAATAATATTTTTAATTTTATAAATTTAATAAACATTTTCTAGAAATAATGCAAAAAGAAAAATATTTTTTGGTGTTTTTAAATGCATGATAAAAATATTTAAAGTTAAATTAAATGGTATGAAAATATTAAATAAATAGAAAAATATGAAGTTTGTAAAAAAGGAAAAAAGAGAATGGTCCTGGTGGGAGTTGAACCTGTGACCATTGAGAGAATATCCTTCATCCAATGCCTTAACCACTGCGCCATGTGACATTTGGTGTTTGTAAAACCAAAATCAATTGAATAAAAGTGATACGCGTGTCCTTGTTTTGACTTCAAGCACAGTCAGCTAGCCAGGCCCAGTTACTTACGCATGAACGAATCAAATCGCTCCATCTCGCCACGCCAGCTTCTCGCCGGTCAACAAAGTCCACGACGTCGGAGCCCTAGCTCCGGTCGTCTTCTCCGGCGGCCTCAATCGTCAAACCTGAAAAAATACATGAAATAAAGAAGCAAGAGGTACCCTACCCCCCTAAATCGAGGGCTGCGATCTCAATGGTGGCATTAGTTTTGGCTAAATCGTCCTGTACATTGAGTTTTGAAGGAAATAACCTAAACTGCCCTAACAATGGCAGTTGATGTTTTCTACGTGTATGCTTGCATGTAAGGTATCAAATACATTCTAATGAACCTCCTGAACACAAACAAACACACAAAAAGCATTAGCAACGCATGAATAATAAAATTTGAATTTCAAAAGTTTACCAAATCGGAGCAAGCTATAGATCGAGTTCGGCAGCCTGGGCTTGATGTATGGATTGATTTCGATTGCTGGAGACCTCAGGAACAAGATTGGATGCTCAAAACACCTTGAATTTGGCTGGAGAATGGAATTCTAATTTTGACAACTTTGAGAAATTTTTTGACAAAATAAGGGTTATGCTTTGAGCTAGGGTTTCTTGTGTGGCTTGTGATGCAGCTTGCTTGGTATTTATAGAGTGATTTGGGATGGCAAAGAGAGTGAAAAAATATTTGATCTTGAATGTGCATTTATTTCTTTTCAAATAAAATCAAATTTTGGAAAAAATTTGATTTTCTCTTCAATGTGAGAGCTAGCACGAATTTGGCATGTTCCATGGGCTATCTTGGACCTCAAGTTTGATAGAAATTCACTCCTTTTGATAGAAAGTATGAAGAAGTTATGCTCAGTCAAAGTTTGGTTGACTTTTCACTGAGAAACCCTAATTTGGAAAGTGTGACTTTTGAGAAAATCTTGAGTTTTCTTGATGAATCATGATCAACCCTTGATCAAATGATGAATGTAACTTCAAAATGAGGATGTTGACCAAAAAATCAGGAAGTTTGACTGTATGTTGACCACAGTTGACTTTTTGTCCAATACAACTAATTTTCAACCATCTGAGCAATTGTCTGAGGAAACTTGACTTGTGAGCCTTGAAACTTGACATGGAGAATCTTTGAAGCATATGAGGAGGCATGATGACCATTGGAGATGTTGGAAGTCCATCTGGATATGAGTGTCATACCCCAATTTTTGACCTAATATACCACCTCACATTTGCATCATTGCATAACTAACAGTTCAGACAGCATTAATCGGGTATAGCATTCACAGGTCAAAATTAGGGTTTCATCAGATTTTCATCTGATTCTGGAGCCAACCAATTAGGGTTTGAGATCCTTCTATCTCATTTGATCTATCTTGATCAAATCATCACCCTTCCATCCTCAGATATCAAATTCTCTCACAGATCAATCAAGGATCGACCAATTAGGGTTTTGATCGGGTGTGAGAATTCTCTGACTTTTTGAGCAGTGGATGACTTTTTTGGGTAGAGATTGGTCATCATATATTAGATATAACCTCTTGACCTAATTTCTGGATTCAAATCATCACAGAAGTTCACAGAATTCATCAGTCGTTTTCAGAAACATCTGATGAAATTTCATCTGCACAGAAAAGTCAAACTTTGACTTTTGGTTAAAATTTTCAAAACAAAACTTTTTCAATCATCAAAATACTTCAAATGATCCATCATGATCATCAAAAATCAAAGAATTTGAAAAAGTCAACAAAAAGTCAAAATTTCTATAACTTAGAAAAATTTCTAAGTGTTGAAATTTCTCATTTTTTCCAAACTTCAAGCCATTGTTTCACCTAGTTCCAATTGGAATTTGAAAAAACTCAAAACATGAAAGTTGTAGATCATGAAAAAATATTTCCAAAATGTCCAAGAACTTCAAAATCCATGGAGGCTAGCTATGTTTTTAAAATTGAAACCAAAGGTTCCATGAAACTTAATTTTCAAAGTTCATAACTTCAAATTATAGGTCATTTTGTGTTTTTTCACTTAAACCACTTGCCACCTTGCCAAAATGACTCATCAAACTAATAAATATCAATGAGAAGTGATGATTGAAGATAGGATCAAATTGAGGATTTTTACACATGGTGAAAAAAGGAAGGTTCCTTTTACTTTCCAAAAAGACTAGCTTGCCCTTTAAGTCATCCTTGAATCACAAAATGCCATGGACATTTGCCTAACATTTCAGAACTCTATTGCCTATAAATTGATCACAAATTCAAGAGAAATGGACACCAAAGCAAATACAAATACATACTCTCACTCTTTTTCTTGAAACTCAAGTATCATAGCTCAAATTGCCAAACATTACAATTTTCAAATTTAGCAAGAATTGTGATACTCTTTGGTGTCTAACATATCATAATGTCCATATGGAATCAGTTTGAACATTAAAATCAACATAGAACAAGCTAGGATTCAAAATCACATTTCATGTCATCTTCTTAACCAAAACTGCCTTAAAGCACGAATTCATGGCTAAGCTGGATTATTTGGAGTTTTGATCATCCATACACCTTCCATGAACATCATGGAGTTGATCCAAAACAATCACAGCCATCTGTAACAACTCTAACATCAAAATCGAGTTCCATTTTTCAGTCTGTGCAGGTCGACTTGGGCAAGATGATTCAGCTTGATTCATGATGCGCAGACCACTCATATAGCTTCCTTACATGCCGTTGGTGCTCACACAATCAAGAAATAGCAACTGGAAACACGTTTGCATCGAATTCGATCTCAACTTTTCCAGGTATGAACTCGAAACTGGTTATCATGATTCCTTACATCATTTGAAAAAAACTCACGGTCGTTTTGTTTCTGCACCCCTAACGAACATTAACCCTCAAAAAAATCCAAGAATCATGAACCACGAATCATTTAATTTGAAAAATCAGTTTTAGGGTTCATACGAGTTTTTCGAATCAAAATCATTCTGGGTTTAAAATAAATGAAATTAACATGCATAATCATACTCGTGGTACAAAATCGTTCAACTTTGATGTTTACATCATGAGATTTCATCAAGAAACGAAGATTTTAGGTTGAATTCATCAAACTGAAAATCAAAAACCACAAACCCAGGTTCGCGCGTGTTCATGTGTTCTTCAGTTTTCAAATTTTCAAATTAACCAATATAATATCTACGCGTGTTTTAATCCACTAACACATCCAAACACGCTGGCTCAGTTGGTTGCTTGCTTGGTCTTAGTCCTTTCTGCCACGCGTCCACCCAAAGGTCATGGGTTCAAAACCCAGCAAGACCATTTCTTTTACAAACTTGTCATTTTTTCATGTTTTTTTATAAAACTTCAACAATTTTTTTGACCAATCAAAACTCCTTATTTTAAGGTGATTTTTTGGACACTTGTCAATAAATACATCTATTTTGTGATAGTGCAAAAATTTTCAGAAAAAACTTTCATCTGATTATATTTTAATCGAGCCGAAAACGACGTTCTGAACACTTTTTCAAACCTCCTTAAAAGGTGAATTTTTCCAGTTTTCGACTTCCGATTTTTTTCAAAACTTTTCATACATCAACTTAACATCTCAAAACATTTTCAAATCATTTTCCAAAAACATTTCATCAAACTTGCATCTTTTTACCATGATCGATCCAATTCAAACGATAAAACTGATTTCGGCTTCTCTCGAATTTCTCGATCGATCATGGGCCTCCCTTATGGTGTAAGTCCCAATCCTTTATGTACATATTTAGTTTTACTTGTACATACTCAAAATCTTCATTGTCAATATTCAAACATAAACAAATTTCTTTCGTTTGTTTTCATTCGTTTGTTTATACGCCGATGCCATTGGTATTGAAAGGAGCATTATTCCCTGTGAAACTATTTTCAAACCAATGGGCCTCCATCACGGTGTAAGTCCCATAACATTCTTTTATGTACATAATATTTCTTTGTACATATCAACTTTTTGTCAAAACACTTTTTACAAAGTTTCATCTGTACATAATACAGATACTCATTTTATACTCAAGTACAGACAAACTTCGATCGTTTGTTTTCATTTCACTTGTGTATACTCAAACCCATAGTCTTGTGTGTACATATTTTCTGTGTACATATCAAACACTTTTCATACAAAATTTTATCTGTACATAACACAGATACATTCTTTTTGTAAATACTCAAACACAGATAAACTTCGATCATTCGCCGTTTCATCTGTATACACACTAAATACCATTGATTTTGAAAGAAGTATTATTCTCGTGAAACTATTTTCAAATCAATGGGCCTCTTGTTGTAAGTCCTAACCTCCTATGTACATCCATCTTTGTCTGTATATAAAACTCGCTCGTACATATTCATTTCTTGTACACGCTCAAACTTGTGAATAATCAAGTTACGCTGCTTTCAAACGCTCGTTTCACGTACACTTGTTTATATTTCCTTCATAAACTCCTGCAAATAAACATCATGCATTGTTTATATTTCCTTCATAAACTCCGTGAATACATATCACACACACACTGCTTACATAACTGCCTAGTTATTAACATAACAAATTAGACTAATCAATAGGTTCCATATTTAGCCTCCGCTGGGCTTCATACAAGACAACTCATCACCAATTGAGTATAGCCTCCGCTGGGTTTATACAAGACAACTCATCCTCAAGATGAGTCATTGGGCTTCATACAAGATATTTTTATCTCCAGCAGAGTTCACCTTCTCTTAGGCTTTGTACAAAGAAACTCTCCCACGAGTTAGCCTCCGCTAGGCTTCATATAAGACAACACCTGCTGAGTCGCCTCCTCTTGGGCTTCGCTCAAAAGAACTCCTCATTGAGTTTAGCCTTCTTGGGCATCATACAATGAAAGAGACAGAAATCTCTTACCTCCTCTTGGGCCTCCAATACAAAGAATCACCCGCTAAGATAGAACCTCGAAGGATGGTTTCCTGAAATCACTTTCAAATTCATAGAGTAAAATTTCCGTGAAATTGCTCTTACTCAAGAAAGGATTTCTCGGTGAAATCCCTTTCAAGCCAAAAGCCGCCATACCCTATAGCTTCCTCTGAGCTTCATACAAGGACCCTCGATGACCCTCGATGACCCTAATGCCTCCTCTGGCTAACAATACAAGGACCCATGGGCTTCTTAAAAGCATCCCTTTAATCCAATCAATTTCTCCTAAGAGATTTAGACATCTATCATCTCTATGGAAGAAGTATCTCATCCATTACATCACATACAGTCAAAAAATTTTCAAACTTTTCAAACTGTTTTCAAACAAAAAAAACATCTGTTAATTGTAAGTGGTAACGCTTGTACACTCAAGCAAAACACCCAATACTTACAGTTAAAAGATTCGATCATCTTTTTCAAACATCTTTCTTAAACATGTAAGTGGTAACGCTTGTACACTCAAGCAAAACACCTGATACTTACGATGAAAGATTTTTATCAAACAACTTTTCAAAAATGTATGTGATGAAATAGGTTAGATACATTTTTCATTAAGATGACATTTGTCTGTCTCTTACTAACATCCCGTTGCTTTCCACTAGCATAAGTGGGAACTACGATTGCTCGACTTTCTCAACATCCTTTGAGAATACGAGGCACAAGGTCTCATCCTTGCCGAGCAAATTTCTATCTCCCTCGCACTAAACAAACCATAGAACCCTCGAGATCCGAGCTACAAATGCTCCGATTCCCACTAGATATGTATGCGTAAGATCCATGATCTTTGCGAGCACAATAATAATAACCCTAGATTCTTAAATAACCTATCTGCTTCTTAAAATCCCAAAGGAGAAACTTTTCCAATCATAGAAATAGCAATTAAAACACACAACATATCAAACATATTCATATATAAAGTGAGATAACTACATATATTTAGGGTGCTCCATCTATTCCTTTATATAACAATCCCCTTACTCGTATCTCCCCAATGTTACGCCTAGTTTGCGCTAGTCGTTACGCATACCAATATCAATTGAGGGTATTTCACTTTCCCCTTTTCATAATCATTAAATCATCTTTCTTGTGTTGAAAATAATAAAGCTTGATGCTCATGCATCTTTATAAACAAATCAAAAGATTTAAATCGTTACGCACTAAGATCCGAACTCACGTCAGATCCTCAGCGCCACCTTTAACGCGAACAGAAAAATGGCGACTCGCTGGGAGTACTGAAACTTTGATTTTTCAAAAAAAGAAAACGCGTTACTCTGTCCGAGAGCACCAAGCTTTTTTTTGTTTTCAAAAAGAAAAGAAAGGGGATAAGCTTTTTATATTTTGCATATATCTAGGTGGAGGTATTAATACGTGAGCAGTTCAATGCTTTCGAAGTTAATATTTCCCGCGCAGTGGAGGTTGTCTTGAGGGTATTGTGTTTAGCGAGTAATTGCGAAAACGTTGTATCTTCGGGGGAACTTAAGAAGCTGAGTGGACTGTAGAACACATAAACCATCCTGGCCATTAGGATGTAGTGTAGAGATTATTCGGGTGTAAGCCTAGAGTAATTGTCATGCGAGACTACGATCAAAGTAGTTTTCTTGAAAATATTATTGGACCATCGAGTATTCACCAAATCCAATAATGTTTTGAAGGGAGTGTTGAGCTCAGATATCGAGAACCCGTTTCTGTGAATAAGCCCTTAGAACTTAACCACGTTGATTCTTATCGCTGGCTTCATGCTCGTGACTTCAACGCTTGACCGTGTGTATAACCACTAACCATGTTTGTGCATTCATGCATTCATTCATTCAAAAAACTTCTTCATTTCTCTTCCATTTCCAAAGAATTTAGAGATTTTTCTTTGTAAAATATTTTAGGTTAGAGTGATGGACGCCGAGGAAGATTCACCAAGAGATACAGCTTTAGAATTCGATGTAGGAAAGTTAAAAGAGTTAGCATCCTTGGTAGAAGATCCCTGATTTCGTAAAACGCTATGGAACTTTTTAACTCTTCCGAACGCTAACGTTGATGAAGGACTTCTCAAAACTTTCGCTCGGTTCTACGATCCATCATTGCTTCACTTTCCCGATTATCTGATGCCTACTTTGGAAGAGTACGCATATCCTAGGTATCTCAAGATCGACAAAGTGCCTTTCAATGGTTTGGAAGCCATTCCTAAGTCACAAGTCATTGCAACGATGACTCACTTAAAGAAATCTGAGATAGACAAAAACCTAACTACCAAAGGAAAACTCTTAGGACTGACTTCAAAATTCCTAATGGAGAAGGCTCTTAAGTTCTCTCGGCCGTAGTATGGTAGCCTTTGAAGCTATTTTAGCTTTACTCCTCTATGGATTGGTGTTGTTTCCCAACGTCCCAAATTTCGTTGATATTAACGCCATAAGGATCTTTCTGATTGGAAATCCTGTTCCCACTTTGCTCGGTGACATATACGTCTCTATTCATCATAGGAATCGTCAAGGAGACGGAACTATCGTGTGTTGCGTACCTCTGTTTTTCAAATGGATTACCTCACATTTGCCTAGATCTCCTATCTTCCGCGAAAACAAAGACGAGTGGCATTGGTCCAGAAGACTCATGTCTCTTACAAACGACGATATCCATTGGTATACCTTGGCAAACAATGAGATGGAAATCATTGAAAGTTGTGGAGAATTTGCCAACGTACCTCTCATTGGTACGAGAGGGGGAATCAACTACAACCCATTTCTAGCAAAACGTCAGCTCGGATACGCGAATTCTGGTAAACCTTCCAGCTTTACAGTAGAAAGCTACTTCTATCATGAAGGAGAAGATTCCCAAGGATTGAAGGCTAGGATGGTTAAAGCCTGGCATCACATCCGAAGAAAAGGAAAGGGAAAGGCAAAGAATTGTGTAGCCATGGAAACCTACACTTCTTGGGTAAAGAAAAGAGCGAAGGAATTCTGAATGCCTTACGCTTATGAGGATCCCATGTTCTCACCGCCCAAATCAACAAATTTTCCTGAAGAGAATACCAAGAAGCCTTGACCAAGATAAGGTTTGAGAAGGAAGCTTTGGAAAGCAAATTCCTCAAGACTAACCTTGAGATTGAGAAGCTCAAGAAGCAAGTCAAAGATCATGAAAAGACGCTCTACTTCCAGGATGAATGGCTCATGGAGAAAGATGAGAAGATTCGCCAGAAGGATAGCGCAATCCAGAAATACGTCAAGGAAGGGAAAAGAAAGCTCGAGGAGATGACAATGATCTAGCTCCCAACAAGTGGAAGAGAGTCATTAGCAAGCTAAGAGCCGAGAAAGCCAAACTAAAATCTCACTATGGGAAGGAAACTGTCGCATCAAGTTTTGATCGTCATCCGACGAAGATGTTTAATTAGTTTAATTTAGTTTGTAATTTTATCATTTATTGTATCATTTGTGTGAGCAATGCTCCAACAAAAAAAAACAATCGTTGTAATCTTCCTTCATTAATCAATAAAATTCGTGTTTTCCATCCAAATATTTGCTAGAAATATCTCGTTTAGTGTAAATTCTTTGGAAATTTCTTTTCTTTACAAATCATATTCATGCATCATACTTTGCATTTGAGTCTATTGATTAGGGTCTGATACTTTCAACTTTTCCAGCTTTCACAGCTTTTCTAGCTTGAACAGTTCGAACAAATAGAAAGATCGTCAAGCTGTCGCGTCTTAGAGTTTCTCGACTGCGTCCGCAGCCAACTCGAACGTACGATACCAGATCAAAAAGAAGAAAAGTAATGGAGAATTTTGAACAAGAAAACGTTGAACTCCGTGGTACAAGAACCACACTACAAGGAGAAGTGGAGAGACTCACGTTTGGTCAATTCGCACACAACAAGAAAGTCAACAAGCGTCGAGCACCAAAACCAAATAGCAACTTCCGAGGATACTACTACTCCGCTTCATCCGTCGCATCAAGAGTTCACCTTTAACATGCCGTAGGGCTATCCATGGGGAATGCCTTTAACTTCGGCATTGAGTTCGCCAACCGACTTCTCAAACAACCTCGCTTGAAATACCTACTTTGCAGCAGTAACGCCATTCACTCCACAACGGAATAACTTTTCCACAAGTAACAATGTCGGTTTCTCAACCGATCATGTTGAACTCACCTGTAGTGCATGCTACCACACGAAGAAGTTCATCACACTCAGAAATAACATGAACGCCATGGTTCAATGGAGAATCTCCAGAACCTCCTCAAAATGCTTGAGATAAAACGATTCGAGGGAAAGAATTGTTTGGAAAAACAGACTTGTGCTTAGCTCCTCGTAAAAATACGCAAAATTCAAAGTCCCCGACTTTGAAAAGTACAAAGGAAACTCCGTCCGCAAAGTCATCTCACGATGTATGCCAGAAAATGTCTACGCATAAATGAGGATCATCATTGTTAATTCATTACTTCCGTGATAGTCTCACCGTGCCGCATCAAGTGGTATATGGGTTTAGACAAGACGAATATCCAAACATTCAACGACCTAGGCAAAGCCTTTATCCAAAGAAGACAAATTCAACTTGGATATGGCTCCCGATAGGATCAACTCCGCTCCATGTCTCAAAAGGAAAGAGAGACATTTAAGGAATATGCGAACGATGGAGGGAAATTGCCCAAGTCAATCCGCCTTGGAAGAGAAAGAAATGACTAAGGTATTCTCAACACTCTTGGTCCATTCTACTATGAGCGAATGATCGCTAGCGCCCCGTGACTTCAATGAAATGGTAAGCATGGAATGCGACTAGAAGAAGGGTTCGGACAGACGCCTAACCAAGGAAGTAGGATCTTCTAGTAGTACAAAGAAAGTTGGAACCACTTCCCAAGGAAAAAGAGCATGACGTAGGAATGGTGTCCCGAGGAAACCACAAAAATGTCATTCGACAACGATGTAGCCGCCATAGCACCCACCGTCAACATTAACCCGTGAATTGCTCCGCACTTCAACAAAATCAACAAACTCAACAAATTTCGCCAATGTGCCAGCACAATCAAACCGACGCCTCGGGGTCACCGACTCAATTCCTATGACGCATACGTAACTTTATCCTGCGCTAATAGAAAGGAATCTAATACAGACAAGGTTACCACCCCCAGTCCCTGAAAAACTACCATGGTGGTACAAAGCTGATGTTTCTTGCCCTTTCCACCAAGGGGCACCAGGCCATGACCTTGAGCATTGCATAGCATTGAAGGCAGAGGTACAGAGATTAGTGAAGACTAATCTTCTTTCCTTCAGAAACACAAGTCCGAATGTGCAAGCCAATCCGCTTCCCAGTCATAGTGGACACTCAGTAAATCTAATACTAAGGAATACAGACAGGTACCTTGTCACAGACGTAGACTTGATCAAAGGAAACCTGGTGCATCTCCATGAATCATACAGTGCAATGGGTGGTTTCACTAAGCACGATTACGCAGCTTGCAACATCTGCCATAAAAACATTCGTGGATGTTACACCATAAGAACAGACATTCAGCATTTGCTAGACATTGGTGACCTGCAGATTTACAGAAATAGAAACGACCATGACGTAAATACAATAGGGCATTTTCCGCATGAGCTTTTAGTCTCAGATATCAACTCGGAAAATCCCGAAGTAAACATTGTGATCCCTTGTTTCAACGAACCAACCGATCAATTCAAAAACATGTCCTTGCAAAGGCATAAAAATCCACCTGTCCCGGATGAAGTTTGGGATACCTTGGGAGAGCCAAGTGGTAAGTATGACTACATGGTGAAGTACTCTACGCCAGAAAGCTCAAAAATCCGGATCGAAGATATCCAACCCACAGGATGGGGTGATGACTTTGAATACCCTAGTCAGTCAGAAGAGGGATATGCATCTTCTCCGCCTAATCAGCAAATCGAGGTCCCAAATGAAGATCTCTGCTCCAACACATCTGTGGAATTCACCAAACCAGATCCTGGTTATCACTACATCAACATGATCACTGAAGATCAAGAATATGACTCGGGGATACGATCTAGAAAGTGTCGCCGACAACGAGTCTCTTCACTCAGAAGACTGGAAGGAACATCCCCAGTATTCAACACAGAGATCAACAGGAAGTACGAATGCTATATCTCACACTTCCCGATCTGTTAATCAAGAAGATCGCTTTAGCAGCACCAAAGGCAAAGGCCATCGTCCAGAGTCTTCAAAGCCTGCTCAACCAGCAACCAAAGTTTACTCAAGGGTTAAACCAAGTGGGAAATTACCAGAGTATCTCGATATCCAAGGAGTTCGTCATTACTGGAAACCTGTTGAAGTTAGGACTAATGTTCATAGCTCTAAGTAGTTTATCTTTGCTTTTGTTTTGAACTCTCGCTTCGCCCAGAGCGAAGAGATGTTTTATAGGGTTTAGTTTTAAATAATCTCTCTTTGTCTTGCCCAAGACAAATGAGTTTGTATTTAAGGGCCCTGTTCATATTGTGAATCATAAATAAAATGCGTTGTTTTGATTCCACACTTTGTGTTTATTTTTCATTTTACCCTTTCTTGGAAATGATAATCCTAAAAAACACAAAAACAAAAAAAAAATCATAATGAAAAATTAATCTGCATACACTCTCAAAAAAAAATCTTTCTTTAATCAAAAATAAAATCAAAACATGCAGATTAAACAAATGGACAAATCCATTGAAAGCAATAACTCTATGCTCTCTCCTAACTTCGAAATCCCCTGTGATGTCGCCAAGGAAGAAGTTGAAGAAGAGATCCCTGATGAAATTTCTCGATTACTAAAACACGAGAGTACCCACTTGGGGCATCGTACAAGGATAAGAAAACTCTGAGGAGGCTTTCTAGGAATTTCTTCCTGAACGAAGATGTACTATACAAAAGAAACTTCAACATGGTTCTGCTCAGATGCGTCGACAGACAAGAAGCAGACACGATCATCCATGAAGTGCACGAAGGGTCATTTGGAACCCATTCGAATGGGCATGCAATGTCTAGAAAAATCTTGAGAGCAGGATACTATTGGATAACGATGGAATCCGATTGCTGTAAACACGTCAAAAGATGTCACAAGTGCCAGATCTACGCAGATAAGATCCATGTGCCACCGACTCTACTCAACGTTCTCTCCTCTCCGTGGCCATTCTCCATGTGGGGCATCGACATGATTGGAATGATTGAACCAAAAGCGTCCAACGGACATCGCTTCATTCTAGTAGCCATTGACTACTTCACCAAATGGGTCGAAGCAGCGTCTTACGCCAACGTCACAAGACAAGTGGTTGTGAGGTTCATCAAGAACAACCTCATTTGCCGATATGGAATTCCAAGTAAGATCATTACTGACAATGGATCCAACTTGAACAACAAAATGATGAAAGAACTGTGTGAGGAATTCAATATCGAGCATCATAACTCGTCTCCTTACCGGCCAAAGATGAACGGCGCCGTTGAAGCAGCTAACAAGAACATCAAAAAGATCGTTCAGAAAATGGTCGTCACTTACAAAGACTGGCATGAAATGTTGCCATTTGCTCTGCACGGGTATCGTACTTCAGTACGCACTTCAACAGGGGCAACTCCTTTTTCTCTAGTATACGGCATGGAAGCAGTGCTCCCCGTAGAAGTTGAGATTCCATCAATGAGAGTTCTCATGGAAACAAAGCTATCTGAGGCTGAATGGTGTCAAAGCAGATACGACCAACTGAACTTAATCGAAGAGAAGCGCCTGACCGCTCTATGTCATGGACAACTCTATCAAAGAAGAATGAAAAAAGCTTTCGACAAAAAGGTCCGACCTCGTGAATTCCGAGAAGGCGACCTCGTGCTTAAAAAGATTTTGTCTTTTCAAACAGATTCTAGGGGCAAATGGACTCCTAACTACGAAGGCCCATACATCGTCAAAAGAAGCTTCTCTGGCGGTGCTATGACTCTCACAACCATGGACGGTGATGAACTCCCGCATCCTGTGAATGTTGACGCAGTCAAAAAATACTTTGTCTAAAAAAAACAAAAGAACAGCTCGGTAAGTCGAAAACCCGAAAAGGGCGGCTTAGGCAAAAATGAGCGTCTCGGTGGATTGAAAACCTGAAAAGGCGATCCAGGCATTAGAGACAATAAATAGAAAATATCCTGATAGATTGAAAAAAATCTGAAAAGACAATCTAGGCAAAAACAAGGATACAAAAAAAAATGACAAAGTAACTGCACTCAGTCCGTACTTCGTCCATTTGAAGAAACTTCCATCAACGGATCTTCAATCAACTCTTCTAAAGCCACAAGCGCAGTGGGAATTCGAAGTTGTTAGGGATAATAGAGATTATTTGCTTTCAATGTAGCCTTTTCCCAATAAATTATCATTTCCAACTCTTGTAAATAGCTCATGGAATCACGCCTTTGGCTGATTACCATTCTATCAATAAACTTGAGCCTTGTGCCTTTTGTTTGCAAATCCTGCTTTATTCTGTTTTGCAAAATAACGCTTTTATTGTGAAAATCACTTTTTTTGAAACAAAAATGTTTTAAATGAATTTTTACTTCAAAATTTTGAAACAAAAGCAAAATTCTCCTTTGAAACTATGAACACGGAAATAACTTCAACCGTTTTTCCAATAGTGTTTCGATCCCCAGTGGAGTTGCCAATTGCCTGCTACAGCAATTTTCTCCTCAACGGAAATCTTCAAAGGACGGTATTCTTATCTAAAAAGAATCCCCAATCAAGTTGCCAATGAAATGCCTTTCTCTGAAAGTGTAAAACATGCAACTCAAAATCTTCATCAGTGAACGTTTACACCAGTGCTGTAATCTTCACTAAGTATTTGTTCAAACTGTGACGCGGTCCTCTTCCCCAAATATCTCTTTAGTGTCTTTGTCAAAGTAGTGTTAGCATACATATAACATTCATGACATTCATACATAATAGCATCATTCATTGCATTTTTTGCATTCCTCGAAATGTTTGCTTCCATATCACTGGTGTAAATCATACTTACTCATGTAAGTACAAGTTTATCCCCAGTAGAGTCTCGCCAAATAGAAAAGATACATTTCTTTTTTATTCCCGGCAGAGTATCCCCAAACAGAGAAATGCATTTTCTTCTCTTCACCACATTCCCACCGAGATCATTCCTCATTTGGAACAATGTCTTGATTGACTGCTTTTCGCTCATTCCGAATAGAACCTCGTCTCTAATCAACAAAGCAATAAGCAATAGTCTCATTGTCTGAGCCGCTTATTTTCATTCCTAAACTTGTCATAAAAAGTTTGTTCTTCTCAACAAGGTCAAATCATGACCGTACGAGAAATTCCTCAGCAGTTTGTCTTTCTGTCAAGAAAAAAATCTGTGTCTTCTGATCAAAAATGCCCGCGTCTCCTCAAAAAGAGAGATCCTTGGCAAATTTGCATCCAGGAAAATAGAAACTCATTTTCGAGTTCTGTTCCTTTCATTGTCTGTTATTCACAAAGCTGAATACATGTCAAATTGTCTTAAAAGATTTACCTTGTTATAGTTATCACTTTGCTGATAATTGGTAATATCTTTAAAGCTCATTCCAGTACTGTTTCCACTACTGTCTGTTATTCACAAAGCTGAATATTCAGTAAATTTTCTCAAAAAAAAGTCACCTTGTTATAGTTATCACTTCGCTGATAATTGGTAACATCTTCAACATTCATTACCATAAACTATCACAAGGCTGATAATTGGTAATATCATTTTTCACTTACCTTAAACAATGTCACAAGGCTGACAGAAGGTAATCTCTCTGTTTCCGAAACGAAACAAACATTCACATGTTTTGTGAATCATTCTTTTCCCGACAGGGACGTGTTCACAAATTTTCCCTACCATGTCATTTCTTTGATATCATCCGGTGAAACTTTTTACAATCATTTTGCATCATCCGCATCTTTTGGTATCTTAGGTCCAAAATTTAGATTCTCGATATTTATATCTTTACACCTATCAAAACGAAGATATTCATCTTCATCTCTCGGTTAAAGAAACTTAAATAGGGCATCTATACCCCAATTTTTGACCTAATATACCACCTCACATTTGCATAATTGCATAACTACGCCTTAAAGATTAATCTGTATAGCATTCACAGGTCAAAATTAGGGTTTCATCAGATTTTCATCTGATTCTGGAGCCAACCAATTAGGGTTTGAGATTCTTCTATCTCATTTGATCTATCTTGATCAAATTATCACCCTTCCATCCTCAGATATCAAATTCTCTCACAGATCAATCAAGGATCGACCAATTAGGGTTTTGATCGGGTGTGAGAATTCTCTGACTTTTTGAGCAGTGGATGACTTTTTTGGGTAGAGATTGGTCATCATATATTAGATATAACCTCTTGACCTAATTTCTGGATTCAAATCATCACAGAAGTTCACAGAATTCATCAGTCGTTTTCAGAAACATCTGATGAAATTTCATCTGCACAGAAAAGTCAAACTTTGACTTTTGGTTAAAATTTTCAAAACAAAACTTTTTCAATCATCAAAATACTTCAAATGATCCATCATGATCATCAAAAATCAAAGAATTTGAAAAAGTCAACAAAAAGTCAAAATTTCTATAACTTAGAAAAATTTCTAAGTGTTGAAATTTCTCATTTTTTCCAAACTTCAAGCCATTTTTTCACCTAGTTCCAATTGGAATTTGAAAAAACTCAAAACATGAAAGTTGTAGATCATGAAAAAATCTTTCCAAAATGTCCAAGAACTTCAAAATCCATGGAGGCTAGCTATGTTTTTAAAATTGAAACCAAAGGTTCCATGAAACTTAATTTTCAAAGTTCATAACTTCAAATTATAGGTCATTTTGTGTTTTTTCACTTAAACCACTTGCCACCTTTCCAAAATGACTCATCAAACTGATAAATATCAATGAGAAGTGATGATTGAAGATAGGATCAAATTGAGGATTTTTACACATGGTGAAAAAAGGAAGGTTCCTTTTACTTTCCAAAAAGACTAGCTTGCCCTTTAAGTCATCCTTGAATCACAAAATGCCATGGACATTTGCCTAACATTTCAGAACTCTATTGCCTATAAATTGATCACAAATTCAAGAGAAATGGACACCAAAGCAAATACAAATACATACTCTCACTCTTTTTCTTGAAACTCAAGTATCATAGCTCAAATTGCCAAACATTACAATTTTCAAATTTAGCAAGAATTGTGATACTCTTTGGTGTCTAACATATCATAATGTCCATATGGAATCAGTTTGAACATTAAAATCAACATAGAACAAGCTAGGATTCAAAATCACATTTCATGTCATCTTCTTAACCAAAACTGCCTTAAAGCACGAATTCATGGCTAAGCTGGATTATTTGGAGTTTTGATCATCCATACACCTTCCATGAACATCATGGAGTTGATCCAAAACAATCACAGCCATCTGTAACAACTCTAACATCAAAATCGAGTTCCATTTTTCAGTCTGTGCAGGTCGACTTGGGCAAGATGATTCAGCTTGATTCATGATGCGCAGACCACTCATATAGCTTCCTTACATGCCGTTGGTGCTCACACAATCAAGAAATAGCAACTGGAAACACGTTTGCATCGAATTTGATCTCAACTTTTCCAGGTATGAACTCGAAACTGGTTATCATGATTCCTTACATCATTTGAAAAAAACTCACGGTCGTTTTGTTTCTGCACCCCTAACGAACATTAACCCTCAAAAAAATCCAAGAATCATGAACCACGAATCATTTAATTTGAAAAATCAGTTTTAGGGTTCATACGAGTTCTTCGAATCAAAATCATTCTGGGTTTAAAATAAATGAAATTAACATGCATAATCATACTCGTGGTACAAAATCGTTCAAATTTGATGTTTACATCATGAGATTTCATCAAGAAACGAAGATATTAGGTTGAATTCATCAAACTGAAAATCAAAAACCACAAACCCAGGTTCGCGCGTGTTCATGTGTTCTTCAGTTTTCAAATTTTCAAATTAACCAATATAATATCTACGCGTGTTTTAATCCACTAACACATCCAAACACGCTGGCTCAGTTGGTTGCTTGCTTGGTCTTAGTCCTTTCTGCCACGCGTCCACCCAAAGGTCATGGGTTCAAAACCCAGCAAGACCATTTCTTTTACAAACTTGTCATTTTTTCATGTTTTTTTATAAAACTTCAACAATTTTTTTGACCAATCAAAACTCCTTATTTTAAGGTGATTTTTTGGACACTTGTCAATAAATACATCTATTTTGTGATAGTGCAAAAATTTTCAGAAAAAACTTTCATCTGATTATATTTTAATCGAGCCGAAAACGACGTTCTGAACACTTTTTCAAACCTCCTTAAAAGGTGAATTTTTCCAGTTTTCGACTTCCGATTTTTTTCAAAACTTTTCATACATCAACTTAACATCTCAAAACATTTTCAAATCATTTTTCAAAAACATTTCATCAAACTTGCATCTTTTTACCATGATCGATCCAATTCAAACGATAAAACTGATTTCGGCTTCTCTCGAATTTCTCGATCGATCATGGGCCTCCCTTATGGTGTAAGTCCCAATCCTTTATGTACATATTTAGTTTTACTTGTACATACTCAAAATCTTCATTGTCAATATTCAAACATAAACAAATTTCTTTCGTTTGTTTTCATTCGTTTGTTTATACGCCGATGCCATTGGTATTGAAAGGAGCATTATTCCCTGTGAAACTATTTTCAAACCAATGGGCCTCCATCACGGTGTAAGTCCCATAACATTCTTTTATGTACATAATATTTCTTTGTACATATCAACTTTTTGTCAAAACACTTTTTGCAAAGTTTCATCTGTACATAATACAGATACTCATTTTATACTCAAGTACAGACAAACTTCGATCGTTTGTTTTCATTTCACTTGTGTATACTCAAACCCATAGTCTTTTGTGTACATATTTTCTGTGTACATATCAAACACTTTTCATACAAAATTTTATCTGTACATAACACAGATACATTCTTTTTGTAAATACTCAAACACAGATAAACTTCGATCATTCGTTTCCGTTTCATCTGTATACACACTAAATACCATTGATTTTGAAAGAAGTATTATTCCCTGTGAAACTATTTTCAAATCAATGGGCCTCTCTTACAGTGTAAGTCCCAACCCTCCTATGTACATCCATCTTTGTCTGTACATAAAAAACTCGTTCGTGTACATATTCATTTCCTTGTACACAGTTCAAACTTGTGAATAATCAAGTTGCGCTCGTTTCAAACATTCGTTTCACAGACACTTGTTTATATTTCCTTCATAAACTCCTGCAAATAAACATCATGCATTGTTTATATTTCCTTCATAAACTCCTGTGAATACATATCACACACACACCTGTTTACATAACTGTCTAGTTATTAACATAACAAATTAGACTAATCAATAGGTTCCCCATATTTAGCCTCCGCTTGGGCTTCATACAAGACAACTCATCACCAATTGAGTATAGCCTCCGCTTGGGCTTCATACAAGACAACTCATCCCCAGCATGAGTCAGCCTCCGCTTGGGCTTCATACAAGATATTTTTATCTCCAGCAGAGTTCAGCCTTCTCTTAGGCTTTGTACAAAGAAACTCTCCCACAGAGTTAGCCTCCGCTTAGGCTTCATATAAGACAACACTCCCCTGTTGAGTCAGCCTCCTCTTGGGCTTCGTTCAAAAGAACTCCTCATTGAGTTTAGCCTTCTCTTGGGCATCATACAATGAAAGAGACAGGAAATCTCTTAACAGCCTCCTCTTGGGCCTCCAATACAAAGAATCACCCGCGCTAAGATAGAACCCTGAAAGGATGGTTTCCCGGTGAAATCACTTTCAAATTCCCCATAGAGTAAAATTTCCCGGTGAAATTGCTCTTACTCAGTAAAGGACGGTTTCTCGGTGAAATCCCTTTCAAGCCAAAAGCCAGCCATACCCTATAGCTTCCTCTTGAGCTTCATACAAGGACCCTCGATGACCCTCGATGACCCTCGGAATGCCTCCTCTTGGGCTAACAATACAAGGACCCATGGGCTTCTTAAAAGCATCCCTTTAATCCAATCAATTTCTCCTAAGAGATTTAGACATCTATCATCTCTATGGAAGAAGTATCTCATCCATTACATCACATACAGTCAAAAAATTTTCAAACTTTTCAAACTGTTTTCAAACAAAAAAAAACATCTGTTAATTGTAAGTGGTAACGCTTGTACACTCAAGCAAAACACCCAATACTTACAGTTAAAAGATTCAATCATCTTTTTCAAACATCTTTCTTAAACATGTAAGTGGTAACGCTTGTACACTCAAGCAAAACACCTGATACTTACGACGAAAGATTTTTATCAAACAACTTTTCAAAAATATATGTGATGAAATAGGTTAGATACATTTTTCATTAAGATGACATTTGTCTGTCTCTTACTAACATCCCGTTGCTTTCCACTAGCATAAGTGGGAACTACGATTGCTCTGACTTTCTCAACATCCTTTTGAGAATACGTAGGCACAAGGTCTCATCCTTGCCGAGCAAATTTCTATCTCCCTCAGACCAAACAAACCATAGAACCCTGTAGATCCGAGCTACAAATGCTCTGATTCCCACTAGGGGATATGTATGCAGAAGATCCACAGATCTTTGCGAGCACAATAATAATAACCCTAGATTCTTAAATAACCTATCTGTTTCTTAAAATCCCAACGGAGAAACTTTTCCAATCATAGAAATAGCAATTAAAAAACACACAACATATCAAACATATTCATATATAAAGCTGTAGATAACTACATATATTTAGGGTGCTCCATCTATTCCCTTTATATAACAATCCCCCTTACTCAGAATCTCCCCAATGCGTTACGTCTAGTTTGCGCTAGTCGTTACGCATACCAATATCAATTGAGGGTATTTCAGCTTTCCCCTTTTTCATAATCATTAAATCATCTTTCTTGTGTTGAAAATAATAAAGCTTGATGCTCGCGGCATCTTTATAAACAAATCAAAAGATTTAAATCGTTACGTACCAGAAGATCCGAACTCACGTTCGCATCCTCAGGCGCGTCACCTTTTAACGCGAACAATGAGGATAGCCAAACCCTAGTTTGGGTTGATTGTCTAGGAGAGGGTTTGTCTGATCAACCCTTGAGGAATCCTTGAGCATGGATGTATGAAATGTCTTGAGAGGTAAGAGGGCAAATTTTGGGGTATGACAAATATATCATAAGTATCACACATTTATATTAATCCTTTTACAAAATAAGTATATTCCATATCATAAAAAATGAACAAAGAAATAAGTTGTTCCATCCATCCCACTCTTACATCATTATGCGTACCACCACCACCATCTTTCTACTCCATTACTCAAAACCACCTCCAACTTGTACCATCTTGTACCACCTACAAAAACAAAGAAAAACAAACATCAGAAAACTTTACAACTAAGAAATTTCCATGGGATTCTTTCTTTTCCATTCCACAAAATTGTACAAACAATTATAAACCATTGCACATCATCCCAATACCATTCCACTATCATTCCACCAACAACTTACAACTCACAAATTGTCCTTGTTCTTATCCACAAAACTCAAACTTGTTGTCCAATTTTTCCAATTTCACCCTCCCTCGCACTCTAATATAAATCAAGACCAACAGTTAGCCACAAAACTATCCACAACTCAACTTCTCCATCCAATACAAACCGCATCAGCGCTACACATACTCCATCCAAAATTCCACTGAAACCTCTACTATACTCAAAATTTAACCTTCACAAACCTGCAACATACTCCCTTACTCACACTCCATAACCAGTCCCCAACCAACCTTCAAATCGGAGTATACACAACCTCTATTTTGAACCTCACTTTCCAGCACCACACTCAAGTTTCCTAGAGCCACTCACCAACCAGAACCAGAATCACATAACGAAACATCAACATCAGAAACAGATCTCAACACCCAGAATCGCAACAGAACCCGGTTCAGAATCGAAGCAACAAACAGAAGGAGTCATAGCAGAGAAGTAGTTCGTAGAAGAAGGAGATTCGAAGATTAGAGTAACATACCTGTCTTTTCAGTTGAGTATTTTCTTTTCATTCATGTTCTGTAGTCTGTAAATTTCTTGAACATAATGAAGAAATCTGGGCTTATCGGGTCAGATTATGGTTATTGTTTTATTTCTTAATGTTGTGTTGTTGTTGTTTTGTTGCGTGAGAGGCGATAGAGAGAGACTCATGAGTGAATTTGAGAGAGGCCATTAATGGCAGAATTATTAGCAGAAAGATGAAGCCGATAGAAAGTACAAAGAGATGAGAAAGTTGAAGCGTGAGATAGAGCATGGAATCGGTTTAGAAGCCAGGGAGAATTTTGTATTTATTTGCTTTCTCCTAGTTAATAGATATTAATTGAAATAAATTGAATTAGGAAATGGTTGATCACGTGTGGTCATGAGAGAGTTTATTAAGATTTTTTCTTAGTGTTAATTATTTTTTTCTTTTAATAATTTAAAGCTAGCAATTAAAAATAATGTGCTGGACCAATTCTCAGGCTAGGGTTTATTTGCTTCTTCCTACATAGGGTTTTTGGTTGGGCCTTGGTGGTCTTAGCCCAATATAATTTCTTTTCTTCTTTTTTTTCTTCTTCACTTCCATTTTCTAGTTCACACCCCATTTTTATTTTTTTTAATTATTTTTTATTATCTCATATAGTATTATGTCCCCTCCATCCGAGTACTTGGAACATTAGTCATTGAACGCTTATGGTCCGACGCTTTGTAACACCCCAATTCTACCCAAAGTTTTATATGTAAAAATCAGAGAAATTTTAAAATTTCATAAATTAAATACTGAGGCGTTACACCATCAAAAACAACTCACTTTAAACAGTTTGTTTTAAAGCATAAATCTCGGATACATAGCATCGCTGGAAAACATAAAATGATTCATAGAAATCAAAACACCTCCTTTTATTAAACTTATTCATCAAAATCATGTTTTCATAAATTATGGTTCTTGTTCACAAAAGAAATAATAATAAAACAACAACAACAACAAGACGACATAAATATTCCCCCCGAGTGCTACGTATCAGAGCGACACCGACTCGACTAACATCAGCTATAAACTCCGTCTTCATAACCTGCACGTTACCAATATATAGGTAACGGCGAAACAAGTAAAGGGTGAGATACTCCAAAACATATAATTAAGGCATGATAAAATATATATAAATATATAGTGTCGGAATTATAAAGGGTATAGATTAATAAGTGTAATTCCAACACATAATCAAAACTTACTTACTTTACTCATCACCCTAATGTGTATAATCTACACTTTACCACCATAACCTCATCGACATGAAACGTCGCAACAACACATAACCCTCCGTCACCACAAAATCTTCACAAACTAATACATCACTAATTAACACGGTAGTCTTAAAGAACAACATCAACCAACAACATTAAATAATGCTAGTAATATAAGCAACATAACAAATCATCACAATTTGGCTAAAGCTCATCTTCGCTTTTGGCATAAAGCCCATCTTCGCTTTTGGCATAAAGCCCATCATCACAACATCATCACAAACATCATCACATCATATATCATCGCAATTCAATATCATCCATCAGTCAACAAAACCCAACGCCAAACGACTCAAACATAAACATAACCGACTCCATGAAACACGAATATGTTATGCATGTGGTACCCATCGCTTTGTCCGTAATTAGGGACACTTGGCATAAAGCCGATCTTCGCTTGGCATAAAAGCCATCATCACTTGGCATAAAAGCCCTCTTCGCTTATGAAATGTATATGACTCGACAATAAAACAACACAACAGAAAAACAACATCATCGCTCATCCAAATTGGCATAAAGCCCACATCGCCATAATTTATCCAAAACAAGATAAATATGTCATCGCGTCATAATTGCATTTTGCAAACATCACTAATAAATTCATCAAAAGTCATGCATTCACAAATCGGAGGCATTTAATAACAACATCAATTTAATCATCACATTGCATATCAACAAGTATTCTTTAATAAATACACCTTCGCAAAACTTATGTTTATTAACACCGTATCGTTATCAATTAATTCACTAAATTCCGAAAACGGAAAAATAGACAAAACGTCAATAATCGTCGCGAAAGTAATTCTTAATAACTGGTATTAATCATAATCGTCAACGTCGAAAACGGATTGTCCATACGTGCCTTAAATCCACTAAAACAAAATCCGATTCAATTTACCGTAAATTAGCCTATTTCGGGTCGCTTCGTAAAAACTCGTAATTTCTAAAAAACTAACCTCACCACTACGTTCTACACGTCAAACTTAGCTAGCACGTCAATTTTCGTTGAATTCAGAGCAACTTGCTCCGTCGCCGAATTTAACAGAATCGGAAAATCGGAACATAATCGGGTCCTAAATTTAATCGGCTAAGTCGTGTCCTAGTTATATTTTATTGGTATGAAATGTTACTAGGTGGAATTGGAATATTTGCAACAAACAGAAGCATCTTCACAAAATTATGCAGGAACCATATTTGACAGAAAACAGAAAAATTTGTTGCATACAGAAAGCCATTACAGAAAAAATCCGTGCCACCCCTCTTCACATAAGGGACGAACGTCCCAATTTAGTAATAAGGCTGGAGGTGAGGGCCTCAATGGGGGGACGGTCGCCACTCCTAGGGAGGTGGGCGCCTCCCCCCTCCATGCTCCTTCTATTTTCATTTTGGTTTCCCATTTCCATTTACCTTGTGTTTTTACTGTATATCTTTTTCTCATTTTTATTTACTGGTTTTCTATTCTAATGCTATACTCTTCTTCATTTCAAACCTTCCATTCTTGTTACTTCTAATTATGCAAGCTAGCACCAAAACACTCACACTCTATATTTCTAACTCAAATTTTCCAAATCCTTTCAACCATCATACAACCAAAACTCAAAAATCAACCTATTAATTTTTCCCCAAATCTAACATATATCATCAAACCCTAACTAAAATGAAATGGAAAATCAAACCATCAAACACCCAACTCAAAACCCCAACACCAATTTTCATCACAAATCCACAATATAAGTATCAAAACCCTAACTATAGGAAGTGGAGAATCAAACCCCTTACCTCAAGATATTGGATGATCCAAAATGATTCTTACAAGTCAACCTCAAGCTTTTGCTCATGATCATCCTCTTCTTCTCCTCTTATTCTTCTCATTCCAAAACTCTCTTCTTTCCTCTATGTTTCTGTTTTTGGTTTTGTGTTCACAATGGAAGGAAAGGAGAAGAAAAATGGTTTTTATAACTTTTTTTCTTACTAGCTTCCAAATTCTCATGTTTGGTTTTTGGTATTTTGGAATGGAAGGAAAATGAGGAGAAAATGATTCTTATAAGGGTATTTTCCTTACTAGTAAGCCAAGGGTGAAAAACCCAATTCTAACAAAATGCTTCCCACACCCCTTTCTAATTATATCATTAATATAATTAATTCAATCAATTAAAATAATTTAGGAGAATTAAAATATCGGATCCGAATAATATTTTACCGGACCGAATGGAACGTCGCCAGATAAATTAATAGATATATTAATTAACATAATTATTTTCGTCATCAAAAAAATTGTCAAACGGTAATTCAAAATATTAATATAATATAATATTAAATAAAAACGGGTGTTACAACTCTCCCCCACTTATAAACTTTTCGTCCTCGAAATTTCGACCACAATGAACAAAACGGGACAAGTCTACACATTCGTCTACTCAATCCTCGCGTCAATTAAACAACATATATAATACACCAAACACAAGGATATCTCCCTAACCACCACGTCTAGACAAGAACAACCATGCCGAGATGCAAAGCCCATACAATGCACCCGACAACCAACAAACATCCAACAACTAAACAAGCCGTAAACACACCGGTTCATTCGAGAACCAAACAAACAAGATCGATACTATCCTAATGTCTCAACCATAGAATTAGTCCCACACTCGAACCGACACTTCGGAAACGAGTCACCAAAGATAGGAACATAAAGTCCTACAACACAACACCGTCACCATCGCTAAAACAAAACAACAAAATGGTTATACAAACCAAAACTGAAACAGTCAAAACAGGGTAAAACCACGCGTGCTACACAAACATGAAAAGATGCTCTCATTCCAGAAAATCACAAGGTCACATCATCCTTGTAGATTACCAACGTACCACCCTTGAAAACAACAAGTTATACAAACATAACCGAACAGCGATACACCACTCACTCTAGGGCTTATACAGACGAGTTGTGACTATAACTTCACTAGTCCCAAACCAACAATCTCGCATACTCGCTAACAATTTAATGCTCGATACTCTAAACCGTGCACCTTCACTTTGATGTAGAAGATGACAAACGTAAAACAACTTGGTTAGTTCCTCAACTTCGCAATTACTCAAAACGGATAGTTCAAAGCGTACACCTATCAAGACACCTCACAACATCAACTCGAAGAATCACTCTTTCATTCTCGATTGATCAACGTCCATTGGTCCTCTAAAATACACGACATAGTTTGACCTCTTCCAATACTGTCCAAATATTTCACTTTTGAAACTTCGACGTATACACTTGACTTCAACAAAGTCTTCCTTTATAACAATTCCCAAATCGCATTAAGTAATCGCCATCCTCACACTGTCGTAACAATCAATACACGGGTTTCTTATTCGAAGCACTTTTCACAACTTTCACTCTTCCAAAGTGGTCAACCAAACCAAAACACTCTCTCAAGAACTCAACCCATCAACGTCCTCTCATACTACCGAAATTACAAAACAGGTCGAACCTAGAACCATAATATAAACTTTACGGAATCCAACACGAACACCGTCGCGACCGACTTCAGTCACAGATAGAACACTCTCCTTTATAAAACATCAATCATCTTAAGGTACCTGTGGCTACCAAACCGTCACAAAATTCTTTACCGTCAAGACTTATCTTAGTCGCAATCTAATAATCCACCACGGCTATTAGTATCCAACGAAATCCATATGATAGTAGTGAACAAATCCTCAATAACCTTCTAAACTTAAATTTCAACAAGTGCCCCAAAACAAACATGTAACATTCTGCAAAATAACAAATCCCAAATCAGATATTCTTGGTTTATCCGCGATATCAACACACTAAGCTCAACAACAGATGAAGTCTCTTTATAGATTGCACTCGACTTGAATTATCTTCAACAATTCCTATCTCCTCGTTGTTAACATCTACACTTCTAAAATTTCAAATGATCACAACCGCATCAAATTTTAACTCACGCGTCCGGCAATTTCTTTATGAAAATCAAATCGTTCCAAGGTAGCAATACACTTTTTCCAACTCTATGTCGAAATGCATCATAAGTCCAAAATGGAATATCACAATACGCCGCACAAGGTTCTTCAGTACAAAACAAAACCAAAATTAAAGCATTCGCTAAACTTTCCACTGGTTTAAACAAATTCGCTTCCCATTGCGGAATCCAAATAGCGACTCAACCATCTCGAGTCAAAGTAACCACGATCAATACCAATCTTATAAAAAGATCTCCCATCAAACTCGCAAAACTAACCATCCAAAACAAAAGAACTTCTTGAGGTCTTCTACATGATACAAAATAAAACTCCATGGAACTGTCCAAAATATCACCGTCTGGGTCACTTACTTTAAGCACTCTCGTCTAACAATTCAAAATCCTATCTTTAGAATACTCGACATGCACCAATCTAACTTCACTACTGATAACGCAAAGCTTAGATGCTTGCCACAATTCCTTAACTTGATGTGAACCAATTAATATCCATGAACACGAACTAATTCTTACAGCTACTCATGAGAGTACTGTCTGAACATTCAAAAATCATACCTGACGCATTAGTCACACTAATGACATCAACAAACACTCACCATGACCATACACTATCTTGAAAAACATAGTCTAAACGTCTTCAGTTCTCACACTAACCCGTAGACGGCCAGACTTCACATCGATCCCACTAAACACAAAACTATAAATAACTTATTCATCCAAATGTCAATCCTCGAAAGTAGACACTTGCCCTCAACATCCACTTCGTTCCTTGCCCGCAACGACACACCAACTCGGGCAACCTATGCTCTTTTCGAACAACACAACGGTAGCACTCCACGGTGACCCGCTCGAATAAAACAACTCTGCTCAAACCAATCCTCAAGTTGACCCTTTAACTCTAATCTAGAAGCAAACGTCACTTAAGGATACTTCGAATCACAACTAGTTCCAAAAACTAAATCCATCTAAACTTCACTTCGCACTACTGCGGCAATTCACTTATATCTTCACAACAGGCTTCGGAAGAATCACAACAAGAAGCTCGTTTGACAAAATCTTGTTTCTCACCAAAATCCAAATTCGCTCACAACTCAAGTAACCATGCACTACCTTGTGCCAACACATCTGCTCCCTCCACTATTAAGTTGGCAAGACAAGTCTATCCCAACCAACACAATTCCCGACTACTATCAACAAGAGATTAAGGATGATCAGTCCCTCAATTTGTCAATAGACAGTCGTCAATCATGATGGTGACATAAACCATCTCTACCAACTACAACAGCGTCTTCAAACTTACACTTCAAGTTACCGAAGCGTAACACTGCTTGAGGCTCCATCCTAAGCCACAAGCGCCACCAAGAAGTAAAAATTCTCCCCCACTTGTTTCAAACTCATCCCTGCGGATAAACAATTTGAAACAAACAAGTACCGACAGTGTTTCACACACATGTCGCATACAACAGGATTAAACACACTAATAACTTGGTCGACAAACCGACCTGCTCTGATACCACTATTGTAACACCCCAATTCTACCCAAAGTTTTATATGTAAAAATCAGAGAAATTTTAAAATTTCATAAATTAAATACTGAGGCGTTACACCATCAAAAACAACTCACTTTAAACAATTTGTTTTAAAGCATAAATCTCGGATACATAGCATCGCTAGAAAACATAAAATGATTCATAGAAATCAAAACACCTCCTTTTATTAAACTTCTTCATCAAAATCATGTTTTCATAAATTATGGTTCTTATTCACAAAAGAAATAATAATAAAACAACAACAACAAGACGACATAAATATTCCCCCCGAGTGCTACGTATCAGAGCGACACCGACTCGACTAACAGCAGCTATAAACTCCGTCTTCATAACCTGCACGTTACCAATATATAGGTAACGGCGAAACAAGTAAAGGGTGAGATACTCCAAAACATATAATTCAGGCATGATAAAATATATAGAAATATATAGCGTCGGAATTATAAAGGGTATAGATTAATAAGTGTAATTCCAACACATAATCAAAACTCACTTACTTTACTCATCACCGTAATGTGTATAATCTACACTTTACCACCATAACCTCATCGGCATGAAACGTCGCAACAACACATAACCCTCCGTCACCACGAAATCATCACAAACTAATACATCACTAATTAACACGGTAGTCTTAAAGAACAACATCAACCAACAACATTAAATAATGCTAGTAATATAAGTAACATAACAAATCATCACAATTTGCCTAAAGCCCATCTTCGCTTTTGGCATAAAGCCCATCTTCGCTTTTGGCATAAAGCCCATCATCACAACATCATCACAAACATCATCACATCATATATCATCGCAATTCAATATCATCCATCAGTCAACAAAACCCAACGCCAAACGACTCAAACATAAACATAACCGACTCCATGAAACACGAATATGTTATGCATGTGGTACCCATCGCTTTGTCCGTAATTAGGGACACTTGGCATAAAGCCGATCTTCGCTTGGCATAAAAGCCATCATCACTTGGCATAAAAGCCCTCTTCGCTTATGAAATGTATATGACTCGACAATAAAACAACACAACAGAAAAACAACATCATCGCTCATCCAAATTGGCATAAAGCCCACATCGCCATAATTTATCCAAAACAAGATAAATATGTCATCGCGTCATAATTGCATTTTGCAAACATCACTAATAAATTCATCAAAAGTCATGCATTCACAAATCGGAGGCATTTAATAACAACATCAATTTAATCATCACATTGCATATCAACAAGTATTCTTTAATAAATACACCTTCGCAAAACTTATGTTTATTAACACCGTATCGTTATCAATTAATTCACTAAATTCCGAAAACGGAAAAATAGACAAAACGTCAATAATCGTCGCGAAAGTAATTCTTAATAATCGGTATTAATCATAATCGTCAACGTCGAAAATGGATTGTCCATACGTGCCTTAAATCCATTAAAACAAAATCCGGTTCAATTTACCGTAAATTAGCCTATTTCGGGTCGCTTCGTAAAAACTCGTAATTTCTAAAAAAATAACCTCACCACTACGTTCTACACGTCAAACTTAGCTAGCACGTCAATTTTCGTTGAATTCGGAGCAACTTGCTTCGTCGCCAAATTTAACGGAATCGGAAAATCGGAACATAATCGGGTCCTAAATTTAATCGGCTAACTCGTGTCCTAAGTATATTTTATTGGTATGAAATGTTACTAGGTGGAATTGGAATATTTGCAACAAACAGAAGCATCTTCACAAAATTATGCAGGAACCATATTTGATAGAAAATAGAAAAATTTGTTGCATACAGAAAGCCATTACAGAAAAAATCCGTGCCACCCTTCTTCACATAAGGGACGATCGCCACTCCTAGGGAGGTGGGAGCCTCCCCCCTCCATGCTCCTTCCATTTTCATTTTCGTTTCCCATTTCCATTTACCCTGTGTTTTTATTGTATATCTTTTTCTCATTTATATTTACTGGTTTTCTATTCTAATGATATACTCTTCTTCATTTCAAACCTTCCATTCTTGTTACTTCTAATTATGCAAGCTAGCACCAAAACACTCACACTCTATATTTCTAACTCAAATTTTCCAAATCCTTTCAACCATCATACAACCAAAACTCAAAAATCAACCTATTAATATTTCCCCAAATCTAACATATATCATCAAACCCTAACTAAAATGAAATGGAAAATCAAACCATCAAACACCCAACTCAAACCCCAACACCAATTTTCATCACAAATCCACAATATAAGTATCAAAACCCTAACTATAGGAAGTGGAGAATCAAACCCCTTACCTCAAGATATTGGATGATCCAAAATGATTCTTACAACTCAACCTCAAGCTTTTGCTCATGATCATCCTCTTCTCCTCTTATTCTTCTCATGCCAAAACCCTCTTCTTTCCTCTATGTTTCTATTTTTGGTTTTGTGTTCACAATGGAAGGAAAGGAGAAGAAAAATGGTTTTTATAACTTGTTTTCTTACTAGCTTCCAAATTCTCATGTTTGGTTTTTGGTATTTTGGAATGGAAGGAAAATGAGGAGAAAATGATTCTTATAAGGGTATTTTCCTTACTAGTAAGCCAAGGGTGAAAAACCCAATTCTAACAAAATGCTTCCCACACCCCTTTCTAATTATATCATTAATATAATTAATTCAATCAATTAAAATAATTTCGGGGAATTAAAATATCGGATCCGAATAATATTTTACCGGACCGAACGGAACGTCGCCAGATAAATTAATAGATATATTAATTAACATAATTATTTTCGTCGTCAAAACAATCGTCAAACGGTAATTCAAAATATTAATATAATATAATATTAAATAAAAACGGGCGTTACACTTGCGTCCCACATTAAAATCAATTCAAACTCATCAAACCTTGCCCACGTGCAAGTCATTTTTCAAACATCGCTCACATGCGACACTCATCGCTCACACACGATCTTCCATCGCTCACACGCGAATTGCACTAGTGATGTCTTATCGTCCATGTACGATTAAGCTCTTATTTTCATAAATAAAATCAACCAACCAACAAATGTTCTTGCAACCAAGAACAACGTAAGCTCTAACTTTCCCATCGCACTTGGGGAATACGTAGGCATGAGATTCTAACATCTTTGTGAGCAGACTTTCAAAAAATTAAAACATGTCTCATTTCTTTTCTCTTTCCGCACATAGTAATTAGAAAATAGAAAATTAACACACTAAACACACAAACACTCTTAGAGCTTAATGGGTGCCATCGAGTATGATAGATGTAAGGGGTGCTAATACCTCCCCCATGCATAATCGACTCTTGAACCTGCATCTATTGGTCTTGACGACCATTTCATTTCACATTCTCATTTCTTTGGGTTTTATGTATATTTCCCCTTTCCTCTTTAGGAATAAATAAAGTTGGATGGCGACTTCATTGTTTTGTAATCGAATTAGTAAATTTTTTCGATTAGAGTCAACACTTCTTCTCCTGGGCCAACTTTAGAAGAGCTTTGAGTTGTTGAGCTGCTTGCTTCTTCTTCTGGTTCTTCTTCAGCAGCACTTGTAGCAGCATTCCTTTTTAGAGTTAGGATGGTCTCTTCAAGTTTCAGATTTCTTGTTGTACTAATGTGTATGACCTCATCCAGTTCTCTGCAAGTTGCAGTAAGTTCAGAAATCACATCCCCTTTATTTTCTATTTTCAATTCAGCACTAGCAGATCTTAAGACAATGTCTGGAACATGAGCTTCAGCAAACAGCTTCTGATGTAGGGATAGAGGGGTATATCTTTTATGTTCACCATCCAAGATTGTAGACAAAATTCCAAGATGTTGATGCAGTACTATTCCACTTATGAGAGTGGGGAAAGCTATAGGAAGCTTTGTGGCACAAGTGTCAGCATGCTTTAGAGTCTGGTCATAAATATAAGTACCATAGTCGAATGGTATCTTCAGCCCGACTGCATAGATGAATTTTCCCAGTCCCACTAAGATGGTTGATGTGTGGTTTGTTGGCACCCTGTTTTTTGCACCTATTCTATGCACAATTGCATACTTCACACTCAATTTTCTAGTAGATAGATTCTCCTTCATAAGCCAAGACTTGACATGATTTACAGTTATGGTTCTACATATCTGGTCATCAGTGGCTTCAATCTCACTTTTTCCTTCTCGCTCCTCCCTAGATATTGATTGATGATGGCAGGTGAGAAATTTACACACTTTTCTCTGACAAACACTTTCTAAAATTCTTGGCTTTTCTTGTCATCACAGTCTTCAGGAATGTTAACTATGAATTCCTTGACTTGGGTTTCATAGCACTTTGACAATTTTGTCACTATCTTCATCAGCCTGCTTCAGAGATCAATTTCATAACTTCCTTACAAGCCAAGGCATCCTTTCCTACCTCCCTTTCTAAGTCTAGTCTCCTTTGATATATGTATTTCCATATTGCAGCAAACTTGATGAAATGGAATGAGATGTTTTCAGTAGGAGCATCACAGACATTGTCATTGGTTATCTAAACTATTGACTTCTTCATTGGTGAGATGTCTGGGACATCAGTCTCGACATCATAATCAGATTCATATTCTAATCTTATCTTCCTCTTGCTAGCTGATGGAGTAGCTTTGCTCCACCCTTTTGGAGGACCATACATAACCTTCTTCTTGACAGGTTTGGATGGGGTTCTGGAAGCAACAGCTTTTCCCTTTCTTGTTTTCAGTATTTTTGCAATTCCAGGGTTTACATTAATGATCGGCTCATTGTCAGATAAGGTGTTTACATCTATAATAGCATCAGTTACATCTTTCTCAGTCCTCTTATCAATTGAATCAACCTACTTTTTTTGAGGAGTTTTCTTCAGGGATGATGTTCCAACATCAGTCGTGACTTCATTAAGAAATGTTTCTTTTTTAAGATTCTCTTGAGGAGTCTCTTCTTCCCTCATGGATGATTCAGTGTGCTCTTTTGGAACACCTTCACCAGGCATTTGGGAAAGAGGGATTGTGATCCATTCAACAGGTAGACCCACACTTAGCGTATTAGCAACTAACCTTCTTATAACTCTGTCTACATCATCCATATTTTGAATATCATCATCAGTGGGTGCAGATACATTACCTCCAACTGAGATAGGAGTTTTCCTTGGTTATCTTGCATGACGGGTGCAAATCTTTGTAGGTCTTGCATCCGAACAAGGAATCAAGGAAAGTGGAACGATGCTTAGGGATTCTTCAGTTGGAATACTTTCGTCTTTGTTGCTTGATCCTGGTGTAGTGTATTGAGAGATATTAATGATCAAGTGTGAAGGATTGATATTTTGAGGATTGAAGGTGGAGATTTTGGAGTATACAGGAGTAGTATAGCGTGTGGTGAAACTGTGAGATATTTGAACTTGAGTTGGCCCTTTTATATGTTTTGCCTTATGTTGTAATATCGTTGAGTGATATTTTGAAAAATTAGGCCACTTAATGATGTTCCCACACGCTTTTAATTGTTATAACTTCTTTAGCAAATAGACCCCTTGCTCTTTTCTTGAGCATTCATATTAATTTCATCCCCTTAAATAACCATTGACTAGCTTTAGTTCAGAGAATTTTTGAACTAGATTCATGGTTCTTTTCTCTGTAGAGTGATCATTAACTTTGGTACATTTGACTGGTGTCAAGATATCCATTGGGACATTATGATCAGTTCACTTCAAACTTGTATTGTCCTTCATCAAATTCTTGTCTACATATTGTTTGTCTTTCACATTTGTCTCTAGAGGGATCCATAAATAGCAGTTGTCTTTGTTTCTTCTGCCCTTCATAGTGACTTCACCATTCTTGTTTGTAATGATACATTCATTTCTTGTGAAGTTCACATTAAATCCTTGATCATATAGTTGACTTATGCTGATCAGGTTGGAAGTTAGCCCTTTGACAAGTAATACACCTTCAATGTTAGGAAACTTAGCACTGTGTATTTTTATTGTTCCTCTAATTTCTCCCTTCATTCCATCTTCAAAATTGACATAACAAGTTGGGTGATCTTGAAAATTAACAAATAGGTTTGGTTTCCTATCATATGCCTTGTGCATCCACTATCAAAATACTAGTATCCTATGGTCTTTACTGTTGGTGATGTGTGAGCTAAGAAACATGAAACATTTGTTTTAGGAATCCACTATTTCTCTGGGCCAACTTGAGTCACATTTGATTAATGTGTAGGGTTTGGGTAACCATACAACTTGAAACATAATGGTTTTATGTGACCATATCTTCCACAGTAATAACAACTCTAGTGTTGATGTCTTCTGTTATGTCGTCTGTAATTATTCCTTTTGTGATGTTGAAACATCTGATTCGACATCTTAGGTTCAGCCTGATTTTGAGTAGATTCTATAGAAGACTCCCTTGTACCATTGTACCCTAGTCCAATTATTTCTCCTGCAACTCCTCCAGCTTGAAGTATCTTGTCTAGGGTCTCAGATCCACTATTTAGCATCTTGACAGATTTGGTCATCTGATCAAGGTCACCTTTTAGCATAGTTACTTCACCTTCAAGCTTCTTAATCATCTCTAGATGCTCCTTCTTTTTGTCTTCCAGTTGTAGTATGAGCTTCTTCTACTTCTCATTCTCCTGGAAAACTTCAACACTTTTGATGCATAGTTCTTTGTACGTAGCAGCCAATTCCTCAAAAGTCAGTTCTTCATCACTAGAATCTCCATTAGAAACATATGTACCAGTCGGGGTTGTTACATGTTTGCTTGATTCCTCTTGTATCTCCTTTTCTGAGTCTTCATCTAACCACAGTACATTCAACCCTTTATCTTGTCTTTTGAGATAGGTTAGAAATTCCCATTTGATGTGACCAAATCCTCCACATTCATAACATCTTAGTTCTCTTCCTTGAGTAGATATTTCCTCAGTTTCCGCTTTCCTCCAAGAGTTACCTATTTTCCTGATGTCGTATAGGATGTTCCTGACATTATGTATTGATCTTCCATCCATCCTTTTTAGTACTTTGTTGAATTGTCTTCCAAGGAGAACTATGGTGTTTGACGGACCTTCCTCAGTGTCTAGATCATATTCCTAACTCTTCTCTTCAGTGTTGGTCTTAAATGCTATGCTTTTGGGCTTCTTCTCAGACCTCTCATTAATACTCAGCTCAAATGTTTGGAGTGACCCCACAAGTTCATCCACTTTCATGTTGTTGATATCCTGAGCTTCTTAAATAGATGTTACCTTCATATCAAATCTCTTAGGTAGAGATCTGAGCATCTTCCTTACCAGCTTCTCTTCTGGAATCTTTTCACCCAAGGCACTGCAAGAACCAACAATTTCAAGAACATTCATATGAAATTCCTGAATGCTTTCCTCTTCCTTCATTCTCTAGTTCTCAAACTTAGATGTGAGTAGCTACAGTTTTGACATTTTAACCTTGAAGGTCCCTTCATGAGTAGTCTTGAGTATTTCCCAAGCATCCTTGGCCACTTCACATGTATTGATTAATCTGAAGATGTTTTTGTCAACTCCAACGAATATAGAATTCAATGCCTTTGAATTTTCAAGAGCTAGTTCATCATCTTCCCTTGACCAATTTTCTTCAGGTTTCAGCTCACCAGTAGGTTGATTATCAGCTCCAATAATCACAAGATGTGTCCATCCTTTCAGAATAGCCTTCCAAGCCCAATTGTCCAAGGACTTTACTTATGCTGCCATCCGAGGCTTTCATAGATCATAGTTAGAACCATCCAGAATGGGTGGTATATTCAAGAATATCGCCTCCTTGTTCATGTTACCAAAAAGTATCTTCCCTAGATGTCATACAGAGACAGAGCAGGATGCCTGCTCTAATACCAACTGAAATTCTGGTATCAAATATGAGATGTCGAAGGTAATGTCACAACACTTATATCTACTTTGAACACAGCTAACCAAAACAGAATTTAACAGTGCAGAAAGCAATAAAATCCAGAGAGTTGTTAACCCAGTCCGGTTCTAACTAACCTACATCTAGGGGCTTCCAAGTAATGGATGAAGTTCACTATTAGCAGTATTAATTTGAAGCTAAACCTTCCCTGTTTACACCTCTTTACTTAATCAAACTACCCAATGACCCTTCTACCTAAGATACCACACCTAGATATGAGAACCTCTGCTCACTCCCTCAGTATCACAACCCGTGATACTAAAAACAACTAAAAATGAAGACACTCTTCAAAGACACATAATCACTCTTACTTCAAAGCTTATAGTGATTGAAAACTTACAAACTCAAAATTCATCCTTCTCAAGTAGAAATACTCGAGAGGATCACAATAGACAATTAACAACCAAATAATGAACAACCAATAATTAAAAATTAAACTCTCTAAAACTGGAATGGCCAAACTGCAAAACAGGGTTTGTAGCCTTTAAATAGAGTAAGAACAACTAGGGTTGCTTTACTCACAATTCTTCAGCGCCTCCTTTCTTTTCTCCATGAAATCGGGACATTAAATCTCCATGTATATTGTTGAAGGAGTTTCTCAAGCTTCCTAAGTTGAAGCATACAAATAACAAATAAACGGACTTCCTAAAAGTTCTGCACTTCTGTCAGTTTCACATGTTAGGACATCTGCTGTGACATCTGCAACTCAGTAAACTTCAAGGTATTTATGAGCAAAATATTTTACCAAAATTGCTGCCAATGAATAGAACCAACAAGAATTTAATGATTTTTTTGCTTGGGACTATAATGAGATGCCAGGTTTAAGCAGGGATTTGGTCGAATTAAAATTGCCAATAAAAGTTGGAAAGAAGCCAGTAAAGCAGATGCCCAAACACTTTGATCCAGCAATAATGTAGAAGATCAAAGAGGAGATAGAGAGACTCCTCAAAAGCAGGTTTATAATAAATGAAAGGTATGTCGACTGGATAGCGAACATAGTGCCCGTGAATAAGAAAAATGGAAAATTAAGAGTGTGCATAGATTTTAGATATTTGAATGTTGCCACTCCTAAAGATGAGTATGATATGCCTGTGGCAGAAATGTTGGTCGACTCTGCCGCTAGATTTGAATATTTAAGTTTGTTTGATGGTTATTCTGGCTATGACCAAATTTTTATTACATATGAAGACGTGCCGAAGATGGCGTTTCGTTGCCCGGAGGCACTAGGAACCTACGAATGGGTTGTTATGCCATTCGGCTTGAAAAATTCTAGAGCAACATATCAAAGGGTAATGAGTTCTATGTTCCATGACTTTATTGAGGATTTCATGCAAATTTATATTGATGACATTGTAATAAAGTTGAACAACAAACCAACTCATCTGCAACACCTTCGAAAGTCTTTCGAAAGGATGAGGAAATATGTATTAAATATGAATCCATTATAATGTGCTTTTTGTGTGCAGGCAGGTGACTTTCTTGGTTTTGTGGTACATAAAAAGGGCATAAAAGTGAATCAAAGCAAGACCAAAGCCATAATGGACGTCAAACCTCCGTCGACCAAAAAGGAACTTCAGTCTTTGTTGGGCAAAATAAATTTCCTAAGGAGGTTCATATCCAACTTAAGTGGAAAAAATAAAGTATTTTTACCACTACTTTGACTGAAGAATGAGGAATTCATCTGGCAAAAGCAGCATCAGGAGGCTTTCGAAAAAATTAAAGAATATTTAGTGAAGCCTCCAATATTGGCACCTCCTATTAGAAATTGGCCTATGAGGTTGTATATTGCAACTTCAGATTCGACTATCGCAAGTATGTTAGTCCAATAGGCTGAAAAAAGTCTTGAGAGACCTGTGTATTACCTTAGTCGAATGTTAAATGATGTTGAAACTAGGTATAGCGACATAGAAAAACTATGCCTATGTTTGTATTTCTCTTATATTAAACTGAAGCAATATATAAAGCCTATTGATGTGTATGTATCTTCTCATTTTGATATTATTAAACACATGTTGTCCAAACCAATCTTGCATAGTTGAATTGGTAAATGGGCTTTAGCATTAACGGAATATTCTCTGACTTATGTGCCTTTAAAAGAAATGAAAGGGAAAGTAGTGGCAGACTTCCTTGTCGACCATTCAATGGTTGCTATGCCTCAGAATTATGTCGATTTGGTGCCATGGAAATTATACTTCGATGGTTCTAGCCATAAAATGGAGTTTGAATAGGAGGAATTATAATTTCACCTAATGGAATTCCAGCAGAGTTCAAGTATGAAATCGACGGTGTATGTACTAATAATGAAGTAGAATACGAGTCTTTAATAATAGGACTTGAACTGCTGCTAGAATTAGGGGCAAGGAACATCGAAATTATGGGAGATTCTGAATTGGTAATCAAACAAGTGTCAAATGAGTATAGATGTATTAAAGAAAATTTAATCATGTACTTTCTGATTACCATCAGACTACTCAAACAATTTGAGCAAGTAAATATTCAACACATACCTCGACGAGATAATCAAGAGGCTAATGATTTAGCACAAGAAGCTTCAGGGTACAAGAAAGACCAAAATGAAGAACCCATTCAGGTAAGAAAGAAAGTTCGAGCGACTTTATTATCTCCTTCAGATTTGTCGATTATAAAGTTAGGGGCTATAGATGCTGAAAATTTTCAAATTTTAACAATTGACAATGGGCAAGAGAATGATTGGCGAAATTTTTGGTCAAATATTTGCGTTCCCCTACGGGTTCGACAGAACGTAGGATTAAATACTGTGCCCTCAGTTATGTTTTGATAGAAAATGAATTATGTAAGAAAACAGCTGAAGGAGTATTGCTTAAATGCCTTGGAGAAAGTGAGGCATGTGTAGCAGTGTGGAGTGTGCACAGTGTAGCATGTGGAGCATATCAAGATGGACACAAAATTAAATGGATTTTGGTGCGTTCAGGTGTTTATTGGCCCTCGATGTTAAAAGATTGCACTGATTTTACTAAAGGTTGCCAAGAATGCCAAATGTATGGGGGCATACAACATGTTCCTGCAAGTGAATTTCATGCAATTGTGAAACCTTGGCCATTTAGAGGTTGGGGATTAGATGTGATTGGAGAAATAAAGCCAGCATCGTCAAAACAACAAAGGTATATTTTAGTCGGCATTGATTATTTACAAAATGGGTAGAGGTTGTATCCTTAACAAATGTCGACAAAGATGTTGTTATTGATTTTATACAAAATCACTTCATTTTTCGGCTTGGGATGCCAGAGACAATTACAACCGACCAAGGATCAGTGTTTACTGGGCAAAAAATGCAAGAGTTTACGCAAGAAGTTGGAATCAAATTATTAACTTCTACTCCCTACTATGCTTAAGCAAATGGCTAAGTCGAAGCTTCCCATAACGTGATAATTAGCCTAATTAAGAAGCATGTATGGAAGAAGCCAAGGAATTGGCATAAAACCCTAGATCAAGCCTTATGGGCATGTAGAACTTCTCCTAAGGAAGCAACATGGACTACTCCATTTCGACTTGCATATGGACATGATGCAGTGTTATCGGTGGAGATACAAGTTCAACCAGTGATAATCCACAAACAACATGAAATACCATCTGAAGATTACTATAATATGATGGCAGACGAACTTGTCGACTTAGATGAAGAAAGTATGTTGACCCTTGATTCATTGAAGAGACATAAAGAAAGAGTTACCATAGCTTATAATAAGAAAGTAAAAGATAAGGTATTTGATGTCGATGATTTAGTTTGGAAAGTGATAAAATCTTGGGAAAATGGTCCCCAAATTGGGAAGGACCTTTTAAGGTAATACAAGTTTTTTCCAATAATGCCTATGAACTTGAAAAGTTAGCCCAGATCGACGAATTTTAAGGGTGAATGGTAAGTACTTGAAAAAGTATAATTACAATTCTTCAAGAAATTACAATTTTGACAGATTAATTATTTATCGGACGAACGAGCTGGAGAAAATTAAGCTTGAAATCAGCAAAATGTAAAACATGCACAAACACATATAAAGCAGAAAAGAAAGGCATTAAATAAAAAATTGGCTAAAAGCATTTGCTCAAACTTTACATAGAAGGATCACAAGATAATCGTTACAACGATTAAAAATATTTAAACTTGTTCTAGAATGACCGCAGATACCCACGAAGGCGTACAACATGATCCTCAAAGTTCTCGGCTTTAACCTTAAGAACTACTATCTCTGGTTCGACAGTAGAGATTACACTACTTATGGCCACAGCGTCCGTGGTGATTTTGTTGACCTGCACATGAGCAGGAGTAATAACTTTATTTATATCTTCCTCATGCACAGTAGCGGCCTCCAGCTACTGCTTACAACCTCAGCGTCCATGGTGATTTTATTGACCTGCACTTGAGCAGGAGTAATAATTTTATTTATCTCCTCCTCTTTCATAGTAGCGGCCTCCAATTCTTTATTTAAAACGACAATTTCTTTGTTTAATTCACCAATTCGGCTTCGTATTTCAGCAGTTCTTTTCTTTTTAGGACTCAGTTCTTGCTGTTTCTGCTCAATCATTGCCATTATCCCAGTGATCTCTTTATTATCCTTTACCACCACCTCCAAATTTTCCTTTAAAAAGGCCTCCTTCAACTCGACCTGCTACTTAGTTTCCTTTAGACATTCAACATTTTCAAGCATAGGGATGAAGAATTCCTCGAATGCTATCATCATAAGCTTGGGTGATTCAGAAATATCAAGCCCTTTTAGTTGAGTAAGAGCATCTGAAGTCTTTGGACCAAGAGCTGGATCATTGTTGCACCCCAAAATTTACCCTCTTGATTTAGGCTTATGTTTCATCATAAACATCATATTGCATTGCATTCATACCTTATGATAGGATCAAAGCTCTTTGGGTTCTCAAGACTTCTACAAGCTAAGGAGGTTGATTGTGTTAGCATACCCTTCTGAGGGAATCCCAAGTTCTCATATCTGTAGATCTTTCAAGTCACGAGATGTATTATATCTCAAGACATCTCATTTGCCTCATTGATTCCTCAAGAGTTGAAGTTTTACAAAGAATTGATGAGGAATTCATTTGTGGCATTCATATGATGAAATTAGGGTTTTGGCCCTCTGTGAAGTTTGAAGTTTAGAAGAGTCAATTTCTTGAAGTATTACCTTCTTATTATCATTTGAGTTATCATGGTTCAAAGGATTGCTCAACATATTCAGAAGATTTGAGGTTTTGAAGCTTGATTGGCTACCTCCTAGCACAAGGTGTAAAATTAGGGTTTTGGGTAAAATCAGGATTTCTCCAGATTTATCACTCAAACTTGATTTCAATTGTTTCTATATGTTGTTGAACATCCATGATTGAAATATTGAGGCTCAATTTTGAGTAGAAGCAAGTCAATTGATCACAAGGGGTAAAATAGTCATTTTGGTCAAAATCAATCAAAATCAAGAGTTGACCAAGTGGACTTTTGGTCAACCATCAGTTCAAATATCATATTGTCATATTTCATGATAAAATCCATCATTGAATCAAGAAAGTTGAAGAAATTAGGGTTAACTTGTTCTTGAAGTTATTTGAAGTTTGAAAATTTTTCTAAGTGTCCACCCTATGAAACTTTGACATGTCATAACTTTCTCAATTTTTATCCAATCGTTGCATACCATACATTTCTGGAAATCTTGGAAAAAATCCTACAAGTTTGTCAATGTGTAAAATTTCTCAAAAATGCACCATTTGAGAGATATTTGAGTTAGAAGTTTCATGCACAAGTTTTGACCAAGGTTGGGCAAGCATGCAATTTCTGGGCATTTTCTGCTACTTTTCACAAACAGGTGGTGAGCATAATGTTGAAGCTTATATCTCTTGATTCATATGGAATTTGGGAAAACCACTTCGTGCATTTTCAAGTATGCCATGAGACCTTTAATTGGAACTTTGAATCACATCATTTGGTTCAAAATTGAGTACGTTACAAAGCTCACAAGTGGAGGTCATGAGGCTGACTCCATGCATGACCATGCAGGCCAGAGCGCGCGCGCGTGCCCAAAATTTTGTCTTGTTTGTGCATAACTTCAAACAACCATATCTCACTCATTTTAGCTCCATTTTTAGTGAACCAAATCTCATTTTAATCCTCATTCAAAGAGCTATTGGTAGGCCTCAAAAAGACAAGAAACGCACGAGCCATTTGTGAGAAAATTGGAAGAGAAAAAGGTGATGCAAGGCTGTTTTGTGCAGAAGTGTGTTTTGTGAATTTTTGTGTTGATTTTGCAAGTTTTTTTTAAGCAAGTAATTCCAGGACTCGAAGCAAGCATTGCCAGCAAGTTTCTTTGCCATAAAAAGCCAAACATGTTGAGCATATTTCCCTCATACTCATTCCATGCACCATTTGATTTTTTGCTATATCAAGCAAGGTTGAGGAATAAATTACGTGAGTGTATTCTCACCACCTAGCCAGCTCATCAAAACGCAGCTAAGGATAGTGAGAAAAGGAACAAAACGCAAGCTACACTCAAGATGCCATTTTTATCATTTTTTTCTCTAACGGATTTGTGAAGAGAAAAGGACCAATGTACCCTTGTGATACTCATACATTATAAGTTAGAAGCTTCCTATTTGCAAAGGAGCTCTCTCTCTCTCTCGTTTCTAGATACACACATTGCTCTGCATTTTTCACTTTTTTCATAACTTGAAGTTGCTACAAATCGTGCTTGTGAGGGATTTTCTTCATCATTCTAGCTTCATTGAGGACTCAAGAGCAAGTTGTTGGTATTTTCTCTTCAATTCCAGAGGCATATTTGGATTTATTTTCCAAATCAAGAGGTAACATTCAAACATCAAATCTTGATTTCTAGCTTGCAATTGATGAATTTGAGGTTATACATGCGTGGTTAGTTGGCCAAACAATAGGTTTGATGTATAATTGCATCTATTTTTGAAGCATATTGCATAGCATGAAGTTCTGAAAATCCAGATTTGGATGATTTTCTTAATTTTCTCGCTCTGATTTCTTGATGTATGGTGGATCATTTGATTTTTTACAAGTTGTGTGTTGTAGCTTGCCATGTGATCTTCATTTAGAGCTTTGAATCACTTAATTTGGTTGAGAAATGAGTTAGATACGAATGTTAGAAGTTTCTTGCATGACACTGGTTCTCACACGAGTTTTAGGGCTAGGCAGAGGTTGAAGATCACTGCGTGGCGTCATCTGATTGGCTGTTTGCATTTTAAATTTTCATTTAATTAATTTTGTAATTAGCATCTTAGATCGATTTGTTTTGCATCCAAAAATCATCCAAAAATTACAAAAAAAAATACCATAGACTCACATTGACTTCAAATATTTTGTGGAATTGTTTCCAAATTTTTAAAAATGTTTTGACCAATTAAGTAAATTATGAGATTAATTAATTGCATTTCAATTGAAAAATTCATAAAAAATACTTTATCATGTTGAAAAATTCCACAAAAAATATTTTGAACCCTTTAGGGGATTAATTTCACATCTTTGAATTTTATTTCATAATTATTGCATTTTTTGCATAATTAAATAATTTCATGCATTATATTGCATTTCATGCATATTTAAATTATTTAAAATACCTTTCTGCATATAAAAAATACATAAAAAATATCTTAGTTCATTTAAATCATGCACCATGCACTTCTGAATTTTATTTCATAATTCTTGCATTTTTTGCATAATTAAATAATTTCATGCATTACATTGCATTTCATACATATTTAAATTATTTAAAAATACTTTTCATCACCTAAAAAATACATAAAAAATATGTTGGAACATTCTATTCATGCATCATACATTTCTGATTTTTATGTTATAATTGTGACATTTTTGCATAATTAAATCAATTTTTGCATTAAATACATGATTTGAATAGCACATTTTACATTTTTATTGCTTTTATCATTTTTCTTTGAAAATAAAAAATGACAAAAATATTTTTGGTCATGTTTGGGATGTTAGTTCACTATTTCTAATTTTTGTAGATTTTTATTTTTGACTTTTGCATTTTTTACAAATTTTTCTTGTTTATTGGTCATATAAGCATAAATGTTGAACTAGTGTTGACTTCTTAATTTTATTTTGACCTTTCCATGGACTTTTGGATTGAGCAAGGATATGTCTCTGACTTGTAAGAGATTTGAGCTCATTATTTCATTTTTGTTTAAATTTTATATTTCATTTTCCTATTTTTGTGGAATTTCTAAAAGTGAACATACTTTTTGGCCTAGTGTAATTGAGCCTAGCTTCAATTTGAAGCTTGTGGACATGATTTAAGGCCAAACTTTGGGTATGTGATGATCATTTGAGTGCTCTATTGATGTGTAAACATGTTTTCATTCATTGAAAATTACATGTTGATCATTAGGTTTATACCTTGAGCATAAAGTTTGTGTGGTTCCCAAAACCCTACTTTATTGGTGTCTTGATTCATAGGTCATATTCTTGTATAATTTGTGTTTCTAATTGATGTTTAGGGGTATGATAACCTCAAGGATAGTCTTCTGAAGACTTGAGAGACATTTGACCTCAAGGGATCATCCTGATCCTTTAGCTTGAAGATATTTGGTCTTTGTTTCACTTGTTTTATTCTTGTGCATGGATCATGGAGTGAGGAATGCATTCATGCGATTCTTTGGGAATTCACTTCTCATATCCTTACTTCATCCTTATAGAACATTTAGGGCCTTGATTCCAGTTTGATTGATTCATTTAAGCCCCTAATTTTCTCAAGTTCATGTTGACCTTGTTGTTAGAATGTCACCACTCTATGGTTATGGTTGTAATACTTGTGTTATGTGCATCATGCATGGTTTTAGAAGTCCAATTCCAATTGGATCCTTGATCTTCACATCTGACCTTGTACATTATGTAATCAATAACTTAATGCTCTTTGATTCATTGACTTGCACTCAATTGTAATGTCATCATGATGACCTAGAAGAGCTAGATTTTCTTTTTCTTCTATTGTTTGGTTGGACCATACCTTGAGGGATTATAGGTTCATAATTTTTGAGGCATGTCACTTCAATTGACCTTAACTTGAGCTCATGACAAGCATCTTGTGAGGGTTATATCATCACCCTATGACATACAAGACATCTTTCCCTTCCTACAAATCTTAATCAATGTCGTTTGATCTAAGATAGGTGGTATTTTTATTTAAATGATTTTGTTCATCAAATAGGTGATTTGTTTGTGTATGGAAGTTTCATCTTCTAAATTTGGTTACTCATGAATAATATCTTGAGTTAAACTTATGACACAAGTCACACATGGTTTTAATTTTCTAATTAAAACCACTTTGTTTAAATCTTTCTTAAGTGTCATGTTTAACTAGTTTAGATGCTTTTAAACCCTAATTCAATGCACTTGTGTATGTAAGCTTTCTACTTTGTTTGAATTGCTCGTGTTTGTGGTTTACTTAGGTCTTAAGCTACTGACCTTATGTGTTACATTACTTTCTCATCTTGCCTCTTCACCATGATTGACTCATTAACTTGTATGCATGTTTAAAACTAACTCTAGAGTTTAGAATCGCTCTTTTCCATTACTAATCTTCGCACCATGAATGATTGTGAAACATGATATTTGATAATTGTTTTGTGTTTGTGTGAGCATCATGCTTATGTTCTTGTCATTCATCTAATTTGTCACAACACTTGACACAAACATGTTGGGATACACACATAAACACTTTCCATCACACATTTCTAGTATGCACATTCATGTTTTCCTATTGAAAGTTGCTCATGAAAAGGTTTTGATGATTGTGCATGACATGAGTGCATCTCTACCATGATAACTACTGACTTTTATTATTCTCCATCATTTAAATTCCATACCTCTTCATCTATGCCATACCATGTTTCATTTGATGCCTAGATGCATGTTTAGGACAAATTCTTGCTTAGTTCTTCTTGTGTTAGTTTTGTATAGGTTTTCTTTTGAGATGATTGTGATTTGTTTTTGTCTAAAATTTATGTAATATCTATATTTCCACCACTGACTTCACCCAAAAATGACACCACAAGGCATGTTCACAAGCACACATCTATCCACATATTCACCACGCACTTCTAGATGCATACTTAGGTTCTCCTAGCTTCCTTTGTTTGTGAATATTCATGATGATTATGTATATGATGATAATGCATTATTACCATTCTAGCTACTGCCTTCCATATCTTTGTATGTTATGAGGTTCATTCTTTTCTATTCATACACTAATCATGCTTCATTCCATTCCTAGTTGCGTTCTAGGTCAAACCTTTAACTAGTTTTTGTGTAGATGTTGTATATGTGCAAGTTGAAGCATCTTATGAATTGATAATGTATAACTTGAGTATTTTTTCATCATATGTTGCCTCTTATCCCACCACTATTTGACACTTATCACGTGTATGCACAAGTACAAACACACACATACATACACATGTTTACCCGCACTTGCACGAATCGAATGCATTTCTCTTGAGTGTTTTGCTTTGGAATTCTTTGAATGCATGTTTAGATGATCTTGTTGATGAAGTAATAGGTTTTCTACTGTAACTTGTGTATTTTAATGTTTCTTGATTCATTTCTCTTCATCTTTGCCTTTCCATGGTTTCTTTTAACTTGTAAACACCTCTTAGGTTAAGCATTTCAACTAGTTTTCGCACTAATGTTGTAATTGCATCCTCATGGAATTTCTTTTATGATTTGGTTATTAATTCATTCACATGATGTTGGTACTGTAATATCTTCATCTTGACACCTTCTTTGCATGTCATAAACCTCACACACTTAGATGCACTTCACTACACGCATTTGCTGCATGTTTGTGCGCTTCTTGGTAGATTTTTGCTCTTGAATCTTTATGGTTTATTTGTATGATGTAAATGAATATTAACATGATTAGCTACTGACTTGTATGTAATTTTATTCTTTAATTGTCTATTAACTTCGTTTAAGTCTAATGCTTCGCACAATTCTCTCTTTGTATGCTTTTTAGGACTAGTTTCGACCTAGTTTGTGAATTAACTTGTTTGTGTGTGCTTATAATGATGTTTGGTGTTTGTAAATGGATGTTGCATCTACTGACCTCACTTCACATGACACTTTGTATGAACATCGTTCACTCAAATTCCACTACATCTTCTTCTTCTTCTTCTCCTTTCTTTTTAGCACTTTTTAGTGCTTGGTTTGTGTGCTTTTGCCAAAGCATTTTACTTGATTCTACCCCCTTTCTCATTTGGTTTTCTAACCAAGATGATTAATTTTATAGATTCCCTTAGGATCACTCGATTAGTTTAGCTGTCAAGTTTAGAATTTAAGTTAGACATCCATGTATGATAATTCTAGGTAGATTCTTCCCTTTGCTTATATCCATAAATTAGGATCAACTTTGTATGATAACATTAGGATTAGAAATAGGTTAGTTTCCCCTAGCCCTTGTACCTTTATATTTTTGCATTCTTAAGACTAAAATCTTGTTTTGTCAAGTGCATTAAAACACTCTAATAATCTGAAACTTTTTCCAAAGTAAAAGATACAAACCAATTAGTTCTAGGATGTTTCGTCGTCCTGTTTGCTGCTGATGCTTTTTCGTCTTTCTGATGTTTTGTCATCTCATCTTATGGCGTGTTGTCGTCTTGCTGCTGATGTTTTATCATCTCATCCTCTAATGTTTCGTCATCCCGTCTGCCGATGTTTCGTTATCCCGTCTGTAGCTGATGTTTTGTCATCATGGAGATGTTTCGTCATCGTTCACTATTTCGTCTACTAATCTAAAAAACACAAACCAACCAAAACAAGTGAGCCGAACTACGGTGCTCTGAATTTCCATTGCACGAGGGAATACGTAGGCATCCTGTCGCAGGGCTAGATCAAGAAACCTTTGTAAATATTTCCTTCTTTTCCCCGTGTTTTCTTTCTTTTATTCTTTTCTTTTTGCATGCATTATACCATATATAGATATAGTTAGACCTTTACACCCATTAGATAGAATGTAAAAGCGGATACTGTAGAGTACTATGGACGTGTGGGGTGCTAATCCCTTCCCCTCGCGTAACAGACTTCCTTACCCGATCTCTCGGTCGCAAGACCGTGATTTATCCGTTTCAGGTTTACTCGATGTTTACCTTCCCCCTTTGCGGGATAAAAAACGTTCGATGGCGACTTCATTGATATATAGTTATATCCTTTGATTTTTCGGTCGGGTGTTTAAATCATCATGAAGCATGTGAGGCAACTCAGGATTTAAAGCAGGAGTGCGAATTTTATCTGTCAATTTCTTGGCCTTTGTTGCCTCAGGCCCATGCTTGTCGTTGTGAGATTGAGATTGGTCGGAATCAGAGGAAAAAGTGCGAGAAATCACGAAGCTGCATAGCCTTGCTAATGATTTTAGAGTGGAAGCATCAATCCCCAATTTTGATGAAGGTGTTGGTGAGTCGACCTGCTTTTTCTCTGAGGGAATTGGTGAGTCGACTTTCGTTTTCTCAGCAAAAACTTTAGGTGCACCTTCAAGAGGAGGGAGACTTTGAGAAGTGGTGGAATTTTTATTTTCCTCTGAATCCTGTAGGGAATCTGAAAGACTACAGTCAGATCTAGTCGAACTAGAACCCTTATGTTTGACAGAACTAGTGACTGAATCAGAGTCATTAAGAGTAGCCGGAATAGTCAGGTCAATGAACTCACCAGCGGCTACGTCGATATTATTATTGTAATGAGGAGAAGAGACCTTTGACAAGGGTGAATAGTAGGCCACACTTTGTTGTGGGCCAGAAGCTTCAGCCTAGAGAAAACAAGAAAAGATGTTAGTCCAACAAATTCAACAAACAAAAAGAAATTGAAAGAAAAATCAACAAGTACCTGTGTCGACGGATTAAGATCGACAGGCTCATCCTTTTCAACAGAAGCAACAACAGTATTCCCCAATGGATTTTGAACTTCATCTGTTTTGGGGGCATGATTCAGAGTGACGATGACTGTATTTATCATTATAATATCAGCGCCTAAATCTAGGTTAGCTTCAGGATTTTCATCCAAGATCACTTTACCTCCCCTTCTTGTAACAAGGCGTAGATCTTCGACATGGTCTAGTTCTTCCATTTGATCAGTAGGATATGATCCAAATTTTTCTTTGAGGTGCTGGGCCACAGGTGCCTTCTCCTTCTTCATTTTCTTCTTCGCCACTTTGTCTCCAGTAGAGGAGTCTTTCTTCCTCTTGTGGCTTTTGGATTTGTGCGAGTGTTAAGGAGACTGAACATCAGGTGATGGCTAGGTATCAAAAAAAGATATAAGTCGAAATAATTGTGTAAGTTGAAAATAAAGAACTTGAGTCGACCAAATAGATACCTCAGTCCTCTCAGAGGTGTGTTGTTTGTCCTTCTTGGACCTTTTGGATTTATCAGAGTGAGCAGTCAAATCCATTGAGCATTTTTTACTATGGCATGCAGAGAAAATATTAGTACATTGTAAATCATAAAATAGAAACGATGGGAAGTGTACAAATACACTTATAGAGGAGTCATTCTGCGTGAGTGAACGGAAAATCAATTCATCGTCAGAGGGTGTATGATCAAGAGCAATCTGCAAAAACATTTCAAAGTTAGAAATGCCAGATCATAAAAGATAATTGGCAAAAGCTGAAGTCGAGCCTTTGTTGTCTTCGGCTTTATTGATAGGAACTCTTGGTGGTTCTACCTAAAGAGGGATATCTAAAAGTAAAAATGGCAAAGTCAAATAAATAGAAAAGTCGAAATAACAAAGAAATCAAGCTTTCCAGAAGTTGTTACAATTTGACACAATAGTAAGCTCTCTTACATATTGAGGAGCAATATGGAGAAATCCTGGGTAGTCGTGTAACCAGTACTTCATCGGCACTACCCTGTCGGCCTTTTTCTTAAATGCATTTTCTATATTCGACCAAGAGCTATACCACCAATTTGGGATAGGTGGGAGAAAAGCCAAGGCGAAAGGGCTAGTCGGTAAAGGAGGAAATTTAATTTTTCCAAAATGAAGTGCATAACAATATTTGTCTTTCGTGTAACCAGGAATTTTGAGTTGTGGAATCCTATCGGTTACCTTCTCCTTTAACTCCTGGGCCGCGTCAGAAATGGTCCGACAAAGGTTATTTGGGAGATACACCACCCTAAAGTATTTCTGGAAAGCTTAGATTTGCTTGATGTTAGTGGCCTTACATTTGGTCTTCTTCCCCTGAAAACGATCAAAAGTGGTAGTTAGTTCAGCTATCTTCCTGTCAGAATCACCAATGAAAGTAACAAAATATGACTGCCACCAAGTCTCGAACTCCTTAGTGCAGTAGAATGATGGCTGGAAAAGGGTAAAGCTGTGTATAGGCCTTCGTGCCCAGAGATTGTCGACATCTTATTTTATAAATTCCCAAGGTTGGTCAGAGGTGATGTCGACCAGTAGCTCGTGGAAGTTAAAAAAATATTTGGGAACAAGTTGACAAAGCCCAAATTGTCGAGACACCAAGTTGGGCTGAAAAGCAACCAAGCCTGGATTCAGGCCGACAATCACGGAAGATAGAAATTGGGGATTTAGAAAACGTCTCCAGAAAACTAAGAATCTTTTCTTCTCCTCGTCTCTTACAGGTGGGAAAGACTTAGTGAGCCAATCTGGGCCAGTCTTTCCATCAGAAAACAGGGCCACTGAGGGTGTAAAATCGACTCTTGTCAACATGATGTTGAAAAGAAGTTTTAAAATGTCGATGTTTGTAGAGCCCTTGTCGATTGGAGTTAATGGAAGAAGATGCTTCCAAAACAACGTGAAGTTGATTTTGAGGACATGTTATTTTTCTACTTCTGAAAGGCTTAATTTCTTCAGAAAAAGTGGCACTCAGCCACAACTGCAAAATCCATAAAGGACCATGTACCGAAACATTATTTTTCATTGGATTGGTGGGGTCAAAATTCTTGATCTGATTAGCAACATCAGTCAAGAATGCATACAAGGAGGCCAAAATCAGCTGGACCAAATCAACATTCTCATCCATATGCAATTGGTTGGCCATATAAGAAAATTGCTTGGCCACCTGCATCGACCTGGAGCAGAAAATGACACGGGATAGCCAGAGGGTTAAAAATGCTACATGTTCTTCATCAGTTATAGGACCAGAATCTGGGGCATGGTGGTTGATGAAGTTGTTGTATGTTGGATTTTTACTCTCACCAACTTCGAACCTTATTGGCGTGTATTAAATGAGGATATTCTCATATGCTAAGGATAATCCTTGAAGATAAAGGATTTTAAATAATTGAAGTTCATGGATCAAAGAAATTAATGGTTAAAGAGAATGTGAACGCAAAATGTCTAAGTGGAGTCTTGTCGACCAAGAGGGGATAAAAGAATCAAGGTTAAGATTTGTGGAAATTGGTTTAGTCGACCAGAATATAAATAACAAAAGAAATGCTTGAAGCTGGTTTTGTCGACCAAAGAAGATTCTGGATTTAGAAGAATTTCGTTGTTTTAATCTTACCAAAGGAAATGGGTCGACGTAAGCCAGAAGCAGTTTATTTTCATAATAATATGAAAGTTACATTCTTGGCTGGTATATGAAAGTTACATTCTTGGCTGGTACTAAACTTAGGTTACAAAACTTCAATTTATAACCTATTACCCAACTGGACTTGGGCCTTCAAATCATAACAAAACTGCTGCTATAAAGGCTCCACGATATTCTCCAAAACAGCGTGCTAAAAAAACTCCAAGATATTCTCCAAAATAGCTTGCTAAAAACACTCCAAGATATTCTCCAAAATTATTTCTAAAACTGCTCCAAGATATTCTCCACAAATTTAAGACTTCAATCATTTAGTTTCCTAAAAATTCTCCATATTTAGAATCTGGGAATATCTTAAACAACCAACATAATATCTCTAATTTATCAATCTTGGATGCCACATAGGATAATATAATATTCTAGGAATATTCTGCTTCTGTTAAACATATAACAGGAATATTGTGCTTCTGTCAAAAACATAACAGAATCCAATTAGTCAGCTCAGGTGCGATGTTGTGACATCTTCTTCGACATGTTGTTCCAGATGTTGAAACACTTCAACACAACATGTTTCTTCATTAAATAGAACTTCAACCTGATTTCTCCTTACAAGTCATAAATCGTATTTAACATATTGCTGCTATATTTGTTTTACCAAAAATAAAGTCAATCCTAAAAATAGAGAATTAACAATCTCCCCCTTTGGCTTATTTTGGCTAAAACTAATTTACATAACCTTTGTATTACTGAAGCATAATAAGAAATACAGTGGTATTTAACAATATAATCCAGCAGCAGCAATTTAGAAGTCTTCGGTAGTCACTGTTTATAAGTGACAATCTTTAGTCTTCTTTTATGATGTCGAAACATCATACTAGGGCATCTTTCTGGCAGGTCTAACTCCAATGTTCTCTCTCTTTTAAGGATCCCACAGATCACACAAAGTTTCTCCCCCTTAAAAGTTGCTCTTCAGAGATAACATAACATAACCCCTTCTCCCCCTTTTTATCCACAATATTCCAAATGCTTATTTAAGGAGAACTCACTATAGCACAGGAAACATAATACCACAAACACCATCTTCACAAAGAAGGAGAAAACTGAGGCCATGATGCACATGAGGAGTAAGATATTAAATACTCCCCCTCAAACTGAGAACTATGCTACGACACAGATAGACACAACACCCTCTTTTAGAGCACAAGAGGAAACATATTAAAAAAAAACAAACACTTGAACTATCCATTTACAGACATGGAAAACCAGACATGTATATTGGAAAACTCATAACACAAGACATAATTTGTGTTCATAACTTAAAACAAGACACTAAACAAAAATACTTGCAGAAGATGCAGGAACCAACCGACTCAGAATAGGGCATCCTATTTAACATTTTTGCAAAAACTGCTGCAAAGATTAACCTCAGACTAAACAACGTCTGAACACTACCCTTTTTCCCTATGTTTGCCACAAATTGACAAACATAACCTCCACACACTCTAAACTTACTCATATCCAAACAAAAGACATGAGAGCACAACAAACAAAGACACATACAAAAGTTAAGGAAAGAAAAAGAAACAAAAGACACTCTAAATACCTGAGCAACTAAAATAATGTACCTAGATTGTAAGGATTGTCTTGGTCAAGAAACTCTACTACAACAAAAACCGCATCAGGTGAATTTGTGCACCGACTGAAAGCAATGAATGCCTTTAATACAACGCATTTATTCTGGAACTAGTATTTTCCAAAACATGCACCAAGTCAGAACATGTGATACACACCATCAATACACGTCTTAGATGAAAAGTTTAAGAACTATCTCTGTTGGTCTTTAAGGATAAAACATGTCTCGAGATATGTCTTGACTTCTTGTTCGACATCATTCTTCTGGCTTGAAAAGATTAGACTTTAAAATACTTTCCATATAATTAGAAGCAGAAGTACATTGTCTTTGCTAATCTCAATACCACTTCACAACCGTGCTAATTAATTCCTCCTTCTGCACATTACATTTACTAGTAGTTGCTGATAGTATTAAAGTCTTCAAACCAGAATAGTAATTATGCATTTCCTGAGCATACTTCTCTAAATAAACTCATAATATTCTTATTCTAAACCAAAGATAGAACTGTCACTTCTAAATGAGGTGATAGAAGATCAAGATCTGTAGTCCCAAGTCTCTTTCACAGACTATCATCAACAATGATGTTACAACACCATTTGGGAGATCATCAACTTTACTACATAACCTATCAGCTTTGGTTCTAGAATCCTCATCCAAGGGACTTATTTCCATATATTCCCTTTAACAAGACTCCCCATTATCACAAAAGGATCTCACAAGATCTCATCTTTAGAGTAACCATACAAAAAAATAAACTCTCACTATATTTTGTAGTAGGTTGTTCAAAAGTCAGAATTTCATACAGACATCAGACAAACACTTAGCTCCCATCAAAGTATTTGTAATCAATACTCATGAAAAACTCAAATAAATACTTAGTCTCCCGTCAAAGTACTTATCATTTAGTCAGATAGGATTACCTACTCACACTAGGTAAAACTGACAACTTTCTTCTTCACACCTGTGATACTTGTTGAATCTTCGACAAGACATCCAATCATGGCAGCCAAAACATTCCTGGTTAGGTCAGTGGCTTGACCTTAAACTCAATTAAAAAAACACACACACTTTCATGGATAAAGAAACTGAGATGATGTTCCAGCATATGATACAACATCATCCATTATTACTATAGTTCTGGGGTTAACATCAGAAAATATACCAACAACAACTGATCAATCTTCAGGATCAGACTACCAACATATGCAGGGGATAACACGAGCCACATCTCAATAAGCTTTTATTCATACCTCCTATCTAACTTTGAGATGATGGATGCCATTGTCAGTACCTATAGAGGAGATTCCCTCTATTAGGTTTTTGGAATAGACTTAACTAGGCATGACACAACAATATACAGACTTTTCAATTGAGATGGTTTCCCTGATTCTTTAAATACCAATACCCTTCCAAATAAATTAACAATATTATGTCTGACATCACATTAAGGGCAGTCACACCAATACTTAGGAGCATCAAACACTATGGTTGGATCACAGTACTCCTCTTCAAACAGAATCTTTACAATGGCCACAAACAGGATTCCATGAATCTGGTTCCTTTAATTAGAAGGATCATCCACATACGAGCTCATCTCATATACATAAAGCGTTTGGTGGAGAAACCTTTATGAAATCTTTTCAAAACATGGAGCTCGACCTCTATACTTCCATAAGTCTTGGTCAGAAATAAACTGACACATGGAATAGGTATACTATTGATCACGTCCTGATCAACTTACACAAATCAGATGCCTCCTCTTCCAGTTCAGGAGTAGGTTCCAAACTAAAATAACATTTTTGTTTAGTACCCAAAGCATCTGCTCTTCAACTGGTATTTGCATACCTGTTGAGATAATTTTCTATCATCCCATAGAACATCAGTTCCTTCTTTTTGGAACACACTATCCTTGAGGGTCTTCAAATAATGTGCAGATGTATATGAGGATCATTGATCAATTGATTCTCATTAACCTTATAAACAAATGTCTTTGTGAGTGGACTTGAGGTAAATCTCAAGTATCTTTGACACTTTCAATATAGTTGAAAACATTTGACATATATTCTGTTGAGGAAAATAACCCTAATATCCTTCCCATACTAAGGGTTATATCAAATACCATGCTGCGGAATACACAAACACCTCAATAATATTCAAACACAATGCTTACACCACTATCGAAGTACAAGCATAGAAATTTTGGATTTAAAATAAATCAACCCTACATACAACAGCTTTCCACTAATTTACAGGCCTGAAGGCAATAGACATGAACAACACCACAACCAGGAAAATTCTTTATCACAATAAGCTTAAGGGTTAACTTATCAGTATTTTCACTCCCACATGAAGGCTTTGATATTAACATTCTTCTGTTCTAGCTCCATCTTCTTCATTTATTAAGAAGGTACAAGAGTTCTGGTCATGTTTTTCTTCATCTCACACCAGTCTTCCATAGATAGTTCCATCCTACACTTCAAGGGACCGTATGAATACAATATGAACCAGCCTTGTTCAAATAATTCTTCAGAAAAAATCTTCAACCTTGCACAAAAACAAAAAGTATCCTCCCTAGGATCTCATCCAGAAACAGATAGGATACATGCTCTAATACCAATTGAAATTCAGGTACAACAAACTCAAATGTTCTATAAGGATGTCAAGATATTTGATCTGACATTAACATATAAGCAATGTATAGTAGTGCAGGAAACATAAATGACACAAGGAAATTGTTCACCCAGTTCAGAATAATTCTCTTACATCTGGTGGCATACCAAGCCAGGAATGAAATCCACCATCAGTAGTATTAATTCATAGTTAAACAACCTTATTTACAACTCTTCACTTAATCCCTACCCAATGCAATCTCTACCTAGGTCCTCCCTAGATATGGAATATCCCCATTCCACTTCTAATCACCGCAGTGATGTTGAACAGTCTTCCAATCCCAAGAACTATTTCAACAGCCTAATCACCAACAACTCTTCTGCACATAGCTACAAATCTTCAGTTGGATACGAGCAAAAACTTCATCAGTAGTGTCTTAACATTTTGTTCTACATCTTCTTATCCCCATTCCACTTCTAATCACCGCAGTGATGTTGAACAGTCTTCCAATCCCATGAACTATTTCAACAGCCTAATCACCAACAACTCTTCAACACTTAAAAAGTAGAAGACACACTTCTATCACAACCTAACTAAGTCTCAAAAAACAATTCTTCTAACTTAGGACACAACTTGGAATTTCTTCAAAGCTTCCTCCAAGAACAATAACTCAACTCATTACTTTAGAGCTTCTGAGTGAGAACAACTTTCCTCTTGCCTACAGGATTCGAGGTGTACACATGGTGACCTTTCCACAATCTGGGAGGTTCGCTCACAAACCAACTCTCCTAGAGAGTAGAAAAGACTCAGCCCTAATAATATGAAAGTTACATTCTTGGCCGGTACTAAACTTAGGTTACAGAGCTTATATTTATAACCTATTACCCAACTGAATTTGGGCCTTCAAATCATAACAAAACTGCAGCTAAAAATGCTCCACGATATTCTCCAAAACAGCTTGCTAAAAACACTCCAAGATATTCTCCAAAATAGTTTCTAAAACTGCTCCAAGATATTCTCCACAACTTTAGGACTTCAATCATTTAGTTTCCTAAAAAATCTCCATATTTAGAAATTGAGAATATCTTAAACAACAAACATAATATCTCTAATTTATCAATCCTGGATGCCACATAGGATAATATAATATCCTAGGAATATTCGGCTTCTGTTAAAAACATAACAGGGATATTCTGCTTCTGTCAAAAACAAAATAGAATCCAATTTGTCAGCTCAGGCGTGATGTCGTGACATTTTCTTCGACATGTTATTCCAGATGTTGAAACACTTCAACACAACATGTTTCTTCATTAAATAGAACTTCAACCTATTTTCTCCTTACAAATCATAAATCGTATTTAACATATTTCTACTATATTACTTTTACCAAACATAAAGCCAATCCTAAAAATAGAGAATTATCAATTATGAGGACTCATCAGAAGATTGATAGAATCAAAACAACTACATGATGAATCATAAATTTTATTGACCGTATCCCAACACTTAATCATACTTAGACAATTTCAAGCATAAAGCTTGGGCCATGAAGAACCAATTTTCTTATCCGAGGGACAAACTTTAGAGCTATGTTAAACAATCGCCAAGTAACCTATATAAAGGTCACCCTACAACAAGGTCGATCAAGCATGATCTATGTGTTGAAAAGACAAATAAGAGGTAAGATATATAGATCAACCTCTGATGTTTTCAATACATGTAAAAAAAGGATAAGGGGATAAGATGAAGAGGAAGGGGAACAAACCGCAGAATCATCAATGCATCAGATGAATTCATTCGGTCTAACTTCGTCAAAATCAATCAACCATCTTGATTTATTTGGTCATGAGACCTATCAACACTCAAGTTCCATTGATGTTGAGGAAATTTATGACTCCAAATGAATCCAAGTCAGAAACAAATATTAAACAATTAAAGAAAATAAAATAATAATATAAAAATAATTTGAAAAAGGATTTTTAATTGGATTTTTATTAATGAAATATATAATGGCATCCATATATCAAAATAAAACTCCAAGAAAATTATCCAAGGTCAAACAAATGTCAACAGGCGTTGACAAAAATTTTCAAAAATTTTAAAAGTCAGAAACTATTTTTAAGAGTTAAAGAAAATAGTAAAATAAACTAAAAATGGGTAAAAATAATAATATCAGAAATAAAAATAAAATGCGATCACCAATATTTGTAAAGAGAATATTGGATCCTTCCCTAATTTTTTCATAATTTAAAAATGTCAAAAAGTATTTAAAAACATTTAAATAACTCAAATAAAAGAAAAAATTCATAAAAAAATATCAGATCTGAAAATAAAATTATGAAAAAATAAAAATCAAAAAGAGAATATTTGAAAATATTTTAATGAATTTTTTCTTAATTGTTTAGCCATAAATGAATTTTCTATGAATTTTTGAAATTTAAAGTAATTAAATATAAAAATTAGAAACAGATAAAAGCAAAAAATATGTGGACCATCAGATCATAGTCAAAACGCATTAGTAAGCTGATCCAAAGGACCAGAAGCGCTGTGTTTGATATGGACCTCCTTGGTTTTTACACTGGATCAGGATATAAAATTAAAATAAAATGAAATAATGTGGATCATCAGATAATGTCAAAACACGTTAGTAAGTTGATCCAAAGGACCAGGCGCGTTGTACTTGATATGGACCTCCTTGGTTTTCACACCGGATCAGGATTTAAAATTAAAATAAAATGAAATAATGTGGAACATCAGATAATGTCAAAACGAGATAGTAAGCTGATCCAAAGGACTAGACGCGTTGTGCACATCATGGACTATAAGTAATAAAGCACGAAACCAGATTATTTTTAAAATTCATTTGAAAAAACTAGATGGAATGACATCATTGGTTAAAGATGACACACTGGTTGTCTTCAACCTCCGTCCAACCTCGATTTGTAGGTTTTGCAAATGGTAAAATCAAGAGCTCAAATTGCGGTCATTCTCTTCGTCTTTTCAAGACGGTTTCAATGGTACCTTTGCGAAAAATTTATTTAAATTATACAAAGAGAAATTTGGAGAAAACCAGAATTATAGCAAGCACTTTTTTTAAAATATAAATTCAATTCTCAATGAAAATGAAAATGGTGAAGACCACGAGGATTAGAGAGGTGAGGATAACAAGTTAGACCGTCGTTTAGATTGATTTGGTTAAGAATTTTACTTGAACGAAGTATGTTTTTAGAGTTTTGAAACTGGACTTGTCTAGAACGATTCAGGACACGATTCTTCTTGCTAAGAGTATGGTTAGCTCTAGAGAATTTCAAGGAAGCTTAGAACACACTTTGGAGTTGCTTCAAAGCTTCCTCCAAGAACATTACATGTTGCCTCTTACCTACGGGTTTCGAGGAGCTTGGTGACCATCCCACAAACCGGATGGTTCACTACATCTAGCCCTAATGATTACATCTTTTCTATTTTCGGCTAGATACAAAAACTAGGTTATAAAACCTTATTTTATAACCTCTTCCAACTGGATTTGGGCCTTCAAACAGCAGCATGTTAACTGTAACAAACTGCAGAAAGCTTCTGCTACAAGTAAGGTCTTCATCATTTAGTTTCCTAAATGTTCTCCTTGATTTCAGATTGAGTCTCCTTGAATCTTTTAGACCTTTAAATATGCCTGTAAATATGCTCTATATATTATGCATAATATTCTCCACATATTCTGCATAAGTAAATCAGAACTAAATCTTATTATTTAGTTCAGTAGGCGTGATATTGAATGCTTCATGTTAGGACATCTTCTCTGACATGTCGTTCCAGTTGTTGTACAGGTTCAACACGACATGTTCTGTCATTTAAATAGGACTTCTTGTTGTACATGTTATGCTTATTCAAGTTACATATCCTATCACACATTACATTATTGCTGCTATTATTTATTTTACTAAAATTAAGCCAATCCTCAAAATTCAAGAACTTACAATCTCCCCCTTTGGAAAATTTTGGCTAAAACAAATAAATAAAGATTACAACCTAAACATTACAGCAAAATAACTTCTTCAGCAGTAACATCCAGTGTCTTCTGCACATAGCTACAAATCTTCAGTTGGATACGAGCAAAAACTTCATCAGCATTGTCTCAACATTTTGTTCTACATCTTCTTTGTAGCATTCTTCTTCTCGATTGAACCAACACCAAACATGTAGGATAATCCAGAAGTCAGATTGGTGCACACAAGGAAGAAGATAGCTTCCACTCCCCCTTAAGTCAAGAACCAATTCTTGTCACAAGTGGTGGAAAAAGAGAACCATGGGAGATAAACTAACCTTTAAGTGAGATAAAATACCCCTCAAGAAGCATAAGAAGAAACTTAAGAGGTATCCTGAAACTTTCCCATGTAACTCAGAACACAGGTCACAACTGTGTTCATAACTCAGATCACAAGTCACAAAAGGGATTCCAAACAGGAACATGATAGAGCATTTCAATTCACCATGTTTGGACAGTATTTGCATATAGGCTCTCACAGTTTTCTGCATACATGCCCTTAATAACCTTTCTCCCCTTTTTTAGCCAAAATTTGGTAAAGGAAACCCTCACAAAACCAGATCCAGACACAGTTTTCCCAAACTCTAACAAAACTCATGGTGGTGATGGACTGGAAGTACTCTCTTGACGGTATAGGGTAGCTGTAACCACTATAAATAGCATATCAGTTACTTAGAAATTAACGATTTCTTAAATCTTGGTCAAAGTAGCGTTAATCGAGGCTGAGAAACCGTCACATGGTTCACTGTACACCGTCTAAGTTATCTTTGAATACCTTTGATAGCTCTAGACTATTTTTTCCGACCTGGATTAGTTCCAATGCATGCATCGATCACTTCACCTTTGTTTCCCATGCAAAGACATGTCTTGTATAATGTTAAGACAATCATGCAGACATTGTTTTCTTGTATTACGTGACCAACAACTTTCCTTCCACTAATCAAGGATGCTTCACCAATTTATCCATAACTTCACAATGTTACAATATGTTGGTTCAACAATATTCCTTTATACAACTGCAGTAATGAGAAACCAGATTCTGACTCGATAATATATGTGTTATGGCAGTACAGATATCCACATAGTTCCTTCAGAGAGATAAACTTGTCAAGTACATTTCTGACTTATCTTATAAGTATCCATACATTGTCATGACTTTTGAATGGTTAATATGTCATGCTACTCTAGTATGAATCTCATTACTAACTTCTTCTTAGTATATAATTGATAATTCACTAATATTCAAACTATTCAACTAAAGAATTTTCTTTTCAATACCTTGTAGATTAATTATTCTTTTGTGTAGATTCTTCACTAATGGTTGTTGATACTTAGTGAAGTTTCTAAATTAAACTAGTAGTTATGCATTGGTTGACCATACTACTTTTTCCAATATCTCTTTACACTAGATAGAACTTCCATTGATGAGTGTGGAGTTAAAATATTAAGATTCACATTCAAGCTGATGTTACAACATCATTTGGGACATCCTCAAAAGCATCACAGGACCTATCTGCCTTGGTTCTAAAGTCACTATCTAAGAGATCTACTTTCATCCATGCCCCTGAACAAACTCCCTAAGTGTCCTTTAACAAACTATCTCCTTTAAGGCAAAACTATGACGAGGAAGTCACTAATTATACCAACACAAATACATTTCTTCATTAGCATGATCTAAGATAATTCTCAGACTTATCCATAGGCACGGAATCATGTACACAATGTCTCCATTGATCTTTAAAAGCATTCCTTTCATTCTTCAAGGGATCTACAATTTAGGACACTAAACAATCACAATGATTATCTCCACACAGATTATATACTAGGTTCCATCTAGCATTGTAGGGAAGGATAATTTCTTGTAGATACATCATGCAGTCTTTTGGAGTATATCAGTATAGACTAGTTTCTCCTTGCTAATTTCACATAAAATGCGGATGAAAACAGGCAGTTATTCATTGTATCACACTTTTCCCAGGCGTGAACCACATCCAAGATCCATCATAAATGCACTACAATAACACATATTCATAGACATTCATTTGACTCCCCCTATAAATGAAAAAATGGTTATGTTGAACATAATCATTTGGGCACAAGTCAAAAGTACATGAGAAACTTCAAATTATTTAAGTGGATGTCAACTATTTCACATATCTGCATGAACACCCTTGTTGAACCCTTCATTTCAAACCTCCTAAATTACACACAATAAGGACACATATGTTCAGATCCTAACAATATCACAAGAACTCTTTATTTGGAATTTCTCACATGTTCCAAACTAGAAGTTCTTAGTTTGCTAGCAATACAAGGTCTAGATTACAACATTCTGCCACTTGTAGTAAAAGAAACCATATTAACAAGTAGATTGATCAGGTCATCATGTCTTATACTCTCTTCCATCCATCTGCAGTCGTCCTTAAGACTAGAATCTATATGTACTGATCCATACAACCAGATATGCTTCTTCTTGAGCGTCAACTTTATTCTAATAGCATCTGGTATCTTCAACAACTCTGATGTTACAACATCACATAAAACATCAGCTTCTTCAAATCCTAGAACCCATCCTTTTGGTTCTTGGTACATTGTCCATAAGGTTTTTCACACATGAAGGTCTTTTAAGAATCAGAAACAATTAACATAGCCAATGTTGATTTTACATTCATTCTGATGCACAGGGTTCAGATTCTAGACTTGCATACATTTATCCAACAAATATCCAGCTCCCGTCAAGATATTTGCCATTATTAGTATGCATATCTTTAACAGAAGATCGTGTCTTCACAACAGATGATCCTATTACATGTCATAGACTTGTGAAGATTAATATACACATCATACAATTACTTAGCTCCCGACAGAGTATTTGTAGTCAGCTATATACATATCTCTATCACCAGAAGACTTCCTCTTAAGTGGATATGTAGAAATCAATTCCACTTTATTACACTTTGTTGAGAAACACCGGTACAAGTAGATCCTTCATTATAGATGGTAGACACATATGATCTCCAAATTACAAATAACACCAAATTTGGTCAGTGACTCCACAATTCAACCTGTAAAATTTAAAACAATCTTCCTTTGCCGAGGAGACAAGGAACTGAAATGATGCTTCAACATAAATTTTGTCATCACCCAAAAATATATAGGCTTCCACTAATCAAGGAAGTCCACACACAACTCTTGCAGGAGACACAAGAGAATACACCTGAAGTAGGTTAACTTGCACAGATATACAAATCACCATTAATCACTGTAGCTCAGCTTCTCCATGCCTACTTGCTTGGACCAGAAGGAAACTAATCCGATAAGCGGCAGTATAATCCTCTAGATGCCTCCTCTTCCACACTAAGAGAAGGTTCTAAACATATGTGATTAGTACACATTTGTTTAGCACCCAAAGCATCTCTTATGCCAACCCTTAGATCATCTAGATTCTTCACATATGCTGACATGATGTTCTAACGTAGATTCACAAAAATTAACTTGCATAATACATTTCTTGATTATAACACCAATTTCATGCACACGTTTTATCAGAGTAGAATACACGTGTTGAGCAGATGACAACATATAAAAATAGAATTTATGTCAACTAGCTTTATATCAGATACCATGCAGCAGAACACAACTTACTAGCTCTTCAACAATATTCAGCTGTATCATAATAACCTTTGCACAATCACATCAGGGGCTTTGGTTAAATTTGAAAATAATACATGCTCTAAACATAGTCGACTCTTTATCACCAAAGACTCACACCAAGGAAACACCAGGAGTTTTCCATCATATACAAATGCAGCGGACAAGGATAGATCATAAAACTATTTAACATCCTCCAGGCATGGCTTAGTCACTTTAGTAAATAAGCTTCACAGAGTAGATGACAATAGTTCATTCATGGTTTGAAGGTAAATTAAACCAGTAAAATATAAACACCAGAGCTTGTTCCTAACTACCAGCTCCTACATCTTTAAACAGGATCGCATCTTAGATTGTTACAATTGGTCCATCCTCCACTTCAAGGGACCACAGAAGTAGTAATATAAACTAGCCTTGTTCAAATAATTCTTCAGCACAAACTTTCTACCTTGCACATAACCAGAAAGTATCCCCCATGGATCACATGTAGACTTAGACAGGATGCCTGCTCTGATACCAATTGAAATTCTGGTGGATCAGGCTCAGATGTCTTATAAGGATGTCGAGACATATGATCTGACATTAATAATACATGCAAGGTAAATTACAGTACATGAAACATAAATAATACAGTTGAATTGTTTACCCAGTTCGGTGCAACACACCTACATCTGGAAGCTTCCAAGACATGAATGAAATCCACTATCAGCAGTATTAATTCAAAGTTAAACTCACTTGTTTACAACTCTTCACTTAATCACTACCTAGTGAAATTTCTACCTAAGAACATCTTAGATATGGTAACCCCTCTCACTCCCCCTCAATCACCCACTGTGATAAAACATTAACAATAACTAAAGACAGAATACTCACTTCTATCATAAACTACCTAAGACTTAAAGAAATTTTCTTCTAGATTAGAACGCACCTTGGAGTTGCTTCATAGCTTCCTCCAGGAATAATACATGCTGCCTCTTACCTACGGGTTTCGAGGAGCATGGTGACCATCCTATAAACCGAGTTATTCACTACATCTAGCCCTAATGATTACATCTTTTCTATTTTTGGCTAGCTACTAAAACTAGGTTACAAAACCTTATTTTATAACCTCTTCTCAACTGGATTTGGGCCTTCAAACAACAACATGATAGCTATAACAACCTGTAGAAAGCTTCTTCCACAAGTAAGTTCTTCATCATTTAGTTTCCTAAATGTTCTCCTTGATTTCAGATTGAGTCTCCTTGAATCTTGTAGACCTTTAAATATGCCTGTAAATATGTTCTATATATTATACATAATATTCTCCACATATTTTGCATAAGTAAATTAGAACTAAATCTCATTATTTAGTTCAACAGGCGTGATGTCGAATGCTTTATGTTAGGACATCTTCTTTGACATGTCGTTCTAGTTATTGTACAGGTTCAACACAACATGTTCTGTCATTTCAATAGGACTTCTTGTTGTACCAGTTATGCTTATTCAAGTCACATATCCTATTGCATATTACATTGTTGCTGCTATTATTTGTTTTACTAAAATTAAGCCAATCCTCAAAATTCAGGAACATACATAATAAAACCGAGGGGTTACTAGTTTTTTGTAAATATAACTCATTACATTATTTACACGGAACATTAATAAAAAATAATTCATTTACACACAATAGTGTTTACCCAAAATATTACACTTTCACACAGAAAAAATTAATTTTCCATGAAGATCATATGTTGGATCTTCAATTTCTTAATATTCTGGGGAGGATCAAGTGCATGGGAAACTCTTTTCTCTCAATAAAAAGGGGTATTCTCTATGACTTTTGCTTGCATTTGTTTCTGATGTGAACAAAAAAAAGGTTAGATAAATAAGTAATTTTCTTCTCAAATAAATTACAGCTGAGTGAGGGCTTTTGATTAAGAGAACAAGACGAAGAGTGTGGTAACTTGTTTGAGTGAAATAGAAACTCATAGATATCTATTTGAAGTAATATTAAAAGGTCTGAAATTGTGAGATCGAGTTGGTAATTAGAGGTCCCGTCAAGCTTTTGTAATACTTCAAGTAGCTTTAGAGGATACCGATGAAAGATTTTGGGTGGTGAATTGAGGTTGAAATAAAGATAAAATGAGGAAACAAACTTATGATTTTTTTAGAGTTTCGGATTCTATGGAGGCAGAGTTTCTTTTGCTCTTGAGGATTGTTTTTTAGTAAATAATTGTGCTCTATTTATAGGAGAATGAGTGAGCTCATCATACAGGCCAAATTCCTCTTCAAGCGTATGAATCTAATTTACAAAATTCTAGATCTAAGTCGTGTGAAATGAAGCATGAAATGTGTGATTTTTAAGTGATTGCAAGTCATTTTGTGTTGTACCATATGTGTTTGATCATGAGGAAAAGGCTTGCACATGTGTTGTGGTCCCCATGTTAAGTTTTGATTAATTTCCAATTATAGGTCATGTACTGAAAACAAAGTTCATGGCACTATGTTCATGCTTAGGCCTAATCAAATTTGATTTTGCGTTTCTTTATTTTCTTTTTGCCAAATGATCATTTCATGGAGTAGAAAACAATGCAAAAAAAAAAAAACCATGTCAATTGGATGCTTGATGTGAAAATGGCATGAGTTAGAAGTTTGGGCTGTGACTTGAAATATTAGCCTAGACATTAGGTCAAACATGTCATGAACTATGTTTTGTGCATAAGTGGCCTCAATCATTTGAGGCACTTAGAGCTTGAATAGATGTTTGACCTCTGGAGCAAAGTTTTAGATAACATTTTTATTGACATTTTGCTCAAAGAAGCGCACATAAATATTGAAAATTGAAGAAATTATGGTGTTTGGACCAAATGCATGCCATACTTAAATTTTAGGTCAAACCACCATGTTCCAATTTATCATTTTTTTTTATATTTTCTTGCATTCAAAGGCACAAGTATGATCATGTTAACTCAAAATGAAGTACACTTGATTTCTCATGGATTGATACATAATTCCCTTCCAACTCCAAATTTTCCACAACAAAATTTCCTCCAAAAATTTCTTTTTTTTTCCACGCTTTTCATTCAAATTTTCATAGTATTCTCACTATAAGTACAATACCTCAAACCAAAGAAAGGGAGAAGAAAAAATAGGAATGTTATGCTTCTAAATTAAACATTCAAACTCTCCCTCCAATTTCCATCAACTTTCACTTTCCTTCCATAACTTACTTCATAAACTACCATCATCATTCTTCATTCTCAAAACTTCAATACACTAAAAATCATCTCTCACCATTTATTCCTTGGTATTTTTCTTTTCTCTTTGATTTTTCGATTCATTTTAAATCTTGATATTTGTTTCTTTTGAAGAGTTTGGTTAAACTTGTTGTAGTATTTTATATAGCTTAGGCACCTCTTTCTACTTTAATTTTTGTTTCTTTAATTAATTAATGTTAGTTTGGTTTTTACTATAGAGTATATTAGTTACATTTTAATTATGGTTGTCTCCAAAATAAACAAAAAATGACGGGAAAAAATTTAGATTTAGAATCATTTGTTTCTATGGTTTTTCATTTGCCTTTATATATTTAATATATGTCAATAATTGTATGGTTGAATTTTGGTTTATATTTTTGTAAATAAATTCAATTAGTTGTTGATTTTTCATCACATTGCGATTTTAGAGTTAATATCAATTTAGCTCTCGAATACGTATAAGTGCATAAATTTTATACACCGGTCTATTTTGTGGCTTTCGATTTGATTCATCTCATCTTGAATTCTGATTTTTCTTTATTTCATTTGTGTTAGCTTATTTTATCTTCGTCGTTTTAGTCTCATATAAAACTAAAAAAAAATATTTTGTTGTTTTCTTCATTAGGATCACTTTCAGAGTCTTCTTCTGACCAAGATGAAGATAAAGTCCTCTTCCGCTTCTTGAGATAAGTTGGACATTCATCCCTTATGTGTCCAAAGCCTTCACATGCATGACACTGAACTCCTCTTCTTTGGCTAAATTTGTCCTCAGTTCTGGCTCTTCTTTCAAGATCCGGGTTTTTGTTGATGTCGAAAGACTTGTTCTTGATATTTAATCTTGACTTCCAGTTCATTTTCTTCACAAGTTTATTGAATTGTCTTCCAAAAAGAACAATTGCATTAGACATCCCTTCCTCCGTATCTTAGTCACATACATCCTCTTTAGTATTAGTGACAAAGGTAATGCTTTTCTTCTTTTCAAACTTCTCACTGATCCCTAATTAAAAAGTTTTTAATGATCCCAAAAGCTCATCCACCTTCATGTTATTTATATTTTGGGCTTCTTAAATGGAAATCACCTTCATATCAAACCTCTTTGGAAGAGATCTAAGATTTTTCTCACCAACTTAGCTTCAGAAATCTTCTCCCCTAGGGCACTTTAGGCATTAGTTATCTCAATGATATTCATATGAAAGACGAATACTTTCATCCTCTTTCATTCTAAAGTTCTCAAACTGTATGGTGAGAATTTGACGTGTTGACATCTTCACTTTAGATGTTCCTTCATGAACAGTGTTTAAAATCTCCCAAACTTCTTTAGCAACAGTACAATTAATTATTAGTCAGAAGATGTTATTGTCCACTCCATTGAACATGGCATTCAAGGTTTTGGAATTTCCATGATATAATTTTTCATCTTCATCATTCCAGTCTTTATCACCCTTCATAACATCAGTAACATTCCCATCCTGCCCTAAAACCATTGGTGGATCCTATCCCTTGACCATAAATTTCCAAGCCTTGTTGCCCATGGACTTGATGAAATCCACCATATGAGCTTTCAAATAATCATAGTTGGTTCCATCAAGAATGAGTTGTTTGTTCATAAATCCTCCTTCCTTGTCCATTATACTAGAAAGTATCCTCCATGAATCTCACTCAGATGCATAGCATGTTGCCTACTCTATTACCAATTGAACTTCTTGTAATTAGATCTTAGATGTCATAAGAGATATCGAGACGCTGATCTCTAAACAACAACGTAATGAACATTTTTCAACACAGTTAATTATGCAGAAAGTAAAGAACACACATAATTGTGAATCCAGCTCAGTGTACAATAACACCTACGTCTAGGGGCTACCAAGCCAGGGATGAAGTCAACTAATTAGTATCAATTTTAAATACCCACAACAAACTCTCACTAGTTTACAATCTACTCACTTAATCACAACTCGTGATTAACTTCTACCTAAGAATCACCTAGGTATGAGAACCTTCTCAAATTCATTTCAGTCACAATCAGTGGCAAGAACAACTCTAAATAATTTAGAATAATTTTAGAATACACACTTTAAAGACACACAATCATTCAATGCTTAAAATCTTATGAAAGAATGGCAAAAATTACAACTCAATAGAGACAATCCTACACTTATATCAAGTTGATATTAGAGAGGCTCACAATTCACAATATTGCACAAACCCTAACAAAACACATGCTAAAATATCCACATAAAATCCACACAGATATTAGGATTGAAGCCTCCTTTTTATAACCTTGAATTGACTGGATTTGGGCTTCAAAATGCAGTTGATCTATTGCAGAAAATCAGCATAAACGTTTGCATGAAAATAGGACTTCAATGATTTGTTTCCTAAAATCTCTTAACATTTAATGAAACAAGTTAATCTTCTAAAATTAGAAACAATCACTGATTCTTAAATCTTGGGCGACATGTATAATATCCTAATATTCTCAGAATAATCAAGATCTGATAAAACATAACAAATCCAAGAGAAATAATTGTCACAAACAAGATGTCAGATGAGATGGATAAGATATCATGTTCAACATCTTCTTGTTGCATGTTTTAGAACATCCTTTTAAACAAGTTGCTGCACAAATTAGTTTTACCAAAATTACTTCCAATCATAAAATTAGAGAATTAACATGATTGTTGCTTGGTTAAATGTTTACTTCATGTTTCACTTGTTTATTTGTTCACTTGTGACTTTAACTTGACTTTGACACATGAATTTGACCACTTGACTTGAATTTCTCATTTCATATGAGACTTTGGATTGTTTCTCTATGATCTCTGGGTTTTGTCCTTTTATTTTTGCTTTTCATATGATCTAGGAATCCCTATTTGATACCTTGACAATCATCTGATGCTTTGAGCCTTGTCTCATACGTTGGGTTTATTTGATGTTTTGTTACGATCCGTCTATCCATATGCTTGTGTGAATATTCATTTGATGTTTGGTATACTATGTGCTTAATCTTTTATTGTGTATTTAATCCAAATAAGTGAGAAATCTTGGCTTGAATTATCTCATTTGGAATGTTTCACTTGTGTTTAGTTCACTTTACACATACATGGATTTCTCTTTACTTACCTTATAATGAGACCAATTTATTTCTTAGGTTTACTTTATGTTGTAGGATTCTTGTTTTCAACCTTGAACCAGTTTATCAATAAACTTGGACTTTGTCAAGGATTTCCCTTGGAGAGGGTTACAAAAATAAACTTCTCTAATAAAGAGACTACCACTTGCTAGGGATTAAGGTTTTGACTTGGATCGCAACAGGATTCTTAAATAAAGAGACAACCAACTATTCAAATAACAAAAGATGTTTAGCCTTGATCTGAATCCATCTCTATCTCACACTTTCTGAATCCTTACTGTTTGAAAAATGAGACAATTTTCATATTCCAAGCTCTAGGACCTTGTTTCATCCATACTACGCTTTATGTAGTTTGTAAACCATCCATTCCTGATTTTAGATTCCAAGCTCTAGAAGCTTGTTTCATACATATAACATTTTATTTCATTTGTACACAATCCCTTCCTGATTTGTTTTTCACAAATCCAAGAGGTTGTGACACGTATACCTCTCCTTATAATAGACCATTCATAAATGGATATTTCACATCCAAGTGTATCAGAGGAAACTTTATATTAGCATTTTTTCTCTCAATACATCTCCATATCACACTTTCTAAATCCTTACAACTTGAAAAATGAATCAATTTTTCAGATTCCAAACTCTAGGAGCTTGTTTCATCCATACAAACGCTTTATGTAATCTGTACACCATCTCTTCCTGATTTTTTTCACAAATCAAAGAGGTTGTGACACATATACCTCTTCTTGTAATAGACCATTTAGAAATGCATATTTCACATTCAGATGTATTAGAGGATAATTTCTATTAGCAGCTAGAGCAATCACCAATCTAATTTTTTTATGCCTAGATACATGCACATACACCTCAAAGTAATTTAGTCCAGATTTTTGTAAAAATCATCTAGCTTCTAACCTTGCTTTGTGATTTCCAATTGATCCATATAGCTTTAACTTTATCTTGAAAACCCATCTAATGCTAAGGGATTTCTTCTCCTTTCTTTGAAAGCTTATTTAACTCCCAAGTCTTGTTTCTTTCTATAGCCTCAAGTTCTTCTTTCATGCCCTTCAACCACAGATTATTCTTTATGGATTCTTCAACACTAACTGGTTCAAAGTCTACCAACATGGCACCTTGAACGACTTCTCCCTCAGAGTATACTTCAGTATCTTGCAACATGTCAAACTCTGTGAACTTCCTTGGTATTTGCCAGATTCTTTGTGGCCTCTAGACTTGTTCAAAATCTCCTTCTGATTTTGGAACCGTATCATATTTTGGACTTCCTTCAAAAGTTTGACCACCTCAAAAAGTTCCACTTTTAGAAGGTCCGCCTTCAGAAGCATGACCACTAGATTTTGGATCATCATTAGAACTCGAACCATAATCAGATTCACCTTCAGAATCATAATAATCTTCTGACTATGACTCATCTTCAGAGTCTCCTTATGAATTTGACCCATCTTCAGAATCTTCAGATTGTGAACTATCTTTAGAAGTTACCTCGGGTGTTGACATTACACCAGAGTTGCTCCAATCCCATGTTTCTGACTCTTTCACGATGATTTCTCTGTTGACTTCAACTTTAGAGTTATCTTTTGATTCTGACTCATCTTCAAAATCGGACTCGACTTCATATTCAGAGTCAACTTTTGAATCTGACTCATATTCAAAGTCTCCTTAAGAATCATAAAACGTCAATCGCACAGGTTTCTCATTAGATTCATAACCCATCAATATCACAAGTTCATCATCAAAATCTCCTCTATCTATGTTTACTTCTTCTAACTTTCTTTACTTATTTGATCAACAATCTTTAGAAAAGTGGCGAAACCTATTACAACACTAACACTAAATCATTCTCTTGTCAAGCTTCTCATTTCCCTTCCGATGTTTCTTCTCATTAGAGTAGAAGGATTCCGACTTCTGAGAACCAATGTGTAACGCCCGTTTTATTTAAATATTATATTATATTAATATTTTTGAATTATCGTTTGACGATTGTTTTGGCGACGAAAATAATTATATTAATCGGTATATCTATTAATATATTTGGCGATGTTTCGTTCGATTCGGTAAAATATTATTCGGACCGATATTTAATTCCCCGAAATTTTATTAATAAATTGAGTTAATAATATAATTAGAGGATATATTTAGTATATTAAGAATAGAAGAGGGGTATGTGAGCAATTTACTTAAGTTTGGCTAGTAAGACATATTACATATAAAATCATTTCCTCCATCCATTTTCCTAACACAACACCAAAACACAAAGTTTAGAAGTTTGGAGAAAAGTTAGGGTTTTGGTTGAGGAAGAAGAAGAGAGCAAGAAGAAGAGCAAGGCTTGGTTGCTTGGTTGAGGAATCATCAAGAACACTCAAAGCTTTCTAGGTAAGGGGTTTGATTTCTATCTCATATAGTTAGGGTTTGTTAGTGATAGTTTAGATTGGGGAAAATTGCTAGTTGGTTTATAGGGTTTTGTTGAGTGATTGTTGAAATGTTTAGAAGAGTTGGATTTGTTGTAGAAATTATGAGTGTTGTTATTAGTGTTGTAGTGTTTGGATTATAGAATGAAAATAGAAATGAAAATAGAAATGAAAATAGGAATGAAAATGGAAAAGAAAAACTTAGCAGAAAAACCAGAAAACAGAAAAATATGAAAAACTGTATTAAGAAGCAAAACGCAGGGAATGAAAAACAACAAAATGGAATGGAAGCAAGGAGGGGGAGGCGCCCACCTCCACTAGTGTGGAGACCGTCCCCCTATGAGGCACCCGCCTCCTTGTTGTTATGGAGAAAGGGACGTGCGTCCCTGGTGTGTTATGGGGAGAATGAGTTTTCTGTGCGTTTTGTTTTTCTGTTTGCAGCAGTTTCTGTTTTTCTGTCAAATTATTTTTCCTGCATAATTCCTTTGGAAATACATTCTGTTTTATTCTAAAATCCCAATTCCACCTAGTAATATTTGGTATCCATAAAATATAATTAGGGGATAAGATAGCCGATTAAATTTAGAACCCGATTATGTTCCGATTTTCCAATTTCGATAAATTCGACGACGGAGCAAGTTGCTCCGAATTCAACAAAAATTAACGTGCTAGCTAAGTTTGACGTGTAGAACGTAGTGGTGAAGTTAGTTTTTCGAAATTGTGAGTTTTTACGGAACGACCCGAAATAGGCCAATTTACGGTAAATTGACCCGGATTGTGTTTTAGTCAATTTAAGACATATATGAACTATCCGATTTTGAAGTTGATGTTTATAAATTATGTCGGTAATCAAGAATGGCTTTCGCGATGATTATTGGTGTTTTTATCTATTTTTCCGTTTTTTAAATTAGTGGATTAATTGATAATGATGTTTGCGACGGTGTATTTAATTATGAATACTTATTGTTTATGCGATGCGATGACATGTTTATTGGATGTGAATAAATATGGCGATGTGGACTTTATGTCAATTGTGATGAGCGATGGTGATGTGTTGATTGTGTGGTCGTTATTTATTGAGTCACATACATTGCATAAGCGACGAGGACTTTTATGTCAAGCGACGAGGACTTTTATGTCAAGCGACGATGGCTTTTATGCTAAGCGACGATGGGCTTTATGCCAAGTGTTCCTATTTATGGACAAAGCGACGGGTACCACATGCATAACATAGTCATGTCTCATGGAGTCGGTCATGTTTATGTTCGAGTTGTTTAATATTGAGTCTTTAATTGATGAATGATGATTGAATTGCGATGGTACATGATATTTTGTGTTGATGTGAATATAATGATTATGTGATGGAGTTAAAGTGCTAATTTATACACTAATGCTAATTTGAAGTATGTAAACCTTTAATACATGTCGACATACTTTATTTAACTTATATCAATTGTAATTCCCAAAACTATCTATATATTCTATCATGCTTTTAATTATATGTTTTGGAGTATCTCACCCCTTTACTTGTTTCGCCGTTGCCTATATATTGGTAACGTGCAGGTGATCCCCGAGGATGAGGAGGATTAGCTCGAGTCACTTTATTTTGTGTCGTTCTGCTCTGGTCGTAGTAACACTCGGGATTTGGGCGACGTCATTATTTTGATAGGATAGTTTGTGTATACTATCTTATTATGTTATAACCTTATGTATTGATGACAACATGATGTTATGTATATTTTGCAAACATATCCGTTGTGCTGTGAATATTCATATGTATATATGATGAATTATGTATGAATCGGTATATCCGACTTTTGATGTGCATTATAATGCTAATTGTTGGAAATGCGAAGATGTGATGCCTCAATTTTATTAGATGAAATTTTGAAACTCTGATTTTATTATATGAAATTGGGGTGTTACACAATGTGTATTTTCTTGACCTATGATCAAGACCGCTTATGATACTTCTTACTAGAAAACACTTTTAGAACATGCTCTACCTCTCTTTTAGAGGTTCTCTCAGTCAAACGCGACTCTTGTACCTCTAGACTACTTTGCAGCTCTTCAATTCCCATGGTGTTTAGATCTTTAGAATATTCAATTGCTACAAAAATGTAATCAAATTGAGGAGTAAGAGGTTTCAATATCTTCTCAATGATTACTTGTTCAGACAAGTTTTCTCCACATGATTTCATCTCATTTGTGATTAGATTCACTCTAGAGATGTAATCTGGTACATTCTCACTATTCTTCATGTTGAGATTCTCATACTGCTTACATAGAGATTGATGTTTCACCTTCTTCACTGACGCATCACCATTGTAGCACAGTGTCAGTATATCTCACGCAGGACTCACCATCGTCGAATCAACAACTTTCTCAAACACATTCGCACCCACGCATTGATAGATGTAGAACAACGCTTTCTAATCTTTCTTCCACGTATCTCTCTGCTTGTTTCTCTGTTCCTCCTTCGTATTTGTTGCAACTAGAACGTAACATTCGGTAAAAAGATCAAGAACATCTTTAGCACCGAACAACACACACATTTGAATCATCCACTGATTCCAATTTTTTCCATCAAACACCAGAAGCTTTGTATTCAAACTGTTTACGCTATTCATCTTCGTTCTTGTGCACTAAAAACTCAAACAGATCTTAGATTTCACTAAACACTTGTGTTTACCGATCTTGTAAAATCAGGAAATGCAATTCTATTACAGTCCTGGTCATGAATTCATGAAAAACGACATCAATTACACATTCCTCGCGTACACCGGTGTTTCCCTGTGAATCGAACATGAGCTCTAGATCCCAATTGTTTGTGCACAAGGTTAAAGATGAAGATGATGATGGAAGAAGATATATATATATATATATATATATATATATATATATATATATATATATATATATATATATATATAGAGAGAGAGATGTTACAACAAACTTGTTAAGCAAGAAACTATATTAACAATTGCATTTTAAAATTTTGGTTACAAATTTGTTTAAATACACAAAATAAACTACTACGTAAGCACATGCAAAAGTATGCTTAGTAAATAAGCTGACAATTAAGAGTAGCTTCTAAAAAATATCTAACTACTATTTCTGACTAAAAAGTCTCAAAAATTTATAACTTCAAACTCCATCAACAATTTTTTACTATGAATTGTTCCTAACAACTACTTCGTCATGTCGTGCTACATGACGAAATCATCTAAGATGAGATCAACTTTATTTTACACGGACAAGACAATACATAGTAGTAGTTATGTAATTTATGTAAAGCTCAAATACATGAAATTTGAATTAAGGTTACGAGTTATGATAACTATAAATACATTGAGAGAGAAAAGATTATAACTTATTCACATATTAAAATTATTGAGACTTTGTTTGTTTACCAGACATATAAATATGAATTAACTTTTAAACATTTTTGACTAGATTCATTACACAAATTGGATAAAATGAACATATACCTATACTTAAGTATATCTATCCATATCTCCAATTTATTCCAGTTTAATATACATAAATATATCAACGGTAGCACAAAACTATAAACCTCCTTCTTTATTATTAAGGATTCTACCCTTGAGAATATGCTAGATTAATTGGAGTATATATATTGAGAAAACTTAAAGCTTAATCACTTTTTAAAATAACACTTGTCACGTTTATTTGAAATAATATAAGTTTATAAAATAAATTAGTTAATTTTATAGTATTGTTTTTAAGTTATATATCTATATATATATATATATATATATATATATATATATATATATATATATATATATATATATATATAACTTAAAAATAATACTATAAAACAATACCATAGCCCAGCGAGTCTGGGAAGCGTTAGGGCTCAACACCTATTTTTTTTGTATTTTTCTTAATTTTGTAGCCGAATTTTAGATAAAATCGAGGACAAAGTTAATAAAATCATGACAAAATTAATTAAATTAGAGACAAAATTAATAAAAACAGGAACAAAATTATATATTATGTCATATGTAATTTGCGGTTTAAATTTTGTCAATATATATATATATATATATATATATATATATATATATATATATATATATATATATATATATATATATATATATATATATATATATATATATATAAAATTTAAATTTAAATTTTAACTTAATTAGTTAACAAAAGAATAAACACTTATATCATGTCATTATTTAGGTTAAGTAGAAAAGCAATGGAACAAACGTGCAAGTCAAAAAGATAGTATATATACACATTAATTATCTCAAAGAATAACTTAAGATTTAGGTTAACAAAGTAAAGCTCAGAGATTAAAGAGAAATGTGGTCACATATCATATCAAATTTACTTTGCTTTGAACCTTATGTTGATAAAGAAGACAAGACCAACCAATAATACACATTGCATGTGAAAAACAAAGACTATCTTGATTCTTGATAGCTAGTACATAGCTACATTGCTTTGCATCAACATCAAACATCTATGTAATATATAATTCGATTTTCCTCACACGATCTTCTACTCTTTATTAGACACGTACACTAGCTTCAAGTTTTGCATTGTGCTTTTGTCTAGCTAAACAAGTTACATTAACAAGTGACATTGTTTGTGCTATTCATGTCAAAGTATACTTTCCCACTTGTATTGTGTTTTCAGTCATTTATTGCACCCTCTTAATTTATCCACGTAAATTCCCTTCTAGATAGCGCTTCCATTTTGCTTCTTTTGGAAAAAAGTTTCTGAACATGAAATGGTTCCCTAGCTTAATGGAAATTCTTTCTTAGTGATTTGGATTCTAAAGAATTGTGTTCGTATATTTTTTTAATGTTATTTATTGATTCTTAGTTGTTTCCATTGGACAGTTAACTTTGATTCCAAAGGTTTGAAAGGACCAAAGGTTGTACGTATACTTTTGCACCATCAAACAAAACTTAAATCGTATATGTGCAAAGGTTATTGACTATAAAATCAACATCACTTGTGCTTGCTTCTAATCAATTGAATAGACTAGTATGTATTTTGTATAATGTATTCATAAAATGTAATTAAGTATAATATTATATATAAAAATCGAAAATAATAAAGAAATTGCATGTTTACTTTTTTTATAAATTTTTATATCATACATTAATGCAAAATGCATACTAGTAAATTGAAATTGAGAGTCTTTTAAACTTTTATAATTGAAATTGTACAATTAGTTTGAGATTATGTATGAGTATTGAAAAAAATTAAGAGAGATATAATTATTTATACCCCACCATTCTTTAGATACATATGTGCATAAATGGGTATCAAATATTGTGTTATATTATTTGCAATATCTCTTTTATCTTTGGATACAAATTGATGTCAACATATAGTATATCTAATCCAAAGGCCCACTGGTTAGCAAAGGCATGTAGTTTATTCATTAGTCAATAATATTTAGACTATAGTTAATGTTATGCATCAGTCATATAATGAGGTAGTCATGGCTATCTCATTTATTTATTTGTTTGAATAATTTTTTTTTTTGATAAATAAATTATTATATTTTCATGTTTATCTATTTTTAAATAAGATATTTCTATATAACGATGAGCCATCAAAAAAGTTCGTTTTTCAAAAAATTAAATATATTTAATAATAAAATATAAAATTACGATATTTAAGACGTTCACTTTGTTGTAACAGGATGTCATCACATGATAATCTATTCTAAAGTTACTTATAAAAAATAATACGCTATAATTCAGGAGTCTAGAAGTATTGACGTGTTCACGCTGTTTTATGCTATATTGATCAAAATCAAAATAGATAGGTATAGTCACTCATCTTGAGTTAGATACAATAATAAAGACATGTTTATCCATTGAGTATTCTATAATCACTTTAGTGTAAATAAATAATAATTATATAGAGCGCATATGAGCCTATTCATTTATAAATATGGGGATTCTCTCGGATATGATCACTTAGTCTATTTATATTTTATTTGTATATATTTTATCTTACTTTGAGTGTCTTTATAGTGTTCCGGAGTCTGTACAATGCAGATGCCACAATGAAACTAATGCTCGATTATAAAAGATGAAGATATCACATTTTCACTCAAAACCTTAAAGTATTGGGTATATGATCCTTCTCTCTTGTAAATCCAAAATTTTACTCAATCATAGGTGATGTGGGACTTAAAAGCTCACACTTGAATTCCATAATCTCCTCCCACAACTATGAGTTTCTCATATTCTATAACAAAACCCAACATACGATTCAACTCTCATTTCCCTCTCAAACTGAACCAAAACTATGATACCATTTGATGGAGAGTCTATGAGAGGCAAGAGCCCTCTCCAACAAGATCAATGTTCCAGGATCACAAGAGAGGGAGTCTTCGCGTCCTGTTTATGTTTCTTTTAGTTTAAAAGAGTTATATCTTTTAATAAGTGGAAATGGAGAATGGTGGGAAGATCTCGAGTCTTCTAAATTGGTTAGATTTGAGTTATTTTCTTTGCTTATAATAATAACCAAGATTTAAGTTATTTTGCATGATAGGAAGGAATACCTCAAATGTATGTATCACTAATATTCACTAATATGCATAAGTTGATGTAAAACCTTACTTTTGGCCTCAAACCAAAATCTGCTTTAATATTTTAATAAACAATAAATTGAAATATCATATGTTTTTCGAATAAGTGTTAGCGTAATAATCAGGGAGGGTTGAGCGAGGAGCATTTTACTTTTTGTGGGACTTTTCTTTTAGCAACACACCTTTAAGTGAGACATGCCACTTGTTCACCTAAAATTTTAAGGTGATAAGTGAGTGGGTTCTCACACTTATAAATCTTCAACTCAAATTCTTTAAATTTGACTTGAATAAAATATTTCATAAATTTACATCATTTTAATAATTCTCTATATTTTTTATCCAAACAATAGATTTTGATCAAATTATTTTAAATTCCCTCAAAAAATTACTTTTTCTCATTAAAATGCTTCATCAAAACACACTCTTAAAGGAGACACACCACTTGTCCACCTAAAATCTTAAGATGAAAAATTTGTGAATTGCCACACTTATAAATATTCAAATCACTACATTCATTTTCATATCTAATATGAAACTATTTTTTCACTTATTCACACTTGTCTTATTGTCAGCCATTATTTTATTGGTGTCAAAACATTAATAGTTTGGTGGCAAATTTGAACTTTATAAATTCAAAGTATATGTTTAAATCTTTCTTTAAAATAGTCATTAGTACCATGTTTTTAATCATAGTTTATCTATCTCAAACAAAAAAATAATGCACTAATACCCTAACCTAGATTCTCAAGAAAATAGTCCAATAATTCTTAACTCACACTAGCTATTAACACCATTTACCATATTTGTGCCAAACAACATTTGTATATTCTTTCAAATATTACAATACCAATAAACATTTCTAAGAAAAAACATCTACAAAATGGAATCGTAATCATTCCTCTCCACTTCCTAAGATATTTCTTGTTGAAATCAACTTCATGAGATATTTCTGTATGAATTTTTATAAATAACATAAATATGCTACATTCAGTTAATGTTTTAACTATACAAACTAAACTAGTTAAATTGCAATACTAACATTTTAATTACCTTGAAAGATTAGTGTGTGATTAATCAATCGGAGGAATTTTTAGAATTAGACAAACCACTCTTTTAAAAAGTTAGTGATTTTCACTATCTATGTTAAACTTATAGTAATCTAATCAATACGTAGATTCATTAATTAATACGTTTTCTACAAGTAATTAAAAATCTTTGGTACATATACTCCTTAATTTGATACAGCTATTTTTTGTGTGCTTCTAATACTGCTTTTAAATTAAGCTGTGATTTTGGCCCAAGATATTAAGCACAAAGAATAAGTATAAGTAAAGGGGCTTAGTGTTTGGAATTTGTAGATTTTTTCATACTTCACTTCTTACTTCTTTTAAGGTATTTTGATCCAAAAGAAGATAAAGGATTTGCTTAAGCTTAACAGGATAAAGGGTATCTTTATCTTAATTATATTATTCTTTTAAGTTAATCTGTTGTTATTCCACTAATAATAGATTTTGTATGCCGAGGGGATTGTTAAAATAATACAACTCAGCATAATGATTTTTAATTAAGTTTCTCTATATAAAATTCTTCATAAAAATCGAGTGCTTGCAAAAAAAATTAGGACAATTTACCTTAAATATTATAGGTATTATAGTTCTCCACACAAAAATCATAACATATTTACATAAAATAAAACTTCAATTTTTAAGTTTTAACTAGTCAGATACCCGTGCATTATCGATGGTTTGAAAACATGTTTTAAAATAAATATTTAATTTATAATAAAATGTCTAAAAAGAAATTTATCATATGATATAATTAATAACAAAAATGTGAAACCCCAAATATTAGTTTATTTAATTTAAAAAAAAATATAATTAGTGAAAAAAAATATAATTCAACAACGAAATTTATCACACAATTGTATGTTAAGAAAAAAATATTAATTTTATATTGAGAAAAAAATAATATTAAAATATTTAATTAATAAATGTTAAATGTTATTTCAAATAGAAAGTCAGGGCAGAGTTGAGAAATATAATAAGCACAAAATATAAATTGTTAATGTAAGTTAAAAACCTTTCACACGAGTATCATAAGATTGAGCTTCAATCAGACAACAGGAACATCGTTGTGAAGACAACAGGAACATCGTTGCGAAGGTCGTGTAGGCATAATTAGAATGGAGCGGCAACGGGGCGGAATTTTGTCTCTTATTACTTAAGATATTGATGTCAGATTTACTCATATCTTCCGTGAGGCTAATAGGTGTGTAGACGCTATAGTCAAGATAAATTCTTCTACTGATACAATTTGCAGATTGTATCATACCTGCCCAACAGTCTTGGAATCACTTAATTGTTTAAAATGTAATAAACATGAAATGATAGGAAAATCAAATTGTTTAACTAAAAACATTAATTATTTAAAAGAGATAATAAATCGATGCCTATAATTTTTTTCGTATATAAAAAATATTTGAATCAATAGTAAACGTGTTCAATTATTATTTAATTGTTTGATCAATATCTTCATTTTCCAGTTGCATAATTTTCATTTTGGGAGAAAATATAATATATTAAAATTTTGAATAGATATAATTTTCATGTTTGAATTAATAATTATATATTAGTTTTAATTTTGTGATAGTAAAATAATTAACAATATTTCATATTATCATACAATTTTGATACTATTTAATTCATAAGCTATTTATGTATTTATTCTAGATCATAATACTATACTATATAATCTTGTAACTTTTTATATTATAATACATTATCTTTCGTAATCTTAAATTTTTAATACATTTCACCCGTCATATGTTATGTCTCATTTTATTAGTATTTTCTTTTGTTATCTTAAATTTTTAATGCATTTCACCCATCATGTTTTATGTCTCGTTCTATTTGTATTTATATTGAAATTCATTTATATTGTATTATTATTTTGTACCAGAAAAAGATTGTATGATTAACATTAAAGTACTCTTTCAATTAAGAGTGCTCATGGGTGCGAGTGAACCCACAAACCCACTGACTCAAACCAAACCAACACATAAATTATCCTAACCTATTCATTTACGAGTATACCCAATTCAACCCAAACAAAGGCGTACAGTTTTGGTTCAGGTATCGGGTTTGAGTTTCACAACTCACGGACCTGTTGACCCGACCCATTGATGTGTCATTAATCATTAATAATTCCTTTTTTTCATTTCAAACACAACCCATGAACTCAACCCAACCCAACCCATAAATGAACGAGACAGTTCGGGTCGGTTTGACGATGAAATTACGGGTTGGATGACAAACCCAACCCATATAAATTTAAATTAATAATATATTATATATATTATAGCATAAATACATTTTATAGAATAAAATATTTTTGTTATATTTTCAATTATCACAAATAAAATGTAATAAAATTTATTTTATTTATATATATATATATATATATATATATATATATATATTTTAAAAATATTATATTGAAATTGTTGCTTTTTATTTTTATAGATCTTAAGATTATAAGTTTGAAAGAACAAAATATTTTTTAATTATACAAATCACATGATTAATAAAAAATATTATGTTGAATAATTGCACTATATCGTTTTTTAAGTAGTGTGAAATAATAATTTTATATATTTATTAAATTTATTTGTGGTAAATATTTAAGTAACTATTTTGAGATGTTATTTATACTATTTATTTGTGATAAATATTTAATTTTTTTTGAGATGTTATTTATGCTATTTATTAGTGGTAAATATTTAAATAACTTTTTTCAGATGTTATTTATGCTATTTATTCCATCAATCTCCTAGTGCATCAACTATTATATTTAAGTAATATTATTTTGAGGTGTTAAAAAATATTAATTAACCTTTTTTAATTCCTAAGTTGTATACTTTTATACTATTTATTCTATCAATCTTTAGTGCATCAACTATTAAATTTTTTTTCATTAAAATTTATTATATGTAAATATTATTTTAATTGTATAACTAATAATAACAATAATAATAAAAATATTTTAAATATTTGTCTAAAATTGTCAATTCAAATTTGTCTAGAACATGTCGTTTTGTACTTAAATATTTCAATCAATATTTATGATTTATTTTTAAATGATTAATCACATCTTCAACCTTAAGTAAAAACTAATTATAAATAAAAATAAAATCTAATAAACAAAATAAAATATTGACATTTTAACCTAATTTTTAAACTTCAATACTATTTAGTATACACATTTTGATATCTATTTACAATTACATTTTCATATTTTATTTGCATTTTATATTTGAAAAAAAAAATTATATATCTAATTCAATAAAGATAACAAATAAAAAAATTATTATACCAATTTTAACTAAACAATTGCTATAAAAACAAAAAAAAATATGTAAATCATTACAAAAATTTGTAGAACTAAACATTTATATGATCTTTCTGTTCATTATAAATATTAGAATCAGTTTAAAAAAAAATTCATAAAAATCAATAAAAAAGCTGTTATTAAAAGTCAATAATTGGTATGGTATCACATAAAACAAATCTAATATTTCCGATATTTTTAAAAATTAATGGCTTTAATTTTAAATACTCAATCCCCTTAAAAGTTATTTATTAAATTATTTTATAATCAATTATTTGACATTTTTGAGATATTCTAAATTTTAACTTTTAAACAACATTTAAGTTGTAGACTAATTTGTTTAAATATTTTAGTTGATATTACTTTAAATTAAATTAAAATAATATTTTATAATAAACCAAGTATAGAAATAAAAATATTATAAATAATAAATTAAAACTAAATGTGAAAATAAAATAAAATATAACTTAATTGTCAAGATAGTATTTTATATAAAATTGCACTCACTAATATAAAATTGTTGACCTACACTATAATTTTAAACCAAAAATAATATATAAAATATTTATAAATTTTAACTATTGGTTAAAACCAAAATAAAATATTTTCTTATAAAAGAAATTCAACTTTCCATGATCACATGATCATTAACCACCAATTAAAAAAATTTAATCACTGACAAATGAAATTAACTAAAACGTATAGCAGCCATCCAAAATTTAAAGGAAAACTTAATTTACCGAGCTAAAATAAATGGCAAAACATTTTTTGAAACAAAATCTTCAGCTTCTTTATTTTTTTCTCATTTTTGTTTTATTAAATAAAAGCATAAGGTGGCCTGAAAATACACCAATTCAACGTAATACCAACAATAACACTAAACACAAAATACAAACCCAAATATTTATACAAAACCAAACACACGCATTTTAAATTATACTAATCTAAAGACTATGAAAAACATATATAAAAAATTATCTTCAAAAATAACATAGTACAAATACAACCAAATATAATAGAAATATTGAGAACTGTTGAATACGAAAAAGAACACACTGATATCAGTATTAGTCATGTATTCATGTTTCAACAGTGAATATAAAATTTTCAAAAATCAATTAACTTACATATGATTCAGATGTTTGGTTGCCTGCTCATTATCTATATGTCAATCCAACAAATTGCCACATAAAAAATTCGTTGAAAGAGATCACAGATCTAAAAAATAAACTATTATATAATACTTTTTTCATATACTTCTGAAAAATATGGACACAATCACAGAAGAATATTGCAAATCATAACACATAATCACAACAAAAATCTATTAATCAAACAATAAAACAGATAACAATGCAATATTGTAATAATGATTATGAAGGATATTCGTATTCAACAGAAGAAAGGGGCCGAGAATCGTCACATATTTTTAACCTAATTAGAAGATTTTGAAAATCTGAAAGATGAAGCAAAATGATTGGAACAGTTGAATAGATGAGTAGTTCAGATTGAGATGGTTAGGACTTAGGAGGTATTTATAAGAGAGAACATTGAATGGTTAGGGTTTACAGCATGATGATTATCCATTGGTGGATTCGGGAAGAAGAAGGTTTTTACGTGGGAAAAGGAGAAAATTGAATGCAGAAGATGAAAAGAAAAAGAGAGCGCAGCCAATGATGAAGGAAGAATCAGCATTTGAAATACTACAATTTGATTGGACCAAACATTAAAAGTGAGATTTTGTACTGCATCTGATTGGACCAACATATTAAATCTATAAATTATCCATATTAAAATAGTTACAGAAATAAGGCAATGCAATTTGATTGGACCAAATCAAAAAGTACATTTTTGTCCATATTAAAAAAGTTAAATAAAATGCTAAATTATGATTGGCTAAATGCCAAAAAGGACCCTTTAGACTTTTCCAGAACATTCTATTTTCTTATATGGTAGATTACATTGCTCCTAAAGGAAGAGGTATTTTTAATTCAAAGTTCTATGAAATAGATAACCTTTATTAATTGTCTAAGACAGTATAAACTCTTCTAAGGGGTGTAATCGGTTGAGTTTGGATTGATTTTTGATCAAAATTTTGTTTAAATTGATGATATTTTTATCGGTTTGGTTTGATTCGATTTTTTGTATTTTTTAAAAATAGAACTAAACCAAATCAAGCTAACTGGTTTGGTTTGGTTGATTGGTTTTAACACTTTTTTTTTCCTAAACATTATATGCATCAGTGTAATATTTGTTATCATATTTTTTGGTATATTTTATGCTATTATTTTTTGAAATAATACATTTCATATAATATATTTCATACTATACTTTTCAAATAACTTACAAGTTGTTCTTCATTCATATGGAATATTGACATATAAGAATGTTGGTGGCGAGAGAGACAATGGTGACTAACGAAGTGAACTTGAACACGAATAAGACAATCATAATCTATAAGAATGTTGGTGGCGAGAGAGACAGTGGTGGCAAACATGTATAAATAAATTGTAAAAAAATGGAGAAGTGTTAGACTAATACAAAATTTGGGCTTAATAATGAGCTAAATAAAAGATTAAGTAGGTATTTATAGTCATTGGTTCGGTTCATTAGTTTGATGATTCCTAAAAACTAAAATTAAAAATCAAACTAAAGCACCTCGTTTTTAATTGATTTGATTCGATTTATAAACCAAACTAATAACACTCGATTTTTTTCAATTTAGTTTAATTTAAATTATCACTTTAATTAATTTCTTCAGAACCGCTTACACTCCTATTTTTTGTAATGATTTGTTTGAGTAATTGCGGAATTAAAGAGATGAAGATTCATCTCATATGAAACATAAATTTGAGAGCTTGATGTAAAGATAAGAAAAATCTTAGAATTATAATAAATTTAAATTTAAAACAAATAGTAAATCATTATATGAGATGCTCTATATATAAAATTTGAGAGATTTTAACGAATTAACCATACTATAACCAAACTTATTAATTAATTTTTTTAAGAATATGAACGAAAATGACAAGAGAAAAAAAAAAAACAAAATAGTCAATTTGAATTGTGTGATTTTAATAGACTTTCACTACTACGAAATACATATTTCACAACGGTTAAGAAAACATGATCCAAACGTTTATGTTATAACTAAGAGTCTTTATTTTTGAGTGACTAAGCATTTGGTATCACTACTTGGTACATCAACAAGTTTCAACATATAAACATTATCAATTCTATACCCCTTAATTACTTTTTCCTTATCATCTTTAAATAATCTCTCATTTTCTTGTATAACAGTTGCTTGCCTTTGCGCTTCACTAAAATTTGACAACCGATATTAAAGTGTTCAAATTAACCATATTCATAGCATGTTAATTGCATATATTCCTTAATTTTTCCTCCCACTTCATTGGTGGATTAGATTCTATGAACTTCATTAAATTCTTTCTAGTATGCTTGAGACCATTTTTTTCTCATATATCTATTGTAATGTCTAACAAACAATTTTGTTTAGTTTTGTTTGGAGTCTTTAATTATATTATATTCATCATCCTCTACTTTGGTCTTGGAAATGGAGGCCTTCAAAGAGTTTTTTTTTCTCTTCTTTGTTATTTTCTTTTTGTTTTGTATTGCTTTAATTTGCTTCAAATATTTTTATCTCATGTTTATTTTCAATAAGCTTCCCGAAAAGCGAGGATGTATCAAATGACTTTAGATCCTAATATTCTTGGATGACATTTACTTTTGGCTATTACTCCCTACACATAGTTCTTAGACATTTTTTTAGCACAATCTTAATTAGACATCATCTTATCTAAAATTTCTAATTTGTTCATTATATGGGAAACAAACTCATTTTCTTATAAGCAAGGGATTATCTGGGTTCCATATGGAATATTCTATAATTATTTGTTAAAGTGTTAATTTTAGAGTGTTTAACGTCTTCAGCTTCCTCATGAAGAACCTAAAGAGCGTTTGCACATTGTTTTAGCTGTTTTACAATGTAAAATTGAAAAATATATACTAGTTGTAAAGGATGATATCAATATTCCAATCATAACATAAGATGTCTTTTTAGTTTTTTCATCATTCTAATCCTTGAGGGCTTTCTTAACAAAAATGCCACCTACAATTCTTTTATGGATAAACGAACCATCGATAGCAACCAAAAGTTATTTACCAGCCAACATAAGATGCACATACATGAAATCTTTTCAATATATGCAATTCTCCCTAGTGGATATGGGAGATCTATTATACGTGCCATTTGGATCGTCCTTACCCATATTCAAAATTTTTGCAATTGCCATACTTTATCAAGAGACCAGCTCTCTATGCCATTTGTTGGTTGAATATAGGTGATGAATGGTCTATAAGGAGGGTGAATAATAATTTCCATTCTAAATATTTTCAAAAATAGATTTGAGAGTGGATGCAGAAATTTGAAAAGCATATTGAAGATTGTGCGATTGTATAAATGTATAGTATAATTCTTAACGGATGGAAAAAGAATGATTAGTTAGCTAATAAATAGAGAAGAGTTAATCTACTTAAATTCAAACAAACAAAAATTTGAATATATTTAGATTAACTAATTAAATATACTATAATTACAATTCTTTAGTAAAATCAGGAGAAATGCAAATTTATAAGATTAGATCTAAACGAACCTACACTTATATAATAAATCACTATGAACAAGAAATAAATCTAACATCTTGCAAACTACTAAAAAAAAATATAAAACTACCATGAAAGATCTAATGAAATAAAAAGAGTATGTTGGGATTTATATTGGTTTGTTTCCTCATCCTTGCTTGGCACTTAATCTATTCTTTGATGGCATACCATCATACATTTGTTGTAGTCTTCCGCTATTAAATTTACGGTGTCCTTTTGTATAGATGATAAACAAAATAAAGTTTTGAAATAGTTACAAATAACCACTAAATCATATAGACTAATTCTTGATTAATCTTAAAATGTATACAACCTACAAGGCTTCTAAAATCTTTGAGATAGATGATAAACAAAATAAAGTTTTGAAATAGTTACAATTAACCACTAAATCATATAGAGTAATTCTTGATTCATCTTAAAATGTATACAACCTACAAGGATTCTAAAATCTCAAAGATCCAACACTACAACAAAAATAATTTTTGGCAGCGCCTCTACGAAAGCGCTTTCATAGGCTTTAAAAAAAGTTCGCTTCAAAAAAGCGCTTTCATAGGGTTCCCTAAGAAAGCTCTTTTCAAAAAGCGCTGTTAAAGGCATTAGAAATATCTAACCTAAGAAAGCGCTTTTGAAAAGCGCTCTTATAGGTGGCCTTAAGAAAGCGCTGTTATAGGCCTATGATACGAAAGTGCTTTTGAAGGAAAAAGCGCTCTTATATATGGGCTTTAGAAAGCGCTTTTAAAAGCGCTTTCATAGATTATTTTATAATTAAAATTGAAAACCCTAAATATGATTTTTGGCCCTCATTCTGTTCCTGCATTCTGTTCATCTTCGTCTTCCTTCTCAACTTCCAGCGTGAAACCTTCGTTCCTGGCATTCTCAACCTCCGTTCTTCCGCACTCGCCGCTGTTCACCGTCTTCAGCTTTCAGTATTCTTCGTGCGTCTTCCATCATCGTCTTCCTTGGTAAGTTTCAGTCTTCTCTCTGTATGCATGTCTGCCATGGCTAGGTGTTTCTGTTTTTGTTATTGTCCTTCGATTCTATGCATGTCTGCCATGGCTAGGTGTAAATGGAGCTTATGTTTGTGACAGTTTTGTGTAAATGTAGCTTCTGTTTGTTTAACTTTATTGTGATGGGGTCACGGGTCTGATTAGTTCAAAAGGTGAGAGAAGAATCCATAGATGTCTTCTTCATTCATAATGAAAGTGATTTTTGTCACTTGTCTAAGTTGTTGCTGCTGTTCCATTTTTTGTCTCCTATATTTGAGCTATAGTGTTTGTGTCAGTCATTTGTAAAGTTTGTTGCTGCCACTTTGAGTCATAGTAAATTGCACTTTTCCAAATTTCAACAATCAAATAAATAATACTAATAAAGTTTGTGATTTTATTAGTTCAATCATTTGTATGTACTCAAATTATTCTCATTGTTTAAGTGTTTGTGTCAGTCTCATGTTCAGTGTCTGTGTAAGTAGATGATTCTAGCAACTAAGAAAGGTACTACTGATACAATGTAAGATGTTTGACAATTACAAAATGTAAGATTTAATAAAAGTACACTCATACTATGTCAATGTTATATACAATGTACTGATACAATGTAAATGTTATATATAATGTAAGAAAAGTACACTCATATTATGACATTGTTTTGTGTTTACCGTTGATATTACACATAATTGAAACGATATTATCATGCTCTAGTTCATGTGCATAGTTGCTGCCCGAAATTTTGTTTGAAGGTTCGAAGCCTATTTAGAACTTCATTTTCATGTTGTAATACTATTTCTCGCCTTTTGATTCATTTGTGATTGAAAAACCATGTTAACCATTGTGTTTATTATATTTTGAATATGTTATGAACAATGATACTATGTTGACTTTTGCTTAAGAAAAAGGTCATCCTTTCATGCCATTTAGTTAAATGTTCATGTACATTCATCCTATTTTTTTTAATAGAACTTTAATGCGCGTTACTAAGTTTGTTCATGGCTGCCCGAATTTTGTTACGTTTGATTTATAGCTTGAATTGAATTTGGTTTATCATGTTAGTTTCACTTACATTCATTCATGTCGTTTAGTTAAATGTTCATGTACATTCATCCTATTTTTTATAATAGAAGTTTTCTTTTCTTTGAATTAGTAGCGTTTCCCGGCCTAGTTCGATGTACGACTCTCATTCTCCGCGTTTCTTTGAGTTCGATAAATCCGAGGTAAATTTCTTCCTCAAATTACTGGAATTGTGATGAATTTGTCTTAAATTTCCTTTCGTATGTTGCATTTTCTTGATACGGATCCATTCCATGTATACTTTGCATTTTGACATAAACGCAATATACTGTTTTGTGCACTAATTATTCGATACAGATAAGACATGGATGTATTCCAACCGATTGTCGAAAGACTACAAGAATGGGGTTTCGGAGTTTGTTAAGTTTGTTGTTGCGCACACCAAAGACCCTAGTCGAATGACATGTGTTATACCCCAAAATTTTCCCTCCTACTTCTCAAGACATTTCACATATCCATGCTCAAGGATTTCACAAGGGTCGACCAGACAAACCCTCTCCTAAGCAATCAACCCAAACTAGGGTTTGGCCATTCTCAAATCAAGGTGGACCTCCAAAATTTCTAGTGGTCATCATGCCTCATCATATGCTTCAAAGAATCTCCATGTCAAGTTTCAAGCCTTACAAGTCAAGTTTCCTCACACAATTGCTCAGATGGTTGAAAATCAGTTGTATTGGACAAAAAGTCAACTGTGGTCAACATACAGTCAAACTTCACAATTTTTGGTCAACCTCAATATTTTAAAGTGATATTCATCATTTGATCAAGGGTTGATCATGATTCATCAAGAAAAAAATCAAGAATTAATCAAAAGTCAAAGTTTCTAAATTGGGCTTTCTTAGATAAAAGTCAACAAAACTTTGACCAGACATAACTTTCACATACTTTATCAGAAATTTTTCCACCACAGCTCATTTTGAAGAGAATTCAATTCTCTACAACTTCATGTCTCACAAGCTTGGGCAGAAAATGCTTCATTTGGAAGTTATGGATCAAAACATTATAGGTCATTCTAAAAGTCAACAAAAAGTCAACTTTTTGTAAAGAAGTGTTCATGAGCATGGAAACTCCAATGAATATGAAACCAAAATGGTTGTTTAGAGGACATCTTGAGCTTTCTAAAATGTCCCAGAACACCCAAAAATGTTAAAAATTGAGCAAGATACACCTTGCACAAGTTGAGCATTTTAGAGGAGGTGCACAAAGAGAAATACTTGACAAAACCAAAATTTTTGCAAATGGGCCTAACTTTTCTTGATTCAAGCATGTTCCTTAGCTGAATTGGAACCTCCAAGCCCAATGCCACGAATTTATCTTTTATTTTTTATTTATTTTGGATTTTTAATCATTTAAAAAACCAATTTAATTAAAATAAAAGATAGAAAATCAAAAATTAATTGCAAGGTGGATTTTCTCTCATTCTTGAGGTCAAAGCAAGCCATACAAGCTGTCAATTTCGAAATTCATTGATTGGAAAAGGAATTGAATGAGATTTGATCAAAAAAGGCAATATTTGGTTTCATTCCAAATCAAATATTTTCTCATTGATTGGCATATAATTTCTTCATAATTCTTGACCTAATTCACTCTACTATAAATACATGATGTTACTACATGCACAGGAGACGAATTTTTGGCCTCAAGAACCCTACCAAGCATCAAAAAATTTGTGTGTTCCAAGAAACTTGCAGCCAGGTTTTCAGTCCAATTCAAGTGATTCCAAGCATTCAAACACATTCCTGGAGGTCCTCTGAATCGATCTAGATACTCACAAGCCAGCCAAACATCCAAAATCAAGAAATCACGATTTCGGTTTGCACATTCTAACCCAAAATTGATTTCTGATTTTTATGCATATTTAACATGTTTTGATTGTTTGTTTGTGTTTAGAATGAAGCTTCGAAGCTTTCTGCATAGGTTAATTGGAGTTTAGACACAGGAATCACAACTTGCCATTGTTAGGGTTCATAAGCTCCAATTGGGGTTTTCTAAAATAGGAAAAATTGGACGAAACCAATGATTCCAGCATGTTCAGGGGATCAAACCGAGTTGATCCATGTCCCCATAATAAATTTATGTTGCATATTTTTGGATTTTTGACTTTTACAGGTGCTATAGCTACGAGCAGAAACCGTAGCTAAAGGTCCAGAAATTTGAATGAGGAAGATGACTCTGCGCGCGTTTTCTAATTTTGATGTTTCTCAGAAATCCATTCCCTTTGTATTCTTTTTGTTTTATATTGTTAACAGATAGCCCACTCAGCTCAGATGGCAAAGCAACGTGTGATTGTTCAAAAGGACATGGGTTTGAACCCTCTCTTTTTACTTAATGTTTTGAAATTTCAGGTTTCCCAGAAAACATGCCCAGAAGCTCTAGCTTCTGGCCTCCGTTGCAGCACGCTACGCCCCAAACGTGCATACTTCTAGGCGTATCTCCCCCAGAAAGCCCCAGAAGTGCATACTTCTGGGCGCCTCCATGCCAGAAAAGCCCCAGAAATTCCAATTTATGGGCACCTCCACCAAGAGACTCCCCAGAAATCCCAGCTTCTGGGGGAATTCCATCCAGAAGCGTTCTGACTCTCCTCTCTAACATTTTTTTTCTTTTTATTTTTCCTTTTAATTTAATTTCTTTTCAAATAATTTTCTTACACATCAAGAAATCACCAAAAAATATTTTCTTTTTGCATTTAGGTCATTAAAATACTTATTTAATTTTTGACATAAAAATTAATATTTTTGCATGCATATTTTAATTAATTGTTAATTAACCATGAAATTGACTTTTAATTATTTTTTCCTTGCTAAAATCAACCCAGAAAATTCCCAAAAAAAATTGTTTTATCATCTAATTAGGATTACTAACCTAAAAACTTTTTCCTAACTCAAAAATCTTTTTTTACTAACACATTTTCTCTTATGCAAATTTCTTTTCTTTTCCGATTATTATGTATCTGCTTCCAGGTTGTAATAGTTGGGTTAATTTTCTCGTATTTCTTTTTTCCAATATTATGTAACTGCTCATGGGATGTAATAGCTTAATTAGAATTTACTTTCCGCACTTCTATATTATGTAACTGCCCCAAAGCCATGTAATAGCGTAGGATTTACTTTCCGCACTTTACTTTCTGCAATTTACTTTCCGCACCCATATAAACTGCTAGTAACTAGGCGTGTATGGCAAGATAAAAACGAACGTAGATCACTTCTAATTGCAAGATAAAATATTTGAATTTGACACACTCTCTTCACACATGCACCCGTTAGAGTATTCTCTCTCGTTGCCTTACGAACAAATGGTCAAGTCCCTCGAATGTAGAGGTATCCTAGCACCGTTGCCTACAAACATATCATCATAGTCCCTTCGAATTAAAGATCATAGTCCCTCGACGTGGCTTACGAATACATGATCTCGTCCCTCGATTGTTGCCTACGAAAAGTGATGATCGTCCCTTCGAATGTGCTAGGATAATCCTACAAGTTGCTTTCTATGACCATCCGATGTCCCTTCGAATGTCCCTTCTACATCCAACGAATGGGGTTACCTACCAACTAATAGCATGGATAGCGCTATTCTAAAGGAAAGTAAAATAACACGAAAACGACCGTTCTGAGTAGGTAATAAGACTTTTAGTTGCTTGCTCCATCAAAACATCTTTTTCACACCTCACACTTTTGTCAAAGTTAAAACACTTTTCCAAAACGAAACATTTCCAAAACACTTCGTATACATTCCAGCGTGAATCATTACGAAGTCAAAGCGAAATGCCTTTTCAAAAATATTTTTCAAATACACACACAGAAAGCAAATTTTAAAGATGAGCTAAAGCAACTAAGAGCCCGTAGATAACTACGGATGGAAAGGGTGCTAATACCTTCCCTTTTCATAACCTTCTCCCTTACTCAGAATCTAACGAAGGTCTTTTTCTGTTCTTTTCACCTTCCCTTAATTGGATAAAAGAAAAGTCGGTGGCGACTCTTGCTATCCGCAATATTTGCGATCAAAAGAAAAACAAATCAAATTCAGTTCTCCCACCGTATTACATAACTGGCGACTCTGCTGGGGAGACACCCTAAAGAGAGAATACCTTAGGGATTTGTAGATCATTTTTACCGCTTTCTGTTTGACTTGTATGCTTTAATTTAAGGGTTTCTTGGGTATTATACTTGTGGTGGATCCTACACCTGGATCCAGGTTTCCTTAGGTAAGTAGCAATAAATCATCGCGACCGTTAGGCGTATACCGAAACGGTCAACATGATGGCTACGTTAGTGGGACACTTTGGATGTCCTGATGCTCCTCATGCTCAAGTTGAGGAAAGTATTTGGCGTCTGCGTGGTGTCATCAGCACTAACTCAACTTTTAGAACCCTAATTGACCCATCTTAGCCATTAGAAGGTAGTGAGATGGCCGGCTTTGGTGTAGACTAAGGTTGGTTGATAATCGATGCTACGCTCATTAAGATCTGACTTTCGGGATATTTCGGTCGACCACTTGGTAGTCGTATTGAAATAAAGCCTACGAGAAAGATCAATGATATGAGATTCCTAGTGTCATACCCAAAAATTTTCCCTCCTATTCCTCAAAACATTTCATACATCCATACTCAAGGATTCCTCAAGGGTTGATCAGACAAACCCCCTCCTAGACAATCAACCCAAACTAGGGTTTGGTTATCCTCAGATCCAAATGGACTCCCAACATCTCCAATGGTCATCATGCATCCTCATGTGCTTCAAAGACTCTCCATGCCAAGTTTCAAGCCTCACAAGTCAAGTTTCCTCAGACAATTGCTCAGATGGTTGAAAATCAGTTGTATTGGACAAAAAGTCAACTATGGTCAACATACAGTCAAACTTCCTGATTTTTGGTCAACATCCTCATTTTGAAGTCACATTCATCATTTGATCAAGGATTGATCATGATTCATCAAGAAAACTCAAGATTTGCACAAAAGTCAGACTTTCCAAATTAGGATTGTCCAATGAAAAGTCAACTGAACTTTGACTGAGCATAACTTCTTCATACTTTCTCAGAAATTTTTCCACCACCTCTCATTTTGAAGAGAATTCAATTCTCTACAACTTCATGTCTCACAAGAATGTTCAAAAAGTGCTTCATTTGGAAAGTATGGATCAAAACATTACAGGTCCTTTTCAAAGTCAACAAAAAGTCAACATTTTGTTTGAAGATTTATTAAGCATGGAAACTCCAATTGAGATGAAACAAAATAGGTTGTTTAGAGGACACTTAGAGCTTTCCAAAAGGCCAAGAACACTAAAAAATGTGGAAAATTGAGCAAAATACACCTTACAGAAGTTGGGCATTTTTGAACAATTGCACAAAAGGAGATATTTGTCAAAATCTAATTTTTTCCAAATGGGCCTATAATTTTATGATCCAAACTTGATCATAATATTATTTGTGACCTATTGATGCCTTTCCATGACCACATTCTATTTTATTGATTTATTTTTGAATTTAAAACCATTTAATTCAAATTTAAATTATATAAAATATGAAAACAAGATATATTTTCAAATGGATTGGATTTTTATCACTTGAGGTCCAAGATAGCCCACATAACTTGCCAAATTCGTGCTAGCTTGCATATGGAAGAGAAAATCAAATTTTCAAAGATTTGATTTGATTTGAAAAGAAATTATTTTTGCATTCAAGACAAGATCTTTTTTCACTCTCTTTGCTCTCATTCCTCACTCTATAAATACCCAGCATATTGCACAAAGCCAAGGACGAAACCCTAGCCTCTACAACAACCCTTATTTTGCTCAAAATTTTCTCAAAGTTGCAAAAATCGTGTTTCTTGTTCCAGCCACTTTCAGCCTTTTTCAATCACTCCATTGCATTCCTAGGGTAAGTTTGAGTAAGTATACACCAAGAGCCATGGTTGAAACTGCTTGAATCGAGCCATACACATTCATACATATTCAAAATTTTCTTGAAATTGCATTTTTATTATCTGCTTGTTTTAATCAAAACTAATCGTTCTAATGTGTTCATGAGGTTCCATATGAAAGATCTGGGCCATCGTTTTGATGCTTGAACGTCTAGAAATCGATTTGCCATAGTTAGGGTTTCCTGAGCTGTCTTCTTCGAACCGACTTGTACAGGTCGATTCAGTCAAAACCAACACCACCATTGGATTCAGAATGGTCGATTTAGGGGGGTAGGGTATCCCTTTGCCATTTATTTTTCGTATTTTGCAGGTTTGGCATTTTGGATCGTCGGAGAAGACGACCGGAGCTAGGGCTCCGGCGTCGTTGACTCATCTGAAGACCGGCGAGGCATGCGTGGCAAAAGCGAGCATTCTGATTCGTCCTTTCGTTCAAACCGGGGTCCACTTGCTGACTGTGCTTTGAATTCAAAAGTCCATGACACGTATTCCTTTAAAAACAATTCTTTGCAATTTCCAAACACGAAGTACACGTTGGCTTAGTGGTTTAGGCGTGTGGATTGCAAGATGCTCTCAATGGTCACAGGTTCGAGCCTGGTCAGGACCATATTTTTACTCTTTTCCAAAACTAACTTACTTTTCATATTTTTCTATTTTTTCTTTAATATTTTTCATTCTATTTAATTTATCTTCAAATATTTTTCTCATGCATCTAAAAAACTCCAAAAATATTTATTTTTTGCATAATCATCAGAAAAATGTTTATTTAATTATTAAAATTAAAATTATTATTTTTGCATGCATATTTAATTTAATTTCTAATTAATTGTTTAAATGACTTTTAATTGTTTTTAAATTATCAAATCAATTCCAAAAATTCCCAAAAAATTATCTTATCATATTAATGTCATTACTAACACAAAAACTTTTTCTCATTCAAAAATACTTATTTTTACTAACATTTTCTTCTTATTGCAATTTTCTCGTATTTCCAGATTTTGTATCTGTTCACAGGTTGTACCGTTTCGGACGATTTTTCTTGCTTTTCTTTTCAATTATGTAATTGCTCATGGGATGTAATAGTTTAACTAGGACTTTTATTTTCCGCACTCATATTATGTATCTGCCCCAAAGCCATGTAATAGCGTAGGACTTTACCTTTCCGCACTTTACTTTCCGCACCCTATAAACTACTAGTAATTAGGCGCGTATGGCAAGATAAAATTGGACATAGATCACTCATAATTCCAAGATAAAAATATCTGAATTGACACACTCTTTTCACACATGCACCCCTTAGAGTAATTCTCTCTCGTTGCCTTTACGAATACAAATGGTCAAGTCCCTCGAACGTAGAGGTATCCTAGCACCGTTGCCTTCAAAACAAATCGTCATAGTCCCTTCGATACAAAGATCATAGACCCACGATGTCGCCTACGAATACATGATCTTGACCCTCGATTGTCGCCTACGAAAATGATGATAGTCCCTTCGAATGTGCTAGGATACTTCCTACAAGTTACTTTCTATGACCATCCGATGTCCCTTCGAATGTCCCGCTTATATCCAACGAATAAGGTTACCTACCAACTAATGGTACGGATAGCACTATTCTAAAGGAACGTAAAACAACACGAAAACGACCATTCTGAGTTGGTAATAAGACTTTTAGTTGCTTGCTCAATCAAATACTTTTCACACCACATACTTTTGTCAAAGTTCAAACTCTTTTCAAAAAACGAAACATTTCCGAACACTTTGTATACATTCCTACATGAATCCTTACAAAGTCAAAGCGAAATGCCTTTTCAAAACATTTTTGTCAAACACACAGAAAGCACAATTTTAAAGTGATCTAAGAGCAACTAAGAGTCCGTAGATAACTACGGATGGAAAGGGGTGCTAATACCTTCCCTTTTCATAACCTTCTCCTTACTCGAATCTAACGAAGGTCTTTTTCTGTACTTTTTACCTTCCCTTAATTGGATAAAAGAAAAGTCGGTGGCGACTCTTACTATCCGCACATTTGTGATACAAAAATCTCAAAGTCAGTTCACCGTATTACACCTAGAACCCGGTTACTATTATAGGACAGGATAAACCCACTCAAACTTTGGTAGGGTAGACACCTATACCTCATGTAAGCCTTAAACCTAGGGCTATTGTGTGATTTGTTTGTGCTTGTTAAACATGACATCATGACATCATAATATTGCATATCATTTCTAACTATTTCAAGGACCTAGGGATTTATCTGTGCTCTGTTTAGTAGGGAGTTATGGTTTCCAGAAAGACTATCCGAATCAACTTCATGGGTATACCTTCTCAACTCAAAGAATTGGTTTCAGAAATTCCTGATCATGCTCAGTTCGTCAAAAGACATGATTATCTACTTGACTTGGTTATCTTCGATTTTGAAGAAGATTTGATGCACGTCTTATTCCAGTTCTTCGATCCGAAACACCATTGCTTTACATTCCCAAATTATCAGTTGGTTCCTACCTTAGAAGAGTTCTCTAAGCTACTTGGGATACCTATCCTTGATCAGATACCATTCACCGGTTCAGAAAAGGCTCCTAAGTACGAAGACATTGCATCAGCGTTACATCTAAAACGCTTAGACATTGAAGCTAATTGGGAAACAAGAAGCGGAGTTAAGGGTTTGCTTGCTAAGTTTCTGATAAAGAAAGCTCGAGAATTCCTAAAATCTATGAGTTTTCATGCATTCGAAGACATTTTGGCCTTGCTAATCTATGGGTTGGTGCTATTTCCTAATCCAGATCAGTTCATAGATGTGAACGCCATCAAGATATTCCTCGCTCGTAATCCTGTGCCTACTTTACTTGGGTGTCATACCCCAAAATTTTCCCTCCTACTTCTCAAGACATTTCATACATCCATGCTCAAGGATTCTTCAAGGGTTGATCGGACAAACCCTCTCCTAGACAATCAACCCAAATTAGGGTTTGGCAATCTTCAGATCAAGAGGGATTTCCAACATCTCCAATGGTCATCATGCCTCCTCATATGCTTCAAAGATTCTCCATGTCAAGTTTCATGCCTTACAAGTCAAGTTTCCTCAGACAATTGCTCAAATGGTTGAAAATCAGTTGTTTTGGACAAAAAGTCAACTGTGGTCAACATACAGTCAAACTTCATGATTTTTGGTCAACATTCTCATTTTGAAGTTATATTCATCATTTGATCAAGGGTTGATCATGATTCATCAAGAAAACTCAAGATTTGCTCAAAAGTCAAACTTTCCAAATTAGGGTTTTTTAGTGAAAAGTCAACTGAACTTTGACTGAGCATAACTTCTTCATACTTTCTCAAAAAATTTTCCACCACCTCTCATTTTGAAGGAAATTCAATTCTCTATAACTTCATGTCTCACAAGAATGTTCAAAAAATGCTTCATTTGGAAGGTATGGGTCAAAACATTACAGGTCTTTTTCAAAGTCAACAAAAAGTCAACTTTTTGTTTTGAAGATTTATTGAGCATGGAAACTCCAATTGAGGTGAAACCAAAGATGTTGGTTATAGGACACTTAGAGCTTTCTAAAAAGTCCAAGAACATTAAAAAAATGTGGAAAATTGAGCAAAATACACCTTGCACAAGTTGGGCATTTTTGAAGAAGTGCACAAAGAGGAATACTTGTGAAAATCCAAAATTTTGCAAATGGTCCTAGTTTTTCTTCATTCAAACTTGTTCCTTAGACAATTTGGAACATCCAAGCCCAATGCCACGAATTTTAGCTTGATTTTTCTATTTAATTTAGATTTTATTCATTTAAATACAAATTAAATTAAAAAATAAGGTATAAAATCAAAATTAAATGCAAAATTGATTTTTCTCTCATACTTGAGATCCAAGTAACTCACACAAGCTGGCAAATTTCGAAATTTGCATAGATTTGGCAAGAATTTGATTGAAATTTGATCAAAAAAGGAAGATTTGATTTTGTACAAAATCAAATAATTTTTGCATTGATTGATCATTATTTGTTCTTCAAATCAGCCCAAAATCCATCCACTATAAATGTACAATGCATATCACATGAACAAGAACAGAAAAATTGCTTGGAAGAACCCTAATCAAACTCAAAAAAACCGTGTGTTGCAAGCAAGTGGCAGCCCTAGTTCCAGCTTGATTCAACCAATTCTAAGCATCCAAACACGTTCCTTGACATCCCCAGAAGCATTCCAGACCCTTACATCATCCAAAAACATCAAGAATCACGAAATCCGATTTTGGTTTGTTCTTACTTTTTTCAAAATCGAATTCTGTTTAACATGCATTTTTAACATGTTTTGATGTTTGATTTGTGTTTAGTTTGAAGTTTGCAAGCTATCTGGACAATCGAATTGTGTTTTCATGGCCTGAATCGAAATATGCCATTGCTAGGGTTTTCTGAACCGAATTAGGGCTTCCTTAAAACGGAAAATTGGATAAAAAGACCACCACCATCGTGTTTAGAATTCAATTTGCAATCGATTCATGTACTCACAATTCATTTATATGACCTGTATGAGATTTTAGAAATTGCAGGGGCTGTAGCGTCGAACCAAGGCCGACGCTATCTTTCCAGAAATTCAAATGAAGAAGACAGTGTTCTTCGCGCGTGATTTGAATTTCCAGAATTCAAAAATGCTTAAAACGCCCCCGTTTCAATTACATGACACGAAATGCACGCTGGCGTAGTGGTTAAGGCGTTGGTATGTGAAGATGCTCTCCAAGGTCTCCAGTTCGATCCCTGGCAAGACCAATGTTTTTTTCTCTTTTACAAACTAACTCTATTTTTTCATATTTTCTTATTTTTGTTTAATATTTTCCATGCATTTTAATTTATCTTTAATATCTTTTATCATGCATTTAAAAAACACCAAAAATATTTATTTTTTGCATAATCATCAGAAAAATGTTTATTTAATTATTAAAATTAAAATTATTATTTTTGCATGCATATTTAATTTAATTTCTAATTAATTGTTTAAATGACTTTTAATTGTTTTTAAATTATCAAATCAATTCCAAAAATTCCCAAAAAATTATCTTATCATATTAATGTCATTACTAACACAAAAACTTTTTCTCATTCAAAAATACTTATTTTTACTAACATTTTCTTCTTATTGCAATTTTCTCGTATTTCCAGATTTTGTATCTGTTCACAGGTTGTACCGTTTCGGACGATTTTTCTTGCTTTTCTTTTCAATTATGTAATTGCTCATGGGATGTAATAGTTTAACTAGGACTTTTATTTTCCGCACTCATATTATGTATCTGCCCCAAAGCCATGTAATAGCGTAGGACTTTACCTTTCCGCACTTTACTTTCCGCACCCTATAAACTACTAGTAATTAGGCGCGTATGGCAAGATAAAATTGGACATAGATCACTCATAATTCCAAGATAAAAATATCTGAATTGACACACTCTTTTCACACATGCACCCCTTAGAGTAATTCTCTCTCGTTGCCTTTACGAATACAAATGGTCAAGTCCCTCGAACGTAGAGGTATCCTAGCACCGTTGCCTTCAAAACAAATCGTCATAGTCCCTTCGATACAAAGATCATAGACCCACGATGTCGCCTACGAATACATGATCTTGACCCTCGATTGTCGCCTACGAAAATGATGATAGTCCCTTCGAATGTGCTAGGATACTTCCTACAAGTTACTTTCTATGACCATCCGATGTCCCTTCGAATGTCCCGCTTATATCCAACGAATAAGGTTACCTACCAACTAATGGTACGGATAGCACTATTCTAAAGGAACGTAAAACAACACGAAAACGACCATTCTGAGTTGGTAATAAGACTTTTAGTTGCTTGCTCAATCAAATACTTTTCACACCACATACTTTTGTCAAAGTTCAAACTCTTTTCAAAAAACGAAACATTTCCGAACACTTTGTATACATTCCTACATGAATCCTTACAAAGTCAAAGCGAAATGCCTTTTCAAAACATTTTTGTCAAACACACAGAAAGCACAATTTTAAAGTGATCTAAGAGCAACTAAGAGCCCGTAGATAACTACGGATGAAAGGGGTGCTAATACCTTCCCTTTTCATAACCTTCTCCCTTACTCAGAATCTAACGAAGGTCTTTTTCTGTACTTTTTACCTTCCCTTAATTGGATAAAAGAAAAGTCGGTGGCGACTCTTACTATCCGCACATTTGTGATACAAAAATCTCAAAGTCAGTTCACCGTATTACACCTAGAACCCGGTTACTATTATAGGACAGGATAAACCCACTCAAACTTTGGTAGGGTAGACACCTATACCTCATGTAAGCCTTAAACCTAGGGCTATTGTGTGATTTGTTTGTGCTTGTTAAACATGACATCATGACATCATAATATTGCATATCATTTCTAACTATTTCAAGGACCTAGGGATTTATCTGTGCTCTGTTTAGTAGGGAGTTATGGTTTCCAGAAAGACTATCCGAATCAACTTCATGGGTATACCTTCTCAACTCAAAGAATTGGTTTCAGAAATTCCTGATCATGCTCAGTTCGTCAAAAGACATGATTATCTACTTGACTTGGTTATCTTCGATTTTGAAGAAGATTTGATGCACGTCTTATTCCAGTTCTTCGATCCGAAACACCATTGCTTTACATTCCCAAATTATCAGTTGGTTCCTACCTTAGAAGAGTTCTCTAAGCTACTTGGGATACCTATCCTTGATCAGATACCATTCACCGGTTCAGAAAAGGCTCCTAAGTACGAAGACATTGCATCAGCGTTACATCTAAAACGCTTAGACATTGAAGCTAATTGGGAAACAAGAAGCGGAGTTAAGGGTTTGCTTGCTAAGTTTCTGATAAAGAAAGCTCGAGAATTCCTAAAATCTATGAGTTTTCATGCATTCGAAGACATTTTGGCCTTGCTAATCTATGGGTTGGTGCTATTTCCTAATCCAGATCAGTTCATAGATGTGAACGCCATCAAGATATTCCTCGCTCGTAATCCTGTGCCTACTTTACTTGGGTGTCATACCCCAAAATTTTCCCTCCTACTTCTCAAGACATTTCATACATCCATGCTCAAGGATTCTTCAAGGGTTGATCGGACAAACCCTCTCCTAGACAATCAACCCAAATTAGGGTTTGGCAATCTTCAGATCAAGAGGGATTTCCAACATCTCCAATGGTCATCATGCCTCCTCATATGCTTCAAAGATTCTCCATGTCAAGTTTCATGCCTTACAAGTCAAGTTTCCTCAGACAATTGCTCAAATGGTTGAAAATCAGTTGTTTTGGACAAAAAGTCAACTGTGGTCAACATACAGTCAAACTTCATGATTTTTGGTCAACATTCTCATTTTGAAGTTATATTCATCATTTGATCAAGGGTTGATCATGATTCATCAAGAAAACTCAAGATTTGCTCAAAAGTCAAACTTTCTAAATTAGGGTTTCTAGGTGAAAAGTCAACCAAACTTTGACTGATCATAACTTCTTCATACTTTATCAGAAATTTTCCCACCAAAGCTCATTTTGAAGGAAATTCAATTCTCTACAACTTCATGTCTCACAAGAATGTTCAAAAAATGCTTCATTTGGAAGGTATGGGTCAAAACATTACAGGTCTTTTTCAAAGTCAACAAAAAGTCAACTTTTTGTTTTGAAGATTTATTGAGCATGGAAACTCCAATTGAGGTGAAACCAAAGATGTTGGTTATAGGACACTTAGAGCTTTCTAAAAAGTCCAAGAACATTAAAAAAATGTGGAAAATTGAGCAAAATACACCTTGCACAAGTTGGGCATTTTTGAAGAAGTGCACAAAGAGGAATACTTGTGAAAATCCAAAATTTTGCAAATGGTCCTAGTTTTTCTTCATTCAAACTTGTTCCTTAGACAATTTGGAACATCCAAGCCCAATGCCACGAATTTTAGCTTGATTTTTCTATTTAATTTAGATTTTATTCATTTAAATACAAATTAAATTAAAAAATAAGGTATAAAATCAAAATTAAATGCAAAATTGATTTTTCTCTCATACTTGAGATCCAAGTAACTCACACAAGCTGGCAAATTTCGAAATTTGCATAGATTTGGCAAGAATTTGATTGAAATTTGATCAAAAAAGGAAGATTTGATTTTGTACAAAATCAAATAATTTTTGCATTGATTGATCATTATTTGTTCTTCAAATCAGCCCAAAATCCATCCACTATAAATGTACAATGCATATCACATGAACAAGAACAGAAAAATTGCTTGGAAGAACCCTAATCAAACTCAAAAAAACCGTGTGTTGCAAGCAAGTGGCAGCCCTAGTTCCAGCTTGATTCAACCAATTCTAAGCATCCAAACACGTTCCTTGACATCCCCAGAAGCATTCCAGACCCTTACATCATCCAAAAACATCAAGAATCACGAAATCCGATTTTGGTTTGTTCTTACTTTTTTCAAAATCGAATTCTGTTTAACATGCATTTTTAACATGTTTTGATGTTTGATTTGTGTTTAGTTTGAAGTTTGCAAGCTATCTGGACAATCGAATTGTGTTTTCATGGCCTGAATCGAAATATGCCATTGCTAGGGTTTTCTGAACCGAATTAGGGCTTCCTTAAAACGGAAAATTGGATAAAAAGACCACCACCATCGTGTTTAGAATTCAATTTGCAATCGATTCATGTACTCACAATTCATTTATATGACCTGTATGAGATTTTAGAAATTGCAGGGGCTGTAGCGTCGAACCAAGGCCGACGCTATCTTTCCAGAAATTCAAATGAAGAAGACAGTGTTCTTCGCGCGTGATTTGAATTTCCAGAATTCAAAAATGCTTAAAACGCCCCCGTTTCAATTACATGACACGAAATGCACGCTGGCGTAGTGGTTAAGGCGTTGGTATGTGAAGATGCTCTCCAAGGTCTCCAGTTCGATCCCTGGCAAGACCAATGTTTTTTTCTCTTTTACAAACTAACTCTATTTTTTCATATTTTCTTATTTTTGTTTAATATTTTCCATGCATTTTAATTTATCTTTAATATCTTTTATCATGCATTTAAAAAACACCAAAAATATTTATTTTTTGCATAATCATCAGAAAAATGTTTATTTAATTATTAAAATTAAAATTATTATTTTTGCATGCATATTTAATTTAATTTCTAATTAATTGTTTAAATGACTTTTAATTGTTTTTAAATTATCAAATCAATTCCAAAAATTCCCAAAAAATTATCTTATCATATTAATGTCATTATTAACACAAAAAAATTTTCTCATTCAAAAATACTTATTTTTACTAACATTTTCCTCTTATGCAATTTTCTTCCATTTTCCGATTTTGCATCTGTTCACAGGTTATACCGTTTCAGACAATTTTTATCGCTTTTCTTTTCCAATTATGTAACTGCCTATGGGATGTAATAGCTTAATTAGGACTTTTATTTTCCGCACTTTCAATTATGTATCTGCCCCAAAGCCATGTAATAGCGTAGGACTTTATCTTTCCGCACTTTATATTTCCGCAATTTACTTTCTGCACCCTATAAACTGCTAGCAATTAGGCGTGTATGGCAAGATAAAATTGGACATAGATCACTCGTAATTTCAAGATAAAATATCTGAAATCAACACACTCTTTTCACACATGCACCCCTTAGGGTAATTCTCTCTCGTTGCCTTACGAATTCAAATGGTCATGTCCCTCGAACGTAGAGGTATCCTAGCACCGTCGCCTTCAAAACAAATCATCATAGTCCCTTCGATACAAAGATCATAGACCCACGAAGTCGCCTACGAATACATGATCTTGACCCTCGATTGTCGCCTACGAAAAATGATGATAGTCCCTTCGAATGTGCTTGGATACTTCCTACAAGTTGCCTTCTATGACCATCCGATGTCCCTTCGAATGTCCCGCTTACATCCAACGAATAAGGCTACCTACCAACTAATGGTATGGATAACACTATTCTAAAGGAACGTAAAATAAACACGAAAAGGACCAATTCTGAGTAGGTAATAAGACTTTTAGTTGCTTGCTCTATCAAAAATACTCTTTGCACCTCACACTTTTTTTCAAAGTTCAAACTCTTTTCAAAACGAAACATTTCCGAACACTTTGTATACATTCGTACATGAATCATTACAAAGTCAAAGCGAAATGCCTTTTCAAAACATTTTTCAAACACACAGAAAGCACAATTTTAAAGTGATCTAAGAGCAACTAAGAGCCCGTAGATAACTACGGATGAAAGGGGTGCTAATACCTTCCCTTTTCATAACCTTCTCCCCTTACTCAGAATCTAACGAAGGTCTTTTTCTGTACTTTTTACCTTTCCTTAATTGGATAAAAGAAAAGTCGGTGGCGACTCTTGCTATCCGCACATTTGCGATACAAAAATCTCAAAGTCAGTTCACCGTATTACAGAACTGGCGACTCTGCCGGGGAGACACCCTAAAGAGAGAATGCCTTAGGGATTTTTAGATCACCTTTACTGCTTTTTTGTTTGACTTGCTTGCTTTATCTTTAAGGGTTGCTTGGGTATTATATTTGTGGGGGATCCTACACCCGGATCCGGGTTTCCTTTTAGGTAAGTAGCAATAAATCGTCGCGACCGTTAGACGCATATCGAAACGGTCAACATGATGGCTACGTTAGTGCGACACTTTGGATGTCCTGATACTCTTCATTTCCAAGTTGAGGATAGTATTTGGCTTCTGCGTGGTGTCATCAGCACTAACTAAACTTTTAGAACCTTAATTGATCCATCTTGGCCATTAGAAGGTAGTGAGATGGTCGGCTTTGGTGTAGACCGAGGTTGGGTTATACTCGATTCTACGCCCATTAAGATCAGACTTTTGGGATATTTTCGGTCGACCACTTGGTAGTCGTATTGAAATAAACGCCTACGAGAAAGATCATTGATATGAGATTCCTAGAACCCGGTTACTATTATAGGACAGGATGAACCAACTCAAACTTTTGGTGGGGTAATCACCTATACCTCTTGTAAGCCTTAAACCTAGGCTCATTGTGTGAATTGATTGTGTGTGCTAAACATGACATCATGACATCATCGCATTGCATATCATTTCTAACTATTTCAAGGACCTAGGGATTTATCTTTGATCTGTTTTGTAGGGGTTATGGCTTCTAGAAAGACTATCCGAATCAACTTCATGGGTGTACCTGTTGTAGGTTTTCTCCGCAAACAAAGTATTTTTAATTATCGATTCCTCAGGGATTGGTGTATATCGTAGTCTTTCAATAGAAAAGTGTATTTTAAGATATTGTAACCAAAGGGTTTGTTATCTAATCTACTAATAACATGAGTTTCCAAACATGTAACTAAATTAATTCTTTCAAAAGATAGTTATGGTTTGGATTAAAGAGAGTTTGAGATTGTTTGTAGTTTATGGAAGCATGTCAAGATTAGTTTCATTGATCTAGTTTCATACATATTCAATTAATCAAGTGATGAACATAGTAGATGATTTCTATAAATACATATCCTCTCAATCTTGTAGATTTCCCACCAAGATTGTGAATGTTATCATGTTAATCCTTGCATGATTCCTCACTACAACTATTAACATGATAATCATTAAGTTCAATATTTTGTAAACACTAACACACAAATCTATCCCTAGCATTTTTTCATTAGAGGATGAATATCCTAGGTCTACTTTCAAGCATTCTTTTCCAAGCAAGACTCAAAGCATAAAGATGAAGAACAAAGATATTCAACTATATTAATCATCAACCATGTTCATACACAAATGGATTAAAAGAAATACATACTATATAGATCAACTACCTCTAATCTTGACACAAAAAGAACTTAGCCACTCATTTCCATGGTTGCTTTGCCCTCAAGATTGTTGATAGGAATGATGAACATAAAGAAGCAAGAAGAAAAGCTATGGTTTTTCTTTACAATTCTTGCCCTAATTTTACAAAGATGAAAAGATAATTATGATGAAGTGTTGTTTCTCCCTTTTACAAGCCAAAAATTCAGTTAGAAGTGATGGGTTGGTGGCCAAAAGGTGAAAGCATGGGTCTGTCCTTTTTTTGAATTTCGCAGACCGCGCTAAGCCCGGTTAAGCGCGCTGAGCGCGATCATGCTGGCACCGCGCTGAGCGCGACCTGTAGCATGCTTCCTTCATCCAAAATTATCTTCAAAAAGAATCATCCCTAAATCTCTTCAAGTGCCTTTGAATCCAAGCTTGGGAGAATTAGTCAACAAAATCCTACAATTGAAAGTAAAAGAAGTTAGATAATATATATTAAACAAAAACTAAATAAAAACCTAATTAAACCAAAATACTAGAATAAATAATACTAATTAATTAAAAAGACATTGTTAAGGACCACAAAATCATGTACAAAATAACTACAATTTGGTCCTTAACAACTCTCCCCAACTTACTTCTTTGTTTGTCCCCAAACAAAAGTCAATAATCTCTCAAAGCTAGAAGAAACAAAATGCAAGCATGCAAACTCACACAAGAATAATGGTTCAAATTCGACATACCCGGCAAAAGCACTCATCGATCGCTTCTTCGAGACACAACATGGCCATGAATTAAGTTCTAAACACAATATATCAACACATGTAACAAAGTAAAAGATATGTTCACACTTGAATCACCTAATCATTTCTTCAAAATTCATGAAGAACAAAATGTATATTCACAAAGGACTAAACACTCTCACTAATAATTATGCACATCCAAAATAATTCATGCGTTCATCGAAACAAGTTAAATGATAAAATGGAAACGAAGATCACTAAGGACTTTCAAGGTTGTAACTTGGCTTAGGTTAGAAACAAGGGATATTTAAGTACAAAGCCATTGAAACGAATTGGGTGAAAGAAAATGAAGAGCATTTCACAAACTAATTCCCACTTCCTTCTTATTATTCACAACTCTTTTCTTTTTCACACAATGATCCTCTTTTTTCTTTTCTTTTGTTTTCTTTTCATATACAAATTTTTCTTCTTTTTTATTTTTCTTTTCTCTACTCTTTTTCTCTTTTTTTTTTTTTTTTAGGATCATTGTGCCATCAATTCTAGGTTCTTTTTGATCCACCTCCCCAACTTCATTTATATCAATCCCTTTTTTATTCAAGAACATGCTCTTCAAGGGTTAATTAACAAAAAGGGTTGGTATTCACAAACAAGAAAAATTTATAGAATGAATTATCATTGAATTTTTCAAAGATTATCAACAACTATTAAGTGGCATACTTAACAATTAGTTGATTTGATAAATTCATCATACAAATACTATTTAAGCTCAAAAGGGTTCACAAGGATTCACTCACTCGCGGGTAGTTGAAGCCCTTTTAGAATTGGTGGTTTTTCTCATAATGCACAAAAAATTGCCTTGATCATCTCTAAGTTTCCAAGTTATCACAAACAAATAAAGATTAAGCATGAATCACACGAGTTAACGCAACTATTAGACACTCTATATTTGGTAAAAAGTGGAAGCTTCTCACCTATGTGGTTTATGTCCTAATGATTCGAATGTGAACACAAATTTTTTGTACATGCCAAGATATTTTGCATAAAGAACAAATTTCATAGACATGTTATTATTCTACAAAACTATTAAATATGTACCTTCTTTATGGATTGAATCGAGAATTTTATCATCACCATCACTTTGGTGAAACACGCTTACTAGCTTTGAAGAACCGTTGAAAAATTCGGACAAATCACAAGAAGTAAATTCAAACTAAATAACTATAATCTAAAAATAAAATAAAATAGAACAAAATAAAAGAAAATAAAACAACTAAAATAAAAAGACACCCCAAAATGGTGTTTAAAACTTAAAAAGAAGTACTTAGGCTCCATGCCTACAGAATATCAATTGGAATTACAAGCCTATCCCCAAAAATGGATGGCAACCAACAAAATCCAGAGTTTTAAACTAAAAAGCGCAAATAAAAACTAAAAACACTAAAATGCTGAAAGTAAAATAAAATAAAAAAAACAAGAAAATAAAAATCAATCTGTAGCCTCGAGAATCGAATCTCCAATAGACCCAGCATCAGAACCAGAACTAGAACTAGAACCCTCTCCATCTTCTTCACTCTGATCATCGCCATCTCCCACCTCCTCCTCTGCATTTGGCCCGACCCCGAGCCAACCAACATATGCACTGAGCTGCTCTCCCGTGCGAGTGAAATGATTCACTCCGGGCTCTCTAATCTGCAGAGCAAGGTGCTCCATGCTCTCGTGCATAAACATGAATGCTCTCTGATGAGCGAGATGCATCTGCCTGTTCCATTCTTCAGATGGACTGGCCTGAGGAAGTGCCGCTGCAACTGGTACAGCCTGGGCAGCAGTATTATCACCAAGGGCCCTATAATATCGATCACAGTAGTGATAATCAATAACTCCATCAATCGTAAGGTGCCCCACAGAAGAAAAGGCAACCTTCACCCTTTTCAGCAAACCCATAATCAGCCCAGGATAGGTGAGGGCACACTTTATACGCTCCCCTTTGGAGGTATAACTTAGTGCAACCCTTTTGAGCTCATTCACAATCAGACAACCAAAATCAATTTGCTCCTCATCGAGCATATAAGCAATCAAACCGGCCGTCTCCATGGGTATCGAAGATGTGTGGCTCCAAGGTCTCAGATTGTACAGAGCCACACACATGAGCACTCTGGCACTAGTCTTCAGATTGGACCTATTGAATTTTAATGGTTGTCCAGCCCGATTCAACTCATAGGAGTGCCCAGACAAACAAAGTTTACTCCTCAGCATGTCAAAGTTCCAAGCCCCACGAGCCAGGTGGTCGTGGTAAACATCCAGTTGGTCCTCTGGGGCTGTCCAGTTCAAGCCCAGATAACTGTTGATGGCGGTGTGAGAGAAAGATACTAATTTGCCTCGAACAACGGAAGAAAACCTAAATTCACTCCCCTCGGCCGAAATAGCATTTGCATAAAATTCCCTCACAAGCTCCACATTAACCTTCGTTTGAGGCTCACAAAGAACATCCAACCCGTAATTTGAAAGAATAGCATCGGGCGTTGCATAGTGGTCCTGCTCACGGAGGCGGATAATGCGTTCAGTCCAGATATTGCGCTCCTCAAGCTCTTTGTATCGAGCCTCCTGAGAAGGTCCCATGAAACGGACAGCGTCGAAAGAAGCGGGCCTAGAGGACCCAACCCCAACAGAGGAAACTCGTTGTCTCTTAGGTGCCATCTGAAATTCAACACAAAAATCAACGAAAAAGTGACACCGAGGTGTCCATTAGCAAATAATCATGCAAACAGCAGAGAAAATCAACCAACCAAAGCATTACGACTAATTGGAAAACACAAAAACACAACAGAAGAATTTTTCGAAATTCTACAGACCGCGCTAAGCGCGCTGACCACGCTCTGTGATTTTCAGAAAAAAATTCTTCTGTAAAACAGAATTTTTTTCCACAAGAACACATCCAATAGCAGCGAAAATACTATTCTAAGGGTTCTCTATCATCTACACAACCTAATCCTAAGAGAAAAAACAAAAATTCCTAACCCTAGGTTTTCAAAATCTAACCTAAACATGCAATTTACACGAAATTGAGAGAAGAAAAGGATAAATACACTTACTTAGATGTCTTGGAGGAAGATTTGACAAAGAAATTCACAAAGATTCGTTGCTTTTGTGTTGGGAAATTTTGGGATTTGGGAAGAGTGAAGAATGAAGAGGAAACTAGGGAAAAAGGGTTTAAAATGAACCCTAACCCTTTAAAAACAAACCAGGCCACGAAATGGGCCTCAAAAATCCGGTTTTTGAATTCATTTTTTTTAAAATTCCCAGACCGCGTTAAGCGCGACCCCTACCGCGCTAAGCGCGAAAGTTTCTGCCAGATGGGTCAAAATGCGCGCTAAGCGCGACCTGCAGAAATTTGATTTTTCAAGAAAAACAGCAAAATGACAGTTCAGGCATGTGAAAATGAGTTCAAGGAAGAATACTTACAATTTTGGGGTGCCTCCTAACAAGCGCTTTGTTTAACGTCGGTAGAGCTCGACGGTTCGAGATGATCATTGATCATCAAAGAAGGATTTGATTATGTTGCGGCTCACCTCTCCGCCAACGTACCGTTTCAACCGCTGCCCATTCACCGTCCATTCTTTCGTCCTTTCAAGATCTTGCAACATAATTGCACCATACTCTTTTACTTCTTTGATTAAAAACGGACCGGACCACTTTGTTTTGAGTTTTCCCGGAAAAAGCCTCATCCGGGAATTGAACAAGAGAACCTTTTGCCCCGACCGAAATTCCTTGAGCTTTATCTTCTTATCATGAGAAACCTTAACTTTTGCCTTGTACCTCCGGTTTGAATGGTATGCTCCCTCTCGCATTTCATCCAATTGAACGAGTTGTGTTTTTCTCTTTTCACCCGCCAAAGATGGATCAAAATTCAAGAATCGGAGGGCCCACAATGCTTTGTGCTCCATCTCTACCGGGAGGTGACAAGTTTTGCCATAAACAATCTGAAACGGGGTTAGTCCAATAGGAGCTTTATAGGCGGTTCGATACGCCCATAAAGCTTCATCCAATTTTTGTGACCAATCTTTTCTAGAACCCGAAACAGTTTTTTCCAAAATCTTTTTGATTTCTCTGTTAGATACTTCGGCTTGACCATTCGCTTGCGGGTGATAGGGAGTCGTCACCTTATGCTTTACACCATATTGTTTCAAAAGTTTTTGTAACTATGTATTGCAAAAGTGCGACCCACCATCACTAATGAGCACCCTAGGCACACCAAACCGAGAAAAAATGTTTCTTTTTAAAAATTTGATGACGGTTTTGGCGTCGGCCTTAGGTGAAGCAATGGCCTCCACCCACTTTGACACGTAATCAACAGCTACAAGACTATATTCATTCGAAAACGAAGATGGAAAAGGGCCGACAAAATAAATCCCCCAACAATCAAACACCTCTACTTCCAACATGTTATTCAACGGCATTTCATCTCTTTTTCCTATACCTCCACTTCTTTGGCATTTGTCACAAGACTTAGCGTGAGCATAAGCATCTTTGAATAGCGAAGGCCAATAAAATCCCGATTGTAGGACTTTGGTGGCCGTCTGCATTCCATTATAATGTCCCCCACAAGGGGAATTGTGACAATGCCAAAGAATGTTTTTGGCCTCCTCATCACTCACACACCTTCTTAGCAACCCATCGCTACTCAACCTAAAAATGTAAGGTTCGTCCCACACATAATACTTAGTATCGGCTAAAATTTCCGCTTCTCATTCAAGTCAAATCCTCGGCATTAATCCATGCCTTGTAATTTGCCATGTCGGCAAACCATGGTCGCTCTTGGATTGCAAATAACTTCTCATCCGGGAATTCCTCCTTCACTTCTCTTTCTTTATCCGTAATTTTCGCGTTCACTAAGCGAGACAAATGATCCGCTACCAAATTTTCCGAACCCTTTTTATCTCGGACCTCTAAATCAAATTCTTGTAAAAGAAGAATCCATCGGATTAATCTTTGTTTAGAGTCTGGTTTGGTAAGCAGATATTTTATCGCGGAATGATCGGTGAAAACTACAACCTTTGAACCAATGAGGTAAGGACGAAACTTTTCCAATGCATATACAATTGCGAGCAACTCTTTTTTGGTTGTTGCATAATTAATTTGATCATCGTGTAATACGGTGAACTGACTTTGTGGATTTTGTATCGCAAATGTGCGGATAGCAAGAGTCGCCACCGACTTTTCTTTTATCCAATTAAGGGAAGGTAAAAAGTAAAGAAAAAGACCTTCGTTAGATTCTGAGTAAGGGAGAAGGTTATGAAAAGGGAAGGTATTAACACCCCTTTCCATCCGTAGTTATCTACGGGCTCTTAGTTGCTCTTAGATCACTTTAAAATTGTGCTTTACGTGTGTTTGACAAAATGTTTTGAAAAGGAATTTCGCTTTGACTTTGTAATGATTCATGTAGGAATGTATACAAAGTGTTGGAAATGTTTCGTTTTGAAAAGAGTTTGAACTTTGACAAAGTGTGAGGTGTGAAAAGTATTTTGATAGAGCAAGCAACTAAAGTCTTATTACCTACTCGAATTGGTCGTTTTCGTGTTGTTTTACGTTCCTTTAGAATAGTGCTATCCATACCATTAGTTGGCAGGTAACCCTATTCGTTGGATGTAAGCGGGACATTCGAAGGGACATCGGATGGTCATAGAAAGCAACTTGTAGGAAGTATCCTAGCACATTCGAAGGGACTATCATCATTTTCGTGGCGACAATCGAGGGTCAAGATCATGTATTCGGAGGCGACATCGTGGGTCTTATGATCTTTGTATCGAAGGGACTATGATGATTTGTTTTGAAGGCAACGGTGCTAGAATACCTCTACGTTCGAGGGACATGACCATTTGAATTCGTAAAGGCAACGAGAGAGAATTACCCTAAGGGGTGCGTGTGTGAAAAGAGTGTGTCAATTCAGATATTTTATCTTGGAAATTATGAGTGAGCTATGTCCAATTTTATCTTGCCATACACGCCTAGTTACTAACAGTTTATAAGTGCGGAAATTAAAATGCGGAAATGTAAAGATGCGGAAAGATAAATCCTACGCTATTACATGGCTTTGGGGCAGACACATAATTTAAATTTGCGGAAAATAAAAGCCTAGTTAACACTATTACATCCCATGAGCAGTTAAATTATTGAAAAAAAGAAAACGGTAAAAGAAATCATCCGAAACGGGATAACCTGTGAAAAGACGAGAAAATCGGAAAATACGATAAAATCGAATAAGAGGAAAATGTTAGTAAAAATGCAAAAATTTTAGATGAGAAAAATATGGCATGCTGGAAATAACATTAATATGCTAAAATAATTTTTTGGGATTTTTTGGATGCATTTTGATAATTAAAAACTAATTAAAAGTGTTTTAAATGATAAATTATGAATAAAAATAAATATGCATGCAAAACAATATTTTTAAATTTTATAAATTAAATAAATATTTTCTGAAAATAATGCAAAAAGGAAAAAATATTTTGATGATTTTTTAATGCATGAATAAAAATATGAAAAGAATTAAAATTGATGCAAAAATATTAAATAATGAAAATATGGAAAAAATAGTTAAAGTTTGAAGTTTGTAAAAAAGGGAAAGATGAAACCGGCCTTGGGGAGGTTCGAACAGGGGACATTGGAGAGCATCTACCAACAGTATGCGCCTTTACCACTAGGACAAGTGGCTTCTGGTGTTTTGAAAACCAAAACCAAATCAATATATGTGATGACGCGTCAAGGAAAGGTTTGAAACTGAGTCGGCACGTGTGGGGTCCAGGTAGCGCGAAGGAACGAATCAGAAAGCATGGAAATGCCACGCACGCTCTTGCCGGAGTCATCCAGGTCAACGACGCCGGAGCCCTAGCTCCGGTCGTCTTCTCCGGCGACTATGATTTTAAAACCTGCAAAATACGAAAATTAAAAGCAAAAGAAAGGCCTTGTCCACCTATTTCGACCCTTCTGAATTCAATGGAGGTGTCTGTTTTGGCTGAATCGGCCTGTGTAATGAGTTTCGAAGAAAAGAAGCCGAACTGCCCTAGCAATGGCAACTATCGATTTCTACGTATATGCTTGCATGTAATGCATCTAATGCGTTCTAATGAACCTCCTGAACACAAATAAACACACGAAAACAGTTAACAATGCATGATAAAATAAGGGTTGTGTATGGGGCTAGGGTTTCGTGTCTCTTCTTGTATGCAATGCTGGCTATTTATAGAGGGATTTGGGATGGCAAAGAGAGTGAAAAAAGATTGAATAATGAATGTGCAATATTTTCTCTTTAAAACAAATCAAATTTTCTTGAAAATTTGATTTTCCTTCCATGTGCAAGCAAATCACGAAATTGGCAAGTGTTATGGGCTTCCTTGGACCTCAAGGAAGAGGAAAAAATCAAGCTTGCATTTAATTTTGATTTTATACTTTATTTTTAAATTTAATTTGTATTTAAATGAATAAATTCCAAATTAAATAGAAAAATAAAAAAATTCGTGGCATTGGGCTTGGATATTCCTAATTGTATAAGGAACAAGTTTGGATGAAGAAAAAGTAAGCCCATTTGCAAAGTTTTTGATTTTTAGAAGTATTTCTCTTTATGCACTTCTCCAAAACTGCCCAACTTGTGAATGGTGTATCTTGCTCAATTTTCCACATTTTTGAGTGTTCTTGGACTTTTTGGAAAGCTCTAAGAATCCTCTAACCAACCTTTTTGGTCTCATCTCAATTGGAGTTTCCATGCTCAAAATATCTTCAAAACAAAAAGTTGACTTTTTGTTGACTTTTGAAAAGGACCTGTAATGTTTTGATCCATACCTTCCAAATGAAGCATTTTTTGAACATTCTTGTGAGACATGAAGTTGTAGAGAATTGAATTTCCTTCAAAATGAGCTTTGGTGGGAAAATTTCTGATAAAGTATGAAGAAGTTATGATCAGTCAAAGTTTGGTTGACTTTTCACCTAGAAACCCTAATTTAGAAAGTTTGACTTTTGAGCAAATCTTGAGTTTTCTTGATGAATCATGATCAACCCTTGATCAAATGATGAATGTAACTTCAAAATGAGGATGTTGACCAAAAATTATGAAGTTTGACTGTATGTTGACCACAGTTGACTTTTTGTCCAATACAACTAATTTTCAACCATCTAAGCAATTGTCTGAGGAGACTTGACTTGTGGGGCTTGAAACTTGTCATGGAGAATCTTTGAAGTATATGAGGAGGTATGATGACCATTGGAGATGTTGGAAGTTCATCTGGATCTGAGAAATGCCAAACCCTAGTTTGGGTTGATTGTCTAGGAGAGAGTTTGTCTGATCAACCCTTGAGGAATCCTTGAGCATGGATGTATGGAATGTCTTGAGAAGATGGAGGGCAAATTTTGGGGTATGACAGCTGCCCCTGTTCAATCTTCTTGTACTGGAAGGGTTAGATTGGCTTGTCTTCCTTTCGTGACCCGGAGGTAGAAGATGATTGAACACTCGAGTACACCTGAAAATTTGCACTCGCTGGTGATACGGGAATGGGCTTACAGATGCCATTTGGAGAAGTTGAAGATTTCGCTGGGGAATGAGTCGTATGCTAGACTCGAGGTTGTTTATAGGAGAACTGACGGGGATGGGCTTAAGATGCCATCTGGAAAGATTGATGCTGGGGAGTGAGCCATACGCTAGGCTCTGCAGACGTTTCTGGAAGTGGAAGGAACATGGAGATGGGCTTAAGATGCCATCCGGGGGGAGTCGTACGTTAGACTTCGTGCTCACGTTAGACTGCGGTGAGTGTCATACCCCAAAATTTGCCCTCCATCCTCTCAAGATATTTCATACATCCATACTCAAGGATTCCTCAAGGGTTGATCAGACAAACTCTCTCCTAGACAATCAACCCAAACTAGGGTTTGGTTATCCTCAGATCCAAATGGACTCCCAACATCTCCAATGGTCATCATGCATCCTCATGTGCTTCAAAGACTCTCCATGCCAAGTTTCAAGCCTCACAAGTCAAGTTTCCTCAGACAATTGCTCAGATGGTTGAAAATCAGTTGTATTGGACAAAAAGTCAACTGTGGTCAACATACAGTCAAACTTCACAATTTTTGGTCAACCTCAATATTTTAAAGTGATATTCATCATTTGATCAAGGGTTGATCATGATTCATCAAGAAAAAAATCAAGAATTAATCAAAAGTCAAAGTTTCTAAATTGGGCTTTCTTAGATAAAAGTCAACAAAACTTTGACCAGACATAACTTTCACATACTTTATCAGAAATTTTTCCACCACAGCTCATTTTGAAGAGAATTCAATTCTCTACAACTTCATGTCTCACAAGCTTGGGCAGAAAATGCTTCATTTGGAAGTTATGGATCAAAACATTATAGGTCATTCTAAAAGTCAACAAAAAGTCAACTTTTTGTAAAGAAGTGTTCATGAGCATGGAAACTCCAATGAATATGAAACCAAAATGGTTGTTTAGAGGACATCTTGAGCTTTCTAAAATGTCCCAGAACACCCAAAAATGTTAAAAATTGAGCAAGATACACCTTGCACAAGTTGAGCATTTTAGAGGAGGTGCACAAAGAGAAATACTTGACAAAACCAAAATTTTTGCAAATGGGCCTAACTTTTCTTGATTCAAGCATGTTCCTTAGCTGAATTGGAACCTCCAAGCCCAATGCCACGAATTTATCTTTTATTTTTTATTTATTTTGGATTTTTAATCATTTAAAAAACCAATTTAATTAAAATAAAAGATAGAAAATCAAAAATTAATTGCAAGGTGGATTTTCTCTCATTCTTGAGGTCAAAGCAAGCCATACAAGCTGTCAATTTCGAAATTCATTGATTGGAAAAGGAATTGAATGAGATTTGATCAAAAAAGGCAATATTTGGTTTCATTCCAAATCAAATATTTTCTCATTGATTGGCATATAATTTCTTCATAATTCTTGACCTAATTCACTCTACTATAAATACATGATGTTACTACATGCACAGGAGACGAATTTTTGGCCTCAAGAACCCTACCAAGCATCAAAAAATTTGTGTGTTCCAAGAAACTTGCAGCCAGGTTTTCAGTCCAATTCAAGTGATTCCAAGCATTCAAACACATTCCTGGAGGTCCTCTGAATCGATCTAGATACTCACAAGCCAGCCAAACATCCAAAATCAAGAAATCACGATTTCGGTTTGCACATTCTAACCCAAAATTGATTTCTGATTTTTATGCATATTTAACATGTTTTGATTGTTTGTTTGTGTTTAGAATGAAGCTTCGAAGCTTTCTGCATAGGTTAATTGGAGTTTAGACACAGGAATCACAACTTGCCATTGTTAGGGTTCATAAGCTCCAATTGGGGTTTTCTAAAATAGGAAAAATTGGACGAAACCAATGATTCCAGCATGTTCAGGGGATCAAACCGAGTTGATCCATGTCCCCATAATAAATTTATGTTGCATATTTTTGGATTTTTGACTTTTACAGGTGCTATAGCTACGAGCAGAAACCGTAGCTAAAGGTCCAGAAATTTGAATGAGGAAGATGACTCTGCGCGCGTTTTCTAATTTTGATGTTTCTCAGAAATCCATTCCCTTTGTATTCTTTTTGTTTTATATTGTTAACAGATAGCCCACTCAGCTCAGATGGCAAAGCAACGTGTGATTGTTCAAAAGGACATGGGTTTGAACCCTCTCTTTTTACTTAATGTTTTGAAATTTCAGGTTTCCCAGAAAACATGCCCAGAAGCTCTAGCTTCTGGCCTCCGTTGCAGCACGCTACGCCCCAAACGTGCATACTTCTAGGCGTATCTCCCCCAGAAAGCCCCAGAAGTGCATACTTCTGGGCGCCTCCATGCCAGAAAAGCCCCAGAAATTCCAATTTATGGGCACCTCCACCAAGAGACTCCCCAGAAATCCCAGCTTCTGGGGGAATTCCATCCAGAAGCGTTCTGACTCTCCTCTCTAACATTTTTTTTCTTTTTATTTTTCCTTTTAATTTAATTTCTTTTCAAATAATTTTCTTACACATCAAGAAATCACCAAAAAATATTTTCTTTTTGCATTTAGGTCATTAAAATACTTATTTAATTTTTGACATAAAAATTAATATTTTTGCATGCATATTTTAATTAATTGTTAATTAACCATGAAATTGACTTTTAATTATTTTTTCCTTGCTAAAATCAACCCAGAAAATTCCCAAAAAAAATTGTTTTATCATCTAATTAGGATTACTAACCTAAAAACTTTTTCCTAACTCAAAAATCTTTTTTTACTAACACATTTTCTCTTATGCAAATTTCTTTTCTTTTCCGATTATTATGTATCTGCTTCCAGGTTGTAATAGTTGGGTTAATTTTCTCGTATTTCTTTTTTCCAATATTATGTAACTGCTCATGGGATGTAATAGCTTAATTAGAATTTACTTTCCGCACTTCTATATTATGTAACTGCCCCAAAGCCATGTAATAGCGTAGGATTTACTTTCCGCACTTTACTTTCTGCAATTTACTTTCCGCACCCATATAAACTGCTAGTAACTAGGCGTGTATGGCAAGATAAAAACGAACGTAGATCACTTCTAATTGCAAGATAAAATATTTGAATTTGACACACTCTCTTCACACATGCACCCGTTAGAGTATTCTCTCTCGTTGCCTTACGAACAAATGGTCAAGTCCCTCGAATGTAGAGGTATCCTAGCACCGTTGCCTACAAACATATCATCATAGTCCCTTCGAATTAAAGATCATAGTCCCTCGACGTGGCTTACGAATACATGATCTCGTCCCTCGATTGTTGCCTACGAAAAGTGATGATCGTCCCTTCGAATGTGCTAGGATAATCCTACAAGTTGCTTTCTATGACCATCCGATGTCCCTTCGAATGTCCCTTCTACATCCAACGAATGGGGTTACCTACCAACTAATAGCATGGATAGCGCTATTCTAAAGGAAAGTAAAATAACACGAAAACGACCGTTCTGAGTAGGTAATAAGACTTTTAGTTGCTTGCTCCATCAAAACATCTTTTTCACACCTCACACTTTTGTCAAAGTTAAAACACTTTTCCAAAACGAAACATTTCCAAAACACTTCGTATACATTCCAGCGTGAATCATTACGAAGTCAAAGCGAAATGCCTTTTCAAAAATATTTTTCAAATACACACACAGAAAGCAAATTTTAAAGATGAGCTAAAGCAACTAAGAGCCCGTAGATAACTACGGATGGAAAGGGGTGCTAATACCTTCCCTTTTCATAACCTTCTCCCTTACTCAGAATCTAACGAAGGTCTTTTTCTGTACTTTTTACCTTCCCTTAATTGGATAAAAGAAAAGTCGGTGGCGACTCTTACTATCCGCACATTTGTGATACAAAAATCTCAAAGTCAGTTCACCGTATTACACCTAGAACCCGGTTACTATTATAGGACAGGATAAACCCACTCAAACTTTGGTAGGGTAGACACCTATACCTCATGTAAGCCTTAAACCTAGGGCTATTGTGTGATTTGTTTGTGCTTGTTAAACATGACATCATGACATCATAATATTGCATATCATTTCTAACTATTTCAAGGACCTAGGGATTTATCTGTGCTCTGTTTAGTAGGGAGTTATGGTTTCCAGAAAGACTATCCGAATCAACTTCATGGGTATACCTTCTCAACTCAAAGAATTGGTTTCAGAAATTCCTGATCATGCTCAGTTCGTCAAAAGACATGATTATCTACTTGACTTGGTTATCTTCGATTTTGAAGAAGATTTGATGCACGTCTTATTCCAGTTCTTCGATCCGAAACACCATTGCTTTACATTCCCAAATTATCAGTTGGTTCCTACCTTAGAAGAGTTCTCTAAGCTACTTGGGATACCTATCCTTGATCAGATACCATTCACCGGTTCAGAAAAGGCTCCTAAGTACGAAGACATTGCATCAGCGTTACATCTAAAACGCTTAGACATTGAAGCTAATTGGGAAACAAGAAGCGGAGTTAAGGGTTTGCTTGCTAAGTTTCTGATAAAGAAAGCTCGAGAATTCCTAAAATCTATGAGTTTTCATGCATTCGAAGACATTTTGGCCTTGCTAATCTATGGGTTGGTGCTATTTCCTAATCCAGATCAGTTCATAGATGTGAACGCCATCAAGATATTCCTCGCTCGTAATCCTGTGCCTACTTTACTTGGGTGTCATACCCCAAAATTTTCCCTCCTACTTCTCAAGACATTTCATACATCCATGCTCAAGGATTCTTCAAGGGTTGATCGGACAAACCCTCTCCTAGACAATCAACCCAAATTAGGGTTTGGCAATCTTCAGATCAAGAGGGATTTCCAACATCTCCAATGGTCATCATGCCTCCTCATATGCTTCAAAGATTCTCCATGTCAAGTTTCATGCCTTACAAGTCAAGTTTCCTCAGACAATTGCTCAAATGGTTGAAAATCAGTTGTTTTGGACAAAAAGTCAACTGTGGTCAACATACAGTCAAACTTCATGATTTTTGGTCAACATTCTCATTTTGAAGTTATATTCATCATTTGATCAAGGGTTGATCATGATTCATCAAGAAAACTCAAGATTTGCTCAAAAGTCAAACTTTCTAAATTAGGGTTTCTAGGTGAAAAGTCAACTGAACTTTGACTGATCATAACTTCTTCATACTTTCTCAAAAAATTTTCCACCACATCTTGTTTTGAAGGAAATTCAATTCTCTACAACTTCATGTTTTACAAGAATGTCCAAAAAATGCTTCATTTGAGAGGTATGGCCCAAAACATTACAAGTCATTTTCAAAGTCAACAAAAAGTCAACATTTTGTTTTGAGGATATATTGAGCATGGAAACTACAATTGAGATGAGACCAAAAAGGTTGGTTAGAGGACTCTTAGAGCTTTCCAAAAAGTGCAAGAAAACTCAAAAATGTGGAAAATTGAGCAAGATACACTCTTCAGAAGTTGGGCAATTGCACAAAAGGACATTTTGGTCAAAATGCAAAATTTTCCAAATGGGCCTACAATCTTTTGATCCAAACTTGTTCATGACATTATTTGTGACCCATAAATGCTTGGCCATGGCAATTTTCTATTTTATTGATTTATTTTTGGATTTTAAACTATTTAATTCCAAATTAAATTATATAAAATATGAAAATAAAGTATTTTTTTCAAATGGGTGGATTTATATCTTACTTGAGGTCCAAGATAGCCCACCAAGCATACCAAATTCGTGATAGCTTGCATATGGAAAGAAAAATCAAATTTTTAAGGAAATTTGATTTTATTTGAATGAGAAAATTTTTGCATTGAATATCAAATCTTTTTTCACTCTCTTTGCTCTCTCAAATTCTTCTATAAATACCAAGCAAGTACACAAGCCAAGGAAAGAAACCCTAGCTCAAAGCATAACCCTTATGTTGTCAAATTTTTTCAAGAAAAGTTGCAAAATCGAATTCCAAATTGCAGCAGGTTTCAGTCCGATCCAGCCATCCAATCTTGTTCCTTGGCATCCCAGGAGTCCAAAGCAATCCATACTCGAAGCCAAGTCGCCCTGAATCGTGTCCTTGAACTCTCACCGGTTTGATTTTTCTCAAAATTCGATTTGTGTTAATCATGCATTATTAACTGTTGTTGTGTGTTTGTTTGAGTTCAGGGTATTCATTAGAGCGTGTTAGATGCATAACATGTAAGGTTTCACGTAGAAATCTCAGAACGCCATTGCTAGGGTTTTCAAAGTTGTGAGATTCGAAACTCAAAATCCAGGCCGTTTCAGGACACGAGGATAGCACCATCGTGCTCGCTAGGATCGAAATAGTCGATCTGGGCACTTGTTTCGTTTTAAATGATGCATTTTTCAGGCTTTTCAGGTTGATGCTTGGAGAAGGCGGGGAGCTAGGGCTCGTCGTGACAGTTGACCGGCGAGGAAACTGGCGTGGCGAGATAACGCGTTCCGATTCGCTCATTTGTAAGTCAATGGACCCCACACACGCTGACTGTGTTTCAAACACTCCCAGGACGCGTTGACGTTCAAATTCAATTGGTTTCAATTCTCCAAACACCAAATGTCACATAGTCTGGTGGTTAAGGCGTGGGATTTGAAAGATGCTCTCAAAGGTTGTGGGTTCGAACCACACCAGGACCGGTCCCATTCTTTTTCTTTTACAAACTTCACTTTTCAATTATTTTTCTATTTTCTAATTTATTTAATATTTTCATGTTATTTTAATTCTTTTCATATTTTTATTTCATGCATTAAAAATCACCAAAATATTTTTTCCTTTTGCATTTATTTTCAGAAAATACTTATTTAATTCATAAAATTAAAAAATACAATTTTGCATGCATATTTATTTTTATTCATAATTTTGCATTTAAATCACTTTTAATTCATTTTTAATTACTAAATTGCATCCAAAAAATCCCAAAAAATTATTTTAGCATATTTATGTTATTTCCAGCATGTCATATTTTTCTTATTTAAACAATTGCATTTTTACTAACATTTTTCTCTTGTTCGATTCATCTCGTATTTCCCGATTTCTCATTCTTTCACAGGTTATTAGATTAGAACGATTTCTTTTCTTTTTTTTTTCCAATAATGTAGCGCTCATGGGATGTAATAGTTTTAATTAGGCTTTTATTTTCCATAAGTTTAAATTATGTATACGCCCCAAAGCCATGTAATAGCGTGGGACATTTACCTTTCGCACCTTTACATTCGCATTTTAATTTACGCACCTATAAATTGCTAGTAATTAGGCGTGTATGACAAGATAAAATCGAACATAGCCCACTAATTTTAAAGATAACAAATATCTGAATCAACACACTTCTTCACACATGCACCCCTTAGGGTAATTCTCTCTCGTTGCCTTACAATTCAAATGGTCAAGTCCCTCGAGCGTGAGGTATCCTAGCACCGTTGCCTTGAACAAATCATCATAGTCCCTTCGATACAAAGATCATAAGACCCACGATGTCGCCTCCGAATACATGATCTTGACCCTCGATTGTCGCCTCGAAAATGATGATAGTCCTTGAATGTGCTAGGATACTTCCTACAAGTTGCCTTCTATGACTATCCGATGTCCCTTGAATGTCTGTTTGCATCCAACAAATGGAGCTACCTACCAACTAATGGTGCGGATAGCGCTATTCTAAAGGCGTAAAATAACAAACGACCAATTACGAGTAGGTAATAAGATTTTTAGTTGCTTGCTCTATCAAAATACTTTTCACCTCACACTTTTGTCAAAGTTCAAACTCTTTTCAAAGCGAAACATTTCTGAACACTTTGTATACATTCCTACGTGAATCATTACAAAGTCAAAGCGAAATGCCTTTTCAAAACATTTTCAAACACACAGAAAGCACAATTTTAAAAGTGATCTAGAGCAACTAAGAGCCCGTAGATAACTACGGATGGAAAGGGGTGCTAATACCTTCCCTTTTCATAACCTTCTCCCGTACTCAGAATCTAACGAAGGTCTTTTTCTGTACTTTTACCTTCCCTTAATTGGATAAAAATAAAAGTCGGTGGCGACTCTTGCTATCCGCACATTTGTGATACAAAAACCTACAAAGTCAGTTCACCGTATTACAGTGAGCAACGCCTCTGTGGGGATCAATGTTCTGCAGGGGAGTTTTGGTGACTTTCGTCGTCATCTCAATTCCTAGAGCCTGTAGCAATTACTTTTGCATGTTCACTTTTCGCATGTTTGTGAATACATTTTTATTGTCAGATGCATATAATCATTCAAAGCAAACGTTGGACTTTATGCAAACAACAACAGCAAAAATTGTAAAGAGAAAGAAACTTTTATTTATTTGAAAGGTGGCGTATGGCCAAGTAGTTTATATACAAGAAAGGTAAAAAGCTATGAGGAAACAATCTCGTTAATTTCCAACTATGCTAGTACTCATATATTTCAACTATCTCATCTCCTTGCTGTCAGTAGAAAGTGAGTGAATTGATCTTCGCCATTTGAATCTTGAATGCTGATAGTAGTAGTCTGGAAGTAGGTGATCTGGACGAGACATACTCGTACGCTTAAATCCCTAACTTTTTCCTAGACCGCCCTTTCGGGTTTTCAGTCTACTGGGATACCCCTTTTGCCCGCCTTTTCGGGTTTTTGACTTGCGGGTGTACATCTTTTATATATATCCTTTTGCGAACCTTTTGGTTCGAGGATGCTATATTTTTGCCTAGGCAGTCGACCTAGCGGGTCTCTTTTATCGTAGTATTTTTGACTATGTCTGCGTTCACGGGGTGTGGGAAGTCCTCACCATCCATGGTGCTAAGTATCATAGCTCCACAGGAAAATCATCTTGACTACAAATGGTCCCTCATAGGTGGGAGTCCATTTGCCCATGGGATCACCTTGTGGAAGAATGATGCGCTTAACTACTAGATCACCGACTTGGTAGACTCGGTGCTTGACCTTCTTATTAAATGCTCTGATCATTCGTTTCGATAGATCATCCATGGCGGATGGATCGAGTCGTTCTCATCAATCAAATTAATCATTCAAGGCGAGTTTGGATCAATCATCTTCGCCTAACTTCTGCGTCTGGAGGACTACGGTTGAAGGTATCGAACCTCGATTGGTAGGACGGCTTCCATACCGTATACAAGAGAGAAGGGGGTTGCCCCTGTTGATGTCCGTACTGTAGTGCGATAACCATGAAGAGCAAATGATAACATCTCATGCCAATCCTTGTATGTCACCGTCATCTTCTGTATAATCTTCTTAGTGTTCTTGTTGGCGGCTTCCACTGCGCCATTCATCTTAGGCCGATAAGGAGAGGAGTTGTGATGCTTGATCTTGAACTGCTTGCAGAGTTCGGTGATCATCTTATTGTTGAGATTAGAGCCGTTATCTGTGATAATCCTTTCGGGAGTGTCGTACCGACAGATAAGATTGTGTTTGATGAATCGAGCCACAACATTCTTGGTAACGGATCGAGCGAGGGCTTCTACCCACTTGGTGAAATAGTCAATTGCCACAGGATGAAGCGATGTCCATTGGAGGCATGGGCTTGATTTCTCCGATCATGTCAATGCCCCACATCGCAAAGGCCAAGGAGCTGTTAGAACATTTAGAGTGCTGGAGTGCGTGCACTTTGTCGGCATAAATCTAGCATTTGTGACAAGATCGGCGTGCGGTGACAATCGACTTCCATGGTGGACCAATAGTAACTTGTTCTCAAAATCTTCTTAGCCATTGTATGTCCACTAGGTGGGTACCAAATATGCCTTCGTGTAACTCTTCCATGATACGTTTTTCCGGTCTACGGTAGATAAGCACAAGTCGTGGTTGCGCTTGTATAAGACGTGATTGCTGAGGAAGAATTTGGATGCGAACCTTCTCAAAAACTTTTTATTATTGACAGATGCCCCTGCGGGATATTCCTGAGTCTCAAGATACCTCTTCACGTCATAGTACCAAGGTTTCTCTTACGTATCAAGCTCATAACAATATCTTTGGTTCATCAAACTTCTCAATGATGATCAGGGAGCCTCGTTGTCCCATCTAACCTGGAACATAGACGACATAGTAGCTAACGCGTCTGCCAACTGATTCTCTTCTCGTGGAATGTGATCGAAAGTAATCTCTTCAAAGTAGGGGATCAAACTCAGAACATGCTCTAGATATGGAATGAGATTCGGATGCTTCGTATCCCACTCTTATGTCGGTGATCACTAAAGTGAGTCTCCATACACTTGTAAGAACTTGATTCTTAAGTCAATAGCAACTTTGATACCCATGATGCGCCGTATTCGACCATGTTGTTGGTACAGTTGAAGCATAATCTGGCGGTGAAAGGAGTGTGGCCGCCTGTAGGGGATGTAATGATGACGCCAATGCCATTGCCAAGCGCGTTTGAGGCTCCATCAAAAACCATGGTCCATCGGGATCCTTGTTCGGTCCTTATGCGGGCTGGTTCTTATAATCTGTAACTAGTAAAACATCTTCGATGGAAACTCGAGCGCATAGGATAGTCATCTGACGATGAGCCAAATGATCGGCTACTACACTTCCTTTGATCGCTTTCGAGAAGTGTCTTGGATGTCATATTCGGTCAAGATCATTTGCCATCTTGCTATTCTTCAGGAGAAATGGTTTCTTAAATATGTATTTTATCGGATCCATCTTGGAGATCGATAAGGTAGTGTGAGTCAACATATATTGTCTTAGTCGTGACAAAAGCGTTGCAAGTTTTCTCAAGTGTGAGTATCTTGTTTCACGATCGGTAAACTTTTGCTAAGGTAGTATATTGCATGCTCTTTTCGACCGGACTCGTCATGTTGCCCCAACACACACCCATTGAGTTCTCTAACAACATCAAGTACATGATAAGAGGTCTTCCTTGACGGCATCGGGATAGGAGGATTACAGGTACTCCTTGATTTTGTCAAAAGCGATCTGGCAATCGTCGTTCCATTCCACTACTTGATCTTTCTTGAGTAACTTGAAGATTGGCTCGCAAGTAGCAGTTAGATGTGCATTGAATCTGGCAATGTAATTCAATCGGCCCAAGAAACCTCTGACTTCCTTCTCGGTGCGGGGAGCTGGCATCTCTTGAATGGCTTTAACCTTGGCGGGGTCAACCTCAATACCTTTTCCACTGACAACAAACCCTAGGAGTTTTCCGGATCTTACTCCAAAGGTGCACTTGTTAGGGTTAAGTTTCAGTCTGTACTTCTTCAACCTGTCAAATAGATTCTGCAAGTGATCAAGATGTTCTTCTTCAGTCTGTGATCGAGCTATCATGTCGTCGACATAGACCTCTATCTCGTGATGAATCATGTCATGAAATAATGTCACCATAGCACGCTGATAAGTGGCGCCTGCATTCTTCAGTTCGAACGGCATAACCTTGTAGCAGAAAGTGCCCCACTGTGTAACAAAAGTAGTCTTCTCCATGTCTTCGGGAGCCATTTTGATCTGATTGTAGCCGGAGAAACCATCCATGAAGGAGAAGACCTTATGTTGGGCGGTGTTGTCAACCAGAACATCAATATGAGGAAGTGGGAAATCGTCTTTCGGACTCGCTTTGTTCAGATCTCTATAATCCACACACATTCGTACCTTACCATCCTTCTTGGGCACAGGCACCACATTAGCAACCCATTGCGGATAAAAATGACTAGGAAGCGGCGTTGAGCGCTTCATAACCCGGCTTTGATTTTCTCGACATTTCGGGACGCACGACAGACATACATTTCCAGGAGAAAACCTTCTTTTGTTGGCAATCGATTGTACCACAATATCAATGTCGGACACAGCATGTCTTCGTATGACCAAGCAAAACCTCAATATAGTCTCGTATCATCATACCAACCTTTCTTTAACACGCTCTCAAGATCCTCCTATCTTGATCTCTTTTATCTTAGTCGGTACCCAATTCACAATCTCAACTTTCTTCTTGTGTTTGTATAACTTGTTCTTCTTGCATAGCGATCGGACAAGTTCTCACAGCACTTCACAATCTTCCTCACTTTCGTCTTGGCTTGGTAGATCGGATTATCGAAGTCATATTTAGCAATAGCATTGTTATCAACGAGATTCGGAGTGATTCTGCAGTGTATCACGTGGGTGTGTGTAAGAAACACATAGCTTTTTGAAGGGGTGATAAAGTAAAAGAAAGAAAATAACAATTGAATGCAAAAGTCCAACGATTTATTGAATGAAAATATGCAAATGACAGATAATAACCCTCACAAACGAGCCATGATGCCCCGGGCAAGGCACTAGGCTTTAGAGTTTATTGTTCAAAACACAAAATACGAAAAGAAAAACAAAAACAAGAGCAATTACTCTGTCTAAAGGAGATTGGTATAGCGTCTTGATCTTCAATTCTTGAGCCCATAGTGCAGGTTGGGAAGATCCACTTGCGATGTCGAAGTCATTGTCGTCTTCTATAGCATGGATTCCACTGATCGGAAAGGAAGTTGGCGGCGCGTTCACGGCGTATCATCTTGACCCTTGATGGTGAAGCCTAAACCGGTCTTGTCGGTTGAAAGGAAGATCGGGGGTGTCTCCAAATAGAACTACCTTTTTCAGCGTGCTTGAGCATCCTTGATGAAGCCATCCTAGGTGGAGCTTGTGTAACCGGGAGTAGCGGAGAGTCAGCGGGCATGACTGGGATTTTTCAAAAGCTTGCGAGTCTCGAAGAATTCGCCTTCCACCTCGAGGTATCGGAATGACGGATGGTGACCATATATTCCTCTTCACCACATCTTGTAACAACCTTCCCTTTCACGGGTACTTGACACGATGTAAGGTGTAACGCCTGCCCATGTATCAAAGGCGTCAAGTAGAGCTGGACGGATGTCCATGACAAAGAAAGTGGAGTCAAAGTATGGGAACCGACTTTGCGGAAACATGAGCTCTCAAGCCTTCGCTTAGAACCATCAAAAGCTCTCACAATAATGTCCTTTGGGTCTCGAACCAACTCTTGACATCAAGTCGATCAAAAGCGATCTTGGTAGGATGTTCAAAGCGGGCGGTATCCACCAAAACATGAGACAATGTAATGCCCTTGCATTCAACGAGAGATGTGCAAGGCTTTGTTGTGTTTCTTTCGTGAGTCGGATCGACATCGAGAGAAGCCTAGGCCGTTGTTGGCGGCCAGCAATACAAACTTCAAACTGGTCGTAGTAGTGTCTTGCGATGCGTGAGCATTCTTGAAATTTCACCAAGGCATTGGCATGAGCCTCGAAAGCGAGCAAGCATGGATATCTTGGATGGTCTGTCCCAATGTTCCACAACATTGTAGTCACTCTTCTTAATAATCTTGAATTTCCTCCATTTCTTGTTTGGAGGTGTCTTGATAACTTCCTTTGGTACTACGGTGGCGGGATGAGTCCGGTTCTTTCCCTCTAGCTTGGGAATGGATTGGATAGCTGGGCCTTGTTTGAGTCATGATGTCTTTTGGAGGAGAGATATCGGAGAACACTCTTCGGTTCTGGTCACCTTACTTGATCCAGTGATGTTGTCAATGTCAGGAATGGTAGCTTCAACAGTAAGATCTTCAATGGTCAGAGGGTCTTGCTTGACGCCATGATAGTAAACATCAGCTCCATAATTCCAAGGGATAGCCTTGTCGGAGGAATATGGGCCAGTGCAGGAGAAGTAATGATGAGAGGTGCCACTCTTGCAGGATCGTGAGAGGAGATCCTTATTGTGTTGACATCAGCATAGTCTTCTGGGAACTCGTCACCCCATCCGGTTACTTTGACATCTTTAATAGGAATTTTGTAGCTATCAGGAACAGTGTACTTCACCATGTAATCATACTTTCCACTTGGCTGCCCCAAGGTATCCCACATAGATGGTGCTATTTCACTCGCATTATCGATCTTCAACTTAGACATTTCTTCACACAGCTTCTGCACAGGTGGTTTCAGAAATAGTATCTCACGGTTATCCATCATGCACTGAACACGTCTTCTCAACCAAGCACAACCATTAGGTGCGGATGGGCACCAACGGCAATTCTCTGGGCATCTGGATTGACACTTACAGCAAATTCTTCTACGGTCATCGGAGGAATGGTCAAGTCATCTATATTGAAAACATAAGTATCTTCTCCAAGCATTGGAACTCTTGTCATGGTTAGGCATAGGCGCGTTGATCATTGGTCTCAGGAGGGTCAAACTCAATCTGCTTAGCTTCAATCATATCTGAATTTTGTTCTTGAGCCCAAAAGTTGTCGATTATCGTACCACGGACTATTGGAGTGGTAAGCACACTTAGCATTAGGATTGTATCTCGGAGAGGAAGTGTTGATGTTTTGAGGAGGATCCCTCAGGTGTCGGCTCTGCTTTCAACATGTGTTGCAAGGCTTGCGACAATGGCATGTTGATCTTCATATGTCTTCGTGGCGCGTTACGGCTCGTCTGTTGTCTCGTGAGGTTGTCTTGATGTAGGATTAGAGATCTGGCGCCCCCGAGTTGAGCACGGTCGGTCTTGGCTCGGCTATTCGACCATACGGCATTGACTTCTTTCTTACCACCAAAGATCTCTTGCGACATTTGAAGATGACTATATGAATCTTCCACTCTTGATACCGACTTGCGCTGCTTTGTCAATATCAACTCGGTGAATCGGTGAAGAGTTTCCAATCGGATGATTGAAGAATGGGCCCGTCGGTTCCATAAACATATCAACCAACACCTATTGGACAAGGATGGTTGAACTACTGCTAGATCTCTCCATTTAGCATACTCCTTGAACTTCTCGTCACGACCCATAGACATGCTCTGTAGTTGTATGCGAGTGGGTGTCAATTCACATTGTACTCATCATGCGTAGAAAGCATCACCAAGTCACTCCAATACGGATACGGTCATTCTCTGGTGATAGTACCACTCCAAGTGAGTTCGGACAAACTCTCTTGAAAATAATGCATCCACAACTTTACATCATCGGTGTGGGGATTGATCTTACGAACATAGGACTTCAAATGCGACTTAGGGCAAGAAATGCCATCATACTTGGCAAAGTTGGAACTTTGAACTTGGGAGGAATCCAACACAGGGACAAGACTCGGATCATCAAAATTCGGTCGGACATCGTGATTTTCCACGACATTCAGACGGTCTTCAAGTTGCTTGTACTTGTCATCTTCATCAGTCTTGGCTATAGTCGAGCGATCCTCTCCCTCTTTCTTAGGCTCTGGTCATCTTCATTACCCTTGACACTCCCCATTCTTGACACTTCCTTGAGAGCTCTGTCCGGCTAACCCTTTTAGGACCACCTTTGTAGCGTGCCCATGTTGAGAAGACCAACAACCTTCTTCTACGTTGACGAGCTTCTTGGATCCTCTTGGCCTTGGACCAAGCTAGTGAACATCTGCTGGCCGAGCATTCGAGCACGAAGATCTTTGTGATCTGTTCAAGAGCCATTTACGCTAAAATAAATAGCGAGCATGAGAAAACCAATCTTCAATGTACCTGTGATGCAATGTTATGCTATGATATGCAATGTTTATGCGAATGCAATGCAATGTTTTCAAGGACCTAAGAGAGTTAACTTTTTTAAACAAGCAATGAACAAACATTTATTAGTAGACTCTCCTTTTTTATTCTTTTTTTTTAAGTACAAAGATAGTTTAAAATAATAAAGAAAAGCATAAAATCCTAAAGCTCTAAGTCTCCCATGGGCGCTTCCTTTTAGTGCCGAGATAGGCGTTGATGTTCCACTCCTCATGAAGTAGCTTTGTAAACTCTAATACCTTCTTCTCACTTGCATAGCACTGAGCTTCAAAGGTATCCCTCTCTTCTTTGAGCTGAATCCAGGATCTCTTCAAGTCTTCAAAATTAGTAGGCATGTCGGGATGGAGAATAGTATAGGTCGTCACCTATAGCAGGTTCCATAATTCTTGGTAGAGCAGTGAATGGCATCATGAGGTTTTGAGCTCGAGCTCGCACCCATTTGAGGTAAGGTTCCCAAGGAATGGAGTTTGGTGCCCCAAAGTCTTGGGTCTTCTTTACCATGCGTGTATGAACCTTCATCGGTAATGCGGAGATCGTGATTGTAATCAAACACAATATCTTGGAGAAGCATATCATGTGGACCATCTCTTGAGCAAATCCAAGCGGCGTAGAGCTAGAAGGGTTGTAAGTAATACCTCCCTTATACCAAGTAGTGGTACATTAGGAATTCTCCACAACGCTCGATGAATGTGAAATCCTTTTGAGAGAAAAGACTCCAACGGATATATGAATGGGAGAGTGACATTAGTCTTTGAGACCATCTCAACCTTTGCTCGTTCTTCAAAGCGATGGAGGAAGGTGCGAAATAAACCACAGGAAAGTAACGGAATACAACACATGAGAGTTCCTTGTCTCTTAGTAATGCAGTATGGAGAGAATGCGGGATGTCTCCAAGTAAAGTAGAGTGAGGATTGCGGGTGAGGAACAACTTGATGGCATTGACATCTATGAATGGAGTTAGGGAATAGAACCAAACCATAGATTAGCAAGGCCACAATGTCTTCAAATGCATGGAAACTCATAACTTTGAGGAATTCTCGGGCTTTCTTAATTAAGAACTTGGCAAGTAAACCCTTAACTCCTTCTAGTTTCCCAATTGGCTTGATGTCGGCGCTTTAGGTGTAAGGTTGATGCAATGTCTTCGTACTTAGGAACCTTTTCTAAGCGGTGAATGGCATTTGGTCAAGAATAGGTATCCCAGTAGCTTTGAGAACTCTTCCAAGGTAGGAACCAGCGATAATCGGGAATGTAAAGCAATGGTGTTTCGGATCAAAGAAGCTGGAATAGGACATGCATCATATCTTCTTCAAACCGGAGATAACCGGATCAAGTAGATAACCATGTCTTTTGATGAGCCGAGCATGGTGGGAATCTTTGAAACCAATTCTTTGGTGAGAAGGTATACCCATGAAGTTGATTCGGATAGTCTTTCTAGAAGCCATAATCCTACAAAGCAGAGCAAAGATAAATCCCTAGGTCCTTGAAATAGTTAGAAATGATATGCAATGCAAATGATGTCATGATGTCATGTTTGGCACACACAACGATTCACAATGAGCCTAGGTTTAAGGCTTGCAAGAGGTATAGGTGATTACCCAAAAGTTTGAGTTGGTTCATCTGTCCTATAATAGTAACGGGTTCTAGGAATCTCACATCATTGATCTTTCTCGTGGCGTTTATTTCAATACGACTACCAAGTGGTCGACGAAAATATCCCAAAATCGATCTTAATGGCGTAGCATCAGTATCGACCAACCTCGGTCTACACCAAAGTCGGCCATCTCACTACCTTCTAATGGCCAAGATGGGTCAATTAAGGTTCTAAAAGTTTAGTTAGCGCTTGATGACACCACGCGAAGCCAAATATTATCCTCAACTTGGGAATGAAGAGTATCGGGACATCCAAGTGTCACGCTAACGTAGCCATCATGTTGACCGTTTTGATATCGTCTAGCAGTCGCGACGATTATTGCTACTTACCTAGAAACCGGATCGGTGTAGGATCCCCAACAATATAATACCCAAGCAACCCTTAAAGATAAAGCATACAAATCAAACAAAAGCGGTAAAAATGATCTAGAAATCCTTTAGGCATTCTCTCTTTAAGGGTGTCCCAAGATTCGCGATTACATGTCGGTGAAGCCGACTTTGTGGATTTTGTATCATAAGCGTGCGGATAGCAAGAGTCGCCACCGACTTTTCTTTTATCAATTAAGGGAAGGTAAAAAGTACGAAAAAGACCTTCGTTAGATTACGAGTAAGGGAGAAGGTTATGAAAAGGAAGGTATTAGCACCCTTTCCATCCGTAGTTATCTACTCTTAGTTGCTCTTAGATCACTTTAAAATTGTGCTTACGTGTGTTTGACAAAATGTTTTGAAAAGGCATTTCGCTTTGACTTTGTAATGATTCATGTAGGAATGTATACAAAGTGTTGGAAATGTTTCGTTTTGAAAAGAGTTTGAACTTTGACAAAAGTGTGAGGTGTGAAAAGTATTTTGATAGAGCAAGCAACTAAAAGTCTTATTACACTTTCGAATTGGTCGTTTTCGTGTTGTTTCGTTCCTTTAGAATAGTGCTATCCATACCATTAGTTGGTAGGTAACCTATTCGTTGGATGTAAGCGGGACATTCGAAGGGACATCGGATGGTCATAGAAAGCAACTTGTAGGAAGTATCCTAGCACATTCGAAGGACTATCATCATTTTCGTGGCGACAATCGAGGTCAAGATCATGTATTCGGAGGCGACATCGTGGGTCTTATGATCTTTGTATCGAAGGGACTATGATGATTTGTTTTGAAAACAGCGGTGCTAGAATACCTCTACGTTCGAGGACATGACCATTTGAATTCGTAAAACAGCGAGAGAATTACCTAAAGTGCGTGTGTGAAAAGAGTGTGTCAATTCAGATATTTTATCTTGGAAATTATGAGTGAGCTATGTCCAATTTTATCTTTCCATACACGCCTAGTTACTAACGGTTTATAAGTGCGGAAATTAAAATGCGGAAATGTAAAGATGCGGAAAGATAAATCCTCGCTATTACATGGCTTTAGGCGGATACATAATTTAAACTTGCGGAAAATAAAAGCCTAGTTAACACTATTACATCCCATGGCGATTACATTATTGAAAAAAAAGCGGTAAAAGAAATCGTCGAAAGCAGGATAACTGTGAAAAGACGAGAAAATTGGAAAATACGATAAAATCGAATAAGAGGAAAATGTTAGTAAAAATGCAAATTTTTTAGATGAGAAAAATATGGCATGCTGGAAATAACATTAATATGCTAAAATAATTTTTTGGGATTTTTTGGATGCATTTTGATAATTAAAAACTAATTAAAAGTGTTTTAAATGATAAATTATGAATAAAAATAAATATGCATGCAAAACAATATTTTTAAATTTTATAAATTAAATAAACATTTTCTGAAAATAATGCAAAAAGGAAAAAATATTTTGATGATTTTTTAATGCATGAATAAAAATATGAAAAGAATTAAAATTGATGCAAAAATATTAAATAATGAAAATATGGAAAAAAATAGTTAAAGTTTGAAGTTTGTAAAAAAGGGAAAGATGAAACCGGCCTTGGGGAGGTTCGAACAGGGGACATTGGAGAGCATCTACCAACAGTATGCGCCTTTACCACTAGGACAAGTGGCTTCTGGTGTTTTGAAAACCAAAACCAAATCAATATATGTGATGACGCGTCAAGGAAAGGTTTGAAACTGAGTCAGCGCGTGTGGGGTCCAGGTAGCGCGAAGGAACCAATCAGAAAGCATGGAAATGCCACGCGCTCTTGGAGTCGGCCCGGTCAGCGGCCGGGCCTAGCTCCGTGCGTCTTCTCCGGCGACTATGATTTTAAAACATGCAAAATACGAAAATTAAAAGCAAAAGAAAGGCCTTATCCACCTATTTCGACCCTTCTGAATTCAATGGAGGTGTCTGTTTTGGCTGAATCGGCCTGTGTAATGAGTTTCGAGGAAAAGAAGCGGTGCCCTATGCAGCTATCGATTTCTATGTATATGCTTGCATGTAATGCATCTAATGCGTTCTAATGAACCTCCTGAACACAAATAAACACACGAAAACAGTTAACAATGCATGATAAAATAAGGGTTGTGTATGGGGCTACGGTTTCGTGTCTCTTCTTGTATGCAATGCTGGCTATTTATAGAGGGATTTGGGATGGCAAAGAGAGTGAAAAAAGATTGAATAATGAATGTGCAATATTTTCTCTTTAAAACAAATCAAATTTTCTTGAAAATTTGATTTTCCTTCCATGTGCAAGCAAATCACGAAATTGGCAAGTGTTATGGGCTTCCTTGGACCTCAAGGAAGAGGAAAAAATCAAGCTTGCATTTAATTTTGATTTTATACTTTATTTTTAAATTTAATTTGTATTTAAATGAATAAATTCCAAATTAAATAGAAAAATAAAATAAAAATTTGTGGCATTGGGCTTGGATATTCCTAATTGTATAAGGAACAAGTTTGGATGAAGAAAAAGTAAGCCCATTTGCAAAGTTTTTGATTTTTAGAAGTATTTCTCTTTGTGCACTTCTCCAAAATTGCCCAACTTGTGAATGGTTTATCTTGCTCAATGTTCCACATTTTTGAGTGTTCTTGGACTTTTTAGAAAGCTCTAAGAGTCCTCTAACCAACCTTTTTGGTCTCATCTCAATTGGAGTTTCCATGCTCAAAATATCTTCAAAACAAAAAGTTGACTTTTTGTTGACTTTTGAAAAGGACCTATAATGTTTTGATCTATACCTTCCAAATGAAGCATTTTTTGAACATTCTTGTGAGACATGAAGTTGTAGAATTGAATTTCCTTCAAAATGAGCTTTGGTGGGAAAATTTACGATAAAGTATGAAGAAGTTATGATCGGTCAAAGTTTGGTTGACTTTTCACCTAGAAACCCTAATTTAGAAAGTTTGACTTTTGAGCAAATCTTGAGTTTTCTTGATGAATCATGATCAAACCTTGATCAAATGATGAATGTAACTTCAAAATGAGGATGTTGACCAAAAATTATGAAGTTTGTTGTATGTTGACCACATTGACTTTTTGTCAATCTGATTGATTTTCGACCATCGAGCAATTATGCGGGAGACTTGACTTGTGGGGCTTGAAACTTGTCATGGAGAATCTTTGAAGTATATGAGGAGGTATGATGACCATTGGAGATGTTGGAAGTTCATCGGATCGAGAAATGCCAAACCCTAGTTTGGGTTGATTGTCTAGGAGATAGTTTGTCGATCGACCTTGAGGAATCCTTGAGCATGGATGTATGGAATGTCTTGAGAAGATGGAGGACAAATTTTGGGGTATGACACATCGTTCAAAACTTTGCTCGCATAATGAATAGCATGGAAAATTTTGTTCTTCCTTTGGCAAACGCCCCACCGCATAATCACTTGCGTCACACATCGATTGAAATCAAGTTTCCAATTAAGCGGTGATTATGGGTGCATTTATCAAATTTTCCTTCAATTTTCAAAGCCAATAAACAATCATTATCAAACAAGAAAGACTTATCTTTGTTGAGCAAGTTGCTCAAAGTCTTGGCTATTTTGAGAAGTCTTTGATGAATCTTGATAGAATCCGCATGTCCTAAAGCTCAGAATGCCTTTGACATTGGTAGGTGGAAGCGTCTCGATTACATCAATTTTGCTTTATTGACCTCAATTCCTCTTGAAGATATCTTGTGGCCAAGGACAATGCCCTCGGTCACCATGAAATTGCATTTTCCCAATTCAAAACCAAATTGGTATCCACACACCTCTTGAGGCGGTGTTCAAATTTTCAAGAATAAATCAAATGAAGCTCCAAACGGAGAAGTCATCCATAAAAACCTCAATTGTTTTCTCAATCAAATCGGCAAATATGGCTTGCAAGCATCTTTGAAATGTTGTCGGCGCATTGCATAAGCCGAAGGGCATCATGTCTGCGAATATTCAAAAGGACATGTAAGCCGTTTTCTCATGATCTTCGGATTCACGATATTTGATTGTACCCGAATAACCATCAAGAAACAATAGTATTGTTGTCCATGAGCCTTTCTAACATTTGGTCCATGAATGGAAGAGGAAAATGATCCTTCCTCGTTGCTTTGTTGAGCCTTGGTGAGTCGATGCACATTCTCCATCCGTCACTTTTCTTGTGGGCACAAACTCATCCTTATCATTAGACACAACCGTCAACCCTCCTTTATGGAACCACATGCAGGGCTCACCCAAGTACTATCCGAAATCGGATAAATCATTCCCTTCTAGCATCTTCACTACTTCCTTCGAACTACCTCCTTCATCACGGTTCAAGCGCCTACGAGGTTGGGCTACGGCTTATACTCCTCCTCCATCATGATGTTATGCATACAATAGGTCGGGCTTATGCCTTTCAAATTGGCTAAGACCCAACCAATCGCATTTTTTTTAGATTTCAAAACTTCAATTAAGCTTCCCTCCTCCTTTTCCGACAATGTATTACTAATGATTACGGGCTTTTTACCTCCCTCCTCAAGAAACACATACTTCAAATGAGATGGTAGCTCTTTCAACTCAATTTTTGGCTCTTCATCTTTTGAATCTTTTTTCAAACTTTCCTCTTCTTCCTCCCAAGGTGCATTTCCTTGGAAATCTCCATTCCTTCCAAACACTCCTCAAGATCTCGACTATCATCCTCATCATTTACTTCTTGGGTTGCTTCCTCAATAACATCAACTTTGAAACAATCTTTCTTATCAATTGGGTGCTTCATTGCTTCAAAAAGATTGAAGCAAATCTCTTCATCTTGAACTCTCACCTTCATTAAGCCATCATCAATGTCAATCATCATTCTAGCCGTCTTCATGAATGGTCTTCCAAGAATTAAAGGTGCATCCACATCTTCCTCCATGTCTATCACATGAAGTCAACGGAAAAAGAATTTGTCCACTTTTACCAACAAATCTAAAGCTACACCGTGCGGGCGAGTAATAGACTTGTCCGCCAATTGCAATGTCATTTTTGTAGACTTTAATTCAATCTCCCCCAACCTCTTTACAATAGATAATGGAATCAAATTGATGCTTGATCCCAAATCAATTAATCCTTTTCCGACATAGACATCCCCAATAGTAGCAGGCAAAGTTACGCCCGGATCACTTTCTTTCTTTGGAATAGTGCGTTGAATTATTGCACTACAACTTGCATCCACCATTATAGTTTCTTGATCCGTGTACCGCTTCTTTTTCGTCAAGATATCTTTCATGAATTTTTCATATTTCGGTATTTGCTCTAATGCCTCGGTGAATGGAATATTTATTTGCAATTGCTTAAAAATATCCATAAACCGAGCATAGTGCTTTGCATCATCCTTTTTAGAAGGAAGGTGAGGATATGGTAAGCTTCTCAATGGATAAGTGACTTCCTTCTCTTTTCCTTTTCATTTTCTTCTTCTTCTCCTCTACTTTCTCCTTTTCAACTTCACCATTCTCCTTTTCATTTTCAACTAACACCTCTTTTTCAACCAAATCATCCTCCACATCAACATCATCATTTTTTTCAACTACAACCTCATCATCTTTTTCAACTACCTCTTCCTCCACTACTACTTCTTCATCCTTCTCCACTACTTTCTTTTTTCTTTCAACCACTTTCCTTTTCTCATCACAAACTCGACCACTTCTAGTTGTTATGGCTTTGCAATGCTCCTTAGGATTCGCTTGAGTAGTAGGAGAAAATGATGTTGAAGCACTTTGTTCGGACATTTGCTTGGCTAGTTGTCCCATTTGAGTCTCCAAATTCTTGATAGATGCCTCCGTGCTCTTTTGATTAGCCATAGAAGCTTGCATAAATTGAGCTAGAGTGTCTTGAATGTTGGAAGATCTCACTTGATTTTGAGGTTGGTTTTGTTGTTGAGCTTGATTTTGGTTTTGAGTTTGATATGGATTTTGCCTACCTTGATTGTTATTATCTTGCCTCCACCCTCCTTGATAACCTTGGTTACCCTTTGTTGGTAACCTTGGTTTTGATTTTGATAAGGGTAAGGGCTCGTTGTTGGTACCCTTGGTTGGCCATATAATTTGCCTCCTCATTCTCAGGAGGGCAAAATCCGGTTTATGATCTCCTTTACACAATTCACAACAAGCTATTTGGTGAGCTTGCTTGATGACACTTGCATATCCATTATTTGTTGAGGGAGCTTTGCCATTTGTTTTGTCAACTCTTGACTCGTTTACAAACAATTTGTTTTGCGCTACAAGTCTTCGTGACTCGAGCCAATTTCAAGTACCCCGTTTTTACTTGTACACCTCCTTGATCATGTTGAGTTTGGTGATCATTCATTCCCATCTTTTCAATTATTTGGATTGCTTCATATGGTGTTTTGCCATCAAAGAACCCCCACCGTGGCGTCCAACAACAATTTGTGTTGCGGTTGGAGACCATTTGAAAGATATGAATTTGGGTGAGCTCGTCAAAACCATGGCTCGGACACTTCCTAAGCATGGACTTATACCTTTCCACGCCCGATTCAAAGGCTCGTTTACTCCTTGTGAAAATCGAGATAGCGGTCTTTGCCTCCATGAAGCGTGATTGAGGGAAAAATCGCTCAAGGAACTTTTCCTCCAAAACATTCAATTAGTCATTGTCTCTTGCAATTGATCAAGATACCAATCTTTGCCTTCCCACTAGAGAATGAGGAAAAGCCTTTGGAAGCATTGCTCTTCTTGGTCTTAGGAGCACCGGCCGCTCCAGCGATCTCATAGAACTTAGTAAGGTGTGTATAAGGATCTTCATGGTCATGGCCATGAAATGGACTTACATAGAGGTTGAAGCAAGCCGTTTTCATTTCGCGACCCTTGCATTTGCTTGTCGGGCAAATTGAGCATTGTGGCGAGGGCTATTGACACACCCCTGTGGTGGTGGTGGTGGTGGTGGTGGATTGTCCGCCATAGTGGTGACTTCTCTAACACGGGTGGTGTAGAAGAAGTAGATGTTTCTCCTTGGTATCCTCTTTCTTGCCTTTGTCGAGCTAGTCTTTTCGTCTTTTAGCACTACTATTGAGTCTTCTAGCCGTCCTTTCAACCGGGATCGGCGGTTGGTCGGCGAAATACTTCCCGCATAAACTAATTCTGAAAAGTCTAGCCACACAAAAGAAACAAAGAGATTAGTAGAAAAATGTCTTAAAACACACAACTATTGCTATACTAACAATATCAAGCGTAATCCCGACAGCGCCATTTTGTTGTAGGTTTTCTCCATAAACAAAGTATTTTTAATTATCGATTCCTCAGGGATTGGTGTATATCGTAGTCTTTCAATAGAAAAGTGTATTTTAAGATATTGTAACCAAAGGGTTTGTTATCTAATCTACTAATAACATGAGTTTCCAAACAAGTAACTAAAATAATTCTTTCAAAAGATAGTTATGGTTTGGATTAAAGAGAGTTGAGATTGTTTGTAGTTTATGGAAGCATGTCAAGATTAGTTTCATTGATCTAGTTTCATACATATTCAATTAATCAAGTGATGAACATAGTAGATGATTTCTATAAATACATATCCTCTCAATCTTGTAGATTTCCCACCAAGATTGTGAATGTTATCATGTTAATCCTTGCATGATTCCTCACTACAACTATTAACATGATAATCATTAAGTTCAATATTTTGTAAACACTAACACACAAATCTATCCTAGCATTTGTTCATTAGAGGATGAATATCCTAGGTCTACTTTCAAGCATTCTTTTCCAAGCAAGACTCAAAGCATAAAGATGAAGAACAAAGATATTCAACTATATTAATCATCAACCATGTTCATACACAAATGGATTAAAAGAAATACATACTATATAGATCAACTACCTCTAATCTTGACACAAAAAGAACTTAGCCACTCATTTCCATGGTTGCTTTGCTCTCAAGATTGTTGGTAGGAATGATGAACATCAAGAAGCAAGAAGAAAAGCTATGGTTTTCTTTACAATTCTTGCCCTAATTTTACAAAGATGAAAAGATAATTATGATGAAGTGTTGTTTCTCCCTTTTACAAGCCAAAAATTCAGTTGGAAGTGATGGGTTGGTGGCCAAAAGGTGAAAGCATGGGTCATCCTTTTACGAATTTCGATTGCGTTAAGCTTGGTTAAAGCGTTGGCGCGATCATCGCAACTTTTTGGCGACCTGTAACATGCTTCCTTCATCAAAATTATCTTCAAAAGAATCATCCTAAAGCTCTTCAAGTGCCCTTGAATCCAAGCTTGGGAGAATTAGTCAATAAAATCCTACAATTGAAAGTAAAAGAAGTTAGATAATATATATTAAACAAAAACTAAATAAAAACCTAATTAACCAAAATACTAGAATAAATAATACTAATTAATTAAAAAGACATTGTTAAGGACCACAAAATCATGTACAAAATAACTACAATTTGGTCATAACGGTACCTTCTCAAAATTGGTTTGAAATTCCGATCATACTCGGTTCATCAAAGGCATGGTTATCTACTTGATTTGGTTATCTCGGTTTTGAAGAAGATATGATGCGTCTATTCGAGTTCTTGATCCGAAACACCATTGCTTTACATTCCCAGTTATCGGTTGGTTCCTACCTTGGAAGAGTTCTCTAAGCTACTTGGGATACCTATTCTTGACCAAATGCCATTCACCGATTTAGAAAAGGTTCCTAGATGCGAAGACATTGCATCGCCTTACATCTTAAGCGCTCGGACATTGATGCCAATTGGGAAACAAGAAGCGGAGTTAAGGGTTTACATGCTAAGTTATTGGTGAAGAAAGCTCGAGGATTCCTCAAAGCTATGAGTTTCCATGCATTCGAAGACATCTTGGCCTTGCTAATTTATGGTTTGGTTCTATTTCCTAATCGGATCGGTTCATAGGCGTGAGCATCAAGATATTCCTTACTCACAATCCGATTGCCTACTTTACTTGGAGACATCTACATTCTCTCCACACTCGTACTATCAAAAGACAAGGAACTCTCATGTGTTGCATACCGTTACTTTCTAGGTGGTTTATTTTGCACCTTCCTCCATCAATTTTGAAGAGCGAACAAAGATTGAAGTGGTCTCAAGACTAATGTCACTCTCTCATTCGGATATTCGTTGGAGTCTTTTCTCTCAAAAGGACTTCACATTCATTGAGCGTTGTGGAGAATTCCCTAATGTGCTTCTACTTGGTATAAGGGAGGTATTAACCCTTCTCTAGCTCTCGTCGGTTTGGTTTTGCTCGAAGAGATGGTCCGCATGATATGCTTCTCCAAGATATTGTGTTCGATTACAATCACGATCTCGAGTACCGCGAAGGTTCATACACACTTGGGGCATGGTAAAAAGGCGATACCAAGACTTTGGGGCACCAAAACTCCATTCCTTGGGAACCTTACCTCAAATGGGTGCGAGCTCGAGCTCAAAATCTCATGATGCCATTCACGCTGTTTACAGTAATTATGGAACTGTTGCTATAGGTGGCGTACCTATACTATTCTCCATCGACATGCCTCTGATTTTGAAGACTTGAAGAGATCACGGATTCGACTAAAGAAGAAAGGATACATTCAAGCTCGGTGCTATGCAAGCGAGAAGAAAGTGCTAGAGTTGACCAAGCTACTTCACGAGGCGAAACATCAACGCCTACCTCGGCATCAAGAGGAAGCGCCCATGGGAGACTTAGAGCTTTAGGATTGTATTGCTTTTCTTTTATTGTTTTGAACTATCTTTTGTACTTAAAAAGAAAAAGAATAAGAAGAGAACTAATAAATGTTTGTTTGTGCTTGTTTAACAAATTTAAATTCCTAAGGTCCTTGAAAACATTGCATTGCATTTGCATAAACATCGCATATCATAGCATAACATCTCATAACAGGTACATTGAAGATTGGTTTTCTCATCCTCTCGCTATTTATTTTAGCGGAGATGGCTCTTGAACAGTCTGTCAAAGATCTCCAGGCTCAGAATGCTCAGTTCCAGCAGATGTTCACCAGCTTGGTCCAAGGCCAAGAAGATCTGAAGAAGCTCATCAACAGAAAGAAGAGGGTCGTTGGTGTTCTCAACATGGGCAGACGTTACAAGGGTGGTCCTAAAGTGGTCAGCCGGATAGAGCTCTCAGAAGGAAGCGTCAAGAATGAGGGTGTCAAGGGGCGGGGTCGGCGTGAGTCGAGAAGAGAGAGGACCACTATGACAATGACCGATACTACGATGAAGATGACAAGTACAAGCAACTTGAAGACCGTCTGAATGCTGTGGAAAACCTGAAGATGTCAGGGCTGAATTTTGATGATTTGAGTCTTGTCCCTGGTGTGGTGATTCCTCCCAAGTTCAAAGTTCCAACTTTTGCCAAGTATGATGGCATTTCTTGTCCAAAGCTGCATTTGAAGTCCTATGTTCAGAAGATCAACCCCCACACTGATGAGAAAGTTGTGGATGCATTATTTCAAGAGTTTGTCTAGGACTCGGTTGGAGTGGTATTATCGACTAGAGAATGAGCGTATCCGTGCTTGGGTGACTTAGCGGATGCTTTCTACGATATGAGTACAATCTTTGAATTGACACCCACTCGCATGCAACTACAAAGCATGTCTATGGGTCGTGATGAGAAGTTCAAGGGTATGCTCGAAATGGAGAGACCTAGCAGAGTTCCGCCACCCTTGTCCAGGAGTTGGTTGATATGTTTATGGGACAGCGAGGCCCATTCTTCAATCATCTAATTGGAAACTCTTGACCGGATTCAAGATCTTGACAGGAACGCATCGAAGCGGTATCAAGAGTGGGAAGATTCATGTAGAGTCATCTTCAAATCTGCAAAGAGATCTTTTGGTGGTAAGAAAGAAGTCAATCTTGTGTATGGTCGAGAAAAGGCGAGCCAGGAACCGTGCTCAATGCGTGGAAATTGTGATCTCGATCCTACATCGGCGCAACCTCGGCGAGACAACGCTAGCGAGCAGCCACGAGGCGGTTCTGAAGATCAACATGCCATTGTCATGAGCCTTGCAACACATGTTGAAAGCGGTGATTACTGAAGGATCCTCCTCGGTGTCAACACTTCCTCTCAGAGATACAATCCTAATGCTAAGTGTGCTTATCACTCCAATAGCCTAGGGCACGACGCGACAAGCTGTTGGACTCACGAAGAACAAGATTCAAGATATGATTGAAGCTAAGCGATTGAGTTTGACCCTCTGTTGAGACTCGAATGTGATCAACGCACCTATGCTAACCATGACAAAAGTTCCAATGTTGTTGGTGAGGATACTTCGTCTTCAACATAGATGACGACCATTCCTCGATTCTTGTTAAGAAGAATCTTTGCAAGCGGTGTCAACCGGGATGCCCGAGAATGTCGTTGGTGCCCATCTGCGCACGATGGTTGTGCTTGGTTGAGAGGGCGTGTTCGATGCATGATGGATAACGCGAAATACTATCCTAAAACCACATGGAGTGTGTGAAGACATGTCCAAGCGAAGATCGAAGATGTGAATGAAGTGCGCCATGCATGGGATACCTTGGGGCAGCCAGTGGAAAATTGATTACATGGTGAAGTACACATTCACGAGAGCTACAAGATTCCTATCGAAGATGTTAAGGCAACGGATGGGGTGACGATTTCCCAAAGACTATCTTGATGTTAATACTATAAGTTTCCTCTGCGATCCACATGCCTAGAGTGGCACCTCTCATCATTACTTCTCCAAGACCGGTTCCGTATTCCTCGACAAGGCTATTCCTTGGAATTATGGGTGATGTTTACTATCACGGCGTCAAGCAAGACCCTCTGACCGTTGAGGATCTTACAGTTGAAACCACCATTCCTGACATTGACAACATCACCGGATCAAGTAAGGTGACCAGAACCGGAAGGGTGTTCTCTCCAAATATCTCTCCTCCAAAATACACTGCGACTCCAACTCGCATTCCAGCTGTTCAATCCATTCCCCAAGCTAGAGGGAAAGAACCAGTGACTCATCCTGCTCAACCAGAAGTACCAAAGGAAGTTGCTGAAGACACCTCCAAACAAGAAATGGAGGAAATTCTGAAGATTATCAAGAAGAGTGACTACAATATTGTGGAACAATTGGGACAGACTCCGTCCAAGATATCCATGCTCGCTCTGCTTTTATGCTCCGAGGCTCACGCTAACGCCTTGGTGAAGTTTCTAAAGAATGCTCACACGTGCAACACTACTCTTGATCAATTTGAAGTTTGTATTGCTAGCTGGCATCAACAACGACCTTGGCTTCTCGATCTTGATTTGACTCTGCGGAAAGAAACATAACAAAGCCTTGCACATCTACTGTTGAATGCAAGGGCACTACATTGTCTCATGTTTTGGTGGATACGGTTACGCTCTAAACATCCTAGAAGAGCTTTTGATCGACTTGATGTTGAAGGGTTGGTTCTAAAGCCGTGATATAATTGTGAGAGCTTTTGATGGTTCTAAGCGAGCGATTACTTGGAGACTCACTCTTCTGTTAAAGTCGGTTCCCGACTTTTGACTCCATTGTCTTTGTCATGGACATCCGTCCGCTTACTCTTGCCTACTTGGATGCCCTTGGATACATGGGGCGGCTACCCCTCACACATCGGTGAAGTACCGGTGAAAGGGAAGGTTGTTACGATATGTGGTGAAGAAGAATATATAGTCGGTCATCTGATCGTTCCGATACCTCGAGATGGAGGCGAATTCTTGAGACTCCACAAGCTTTTGAAACAATCCCGAGTTATGCTGTTGACTCTCCTATCACTCTGAGTACAAGTTCGCCTAGGATGGCCTCGTGAAAAGGCTTTTGCTTTGAAGAAGGAGGTAGTACTATTTGGGGACAGCTCCGACCTTCCTTTCAAATCGACAAGGTGGTTTAGGCTTCACCATCAAAGGTCGGAAGATGATACGCGCGAGCGTGCCTGCTTCCTTTCCGCATCGGCCAGTGGAATCCATGCTATAGAAGGCGGCGACAGCGACTTGATATCGGCAAGTGGATCTTCAACTCTCGACAACGGACTCGGCAATTGGAAGGCGAAGGCGTCATACCAATCTCCTTTAGGCAGGAGTAATTGCTCTTGTTTTGTTTTGCTTTTCGTATTTTCTATGTTTTGAACAATGAACTCTAAAGCCTAGTGCCTTTCGGGGCATCATGGCTCGTTTGTGAGGTTATTATCATCATTTGCATATTTTCATTCAATAAAATCGTTGGATTTTGCATTCAATTGTTGTTTGTTTTCTTTCACTTTATCACCCCTTCAAAAAGCTATGTGTTTCTTACACACACCCATGTGATACAACTGCGAGAATCACTCGAATCTAGTTGATATGACTATGCTATTGCTAAATATGACTTGATAATCCGATCTACCAAGCGAAGGCGAAAGTGAGGAAGATTGTGAAGTGCCGAGGAGAACTTGTCGTTGCTACAGCAAGAAGAGCGAGTTATCTGACCACCAAGAAACAAGTTGAGGTTGTGAATTTGGAGTCTTGCGAAGACAGAAAAGAGATCAAGATAGGAGTGGGTCTTGAGCGATGTTAAAGAAAGGTTGGTTCGGATGCTACGAGACTATATTGAGGTTTTGCTTGGTCATACAAAGACATGCAGTCTGAACATTGATATTGTGCTACAGGTTCTTGACAAAAGAAGGTTTTCTCCTAGTAAAAGCGGAAGGTTCGTCGCATCGTCTGAGATGTCGAGAAAATCAAAGCCGAAGTTATGAAGCGATTCAACGCGGTTTCCTAGCGTTACTTCCTATCCAATGGGTTGCAATGGTACCGTACCAAGAAGGATGATAAAGTTCGAATGTGTGGATTACGAGATCTGAACAAAGCGAGTCAGACGATTTCCACTTCCTCATATTGATGTTACGGTTGACAACACCGCTCGGCATAAGGTTTTCTCCTTCATGGATGGTTTCTCGGTTACAATCAGTTAAAATGGCTCCCGAAGACATGGAGAAGACTACTTTTGTTACACATTGGGGCACTTTCTGCTACAAGGTTATGCCGTTTGGACTAAAGAATGCGGGCGCCACTTATCAGCGTGCTATGGTTACATTGTTTCATGACATGATTCATCACGAGATAGAGGTCTATGTCGACGACATGATAGCTCGATCACAGACTGAAGAAGAACATCTTGATCATTCTGACTGTTTGATAGGTTGAAGAAGTACAGTTGAGACTTAATCCTAATAAGTGCACCTTTGAGTCGGATCCGGTAAACTCCTAGGGTTTGTTGTCGTGAAAAGGTATTGAAGTTGACCCGCCAAGGTTAAAGCCATTCAAGAGATGCGGCGCCCACAGAAGGAAGTCGGAGGTTTCTTGGGCGATTAAATTACATTGCGATTCATTGCACATCTAGCGCTACTTGTGAGCCGATCTTCAAGTTACTTAAGAAAGATCAAGTAGTGGAATGGAATGACGATTGTCGGATCGCTTTTGACAAAATCAAGGGTACCTAGAATCCTCTATCGATGCCGCCTACCGAAGGAAGACCTCTTATCATGTACTTGGCGGTGTTGGAGAACTCAATGGGGTGTGTGTTGGGGCAACATGGCGAGTGCAGTCGAAAAGAGTATGCAATATACTACCTTAGCAAAAGTTTACCATTGTGAAACAAGATACTCACGACGAGAAAACTTGCAACGCTTTAGCTTGATTGCATCGACTAAGGCGGTATATGTTGACTCACACTACCTTGTTAATTTCCTAGATGGATCCGATAAAATACATATTTGAGAAACCAGCTCTCTCGGGAAGAATAGCAAGATGGCAAATGATCTTTGAAATACGACATCCGGTACACTTCTCGAGAAAGAAATCAAAGGAAGTGTAGTAGCCGATCATTTGGCTCATCAAGCCGTAGATGACTATCGATCTATGCGGTTCAATTTCTAGCGAAGATGTTTTATTAATTCTGATTGCGAAGAACCAGGCCAGACGAAGGACACGAACAAGGATCCCGATGGACTATGGTCTTTGATGGAGCCTCAAACTCACTTGGCAATGGCATTGGCGCCATCATTACATCCCTACAGGACACACTCCTTTCACCTTGATTATGTTTCGATTGTACCAACAACATGACCCGAATCTGGCGTGCATTATGGGTATTAAAGCTGCTATTGACCTAAGAATCAAATTCTTGCAAGTGTATGGAGACTCAGCTTTAGTGATCAGTCAGATTAAGGGCGAGTGGGATACGAACCATCTGAATCTCATTCCATATCGAGACACGTTAGTTTGATCCCCTACTTCAAAGAGATCACTTTCAATCACATTCCACGAGAAGAGAATCAGTTGGCAGACGCATTGGCTACTATGTCGTCTATGTTCAAGGTCAGATGGGACAATGAGGCTCCCCAGATCATTATTGAGAAGTTTGTGAACCGGCATCTTGTTGTGAACTTGATAGAGAGAAACCTTGGTACTGACGTGAAGAGGTATCTTGAGACTCATGAATATCCAGCGAGGGCATCCGTCAACGATAAAGTTCTTGAGAAGATTTTCATCCAAATTCTTCCTCAACAACGACATCTTATACAAAGCGCAATCCGACATGTGCTTACTTATTTGTGTAGACCGAGCAATGGAACATATCATGGAAGATTTACAGGCGCATTTGGTACCCATTCCGGTGGACACATGATGGCTAAGAAGATTAAAACGAGTTACTATTGGTCCACCATGGGGCGATTGTCACCGCTATGCTCGATCTTGTCACAAATGCTAGATTTATGCAGACAAAGTGCATGTACCTCCAGTACCTCTGAATTTTTTAACTTCTCCTTGGCCTTTTGCAATGTGGGGCATTGACATGATCGGAGAAATCAAGCCCACAGCCTCCAACGGACATCGTTTCATCCTTGTGGCAATTGATTATTTCACCAAGTGGGTAGAAGCAGCTTCGTTCGCATCTGTTACCAAGAATGTCGTGGCTCGTTTCATCAAACACAATCTTATATGTCGGTATGGCACTCCCGAAAGGATTATCACAGATAATGGCTCTAACCTCAACAACAAGATGATCACCGAACTCTGCACGCGGTTCAAGATCAAGCATCACAACTCTTCTCCTTATTGGCCTAAGATGAATGGCACAGTGGAAGCCGCCAACAAGAACATTAAGAAGATCATACAGAAGATGACAGTGACTTATAAAGATTGGCATGAGATGTTACCATTTGCCCTTCATGGTTATCGCACTTCTGATGCGAACATCAGCGAGGCAACCCCTTCTCTTGTATACGGTATGGGCAGTCCTACCGTCGAGGTTCGAGATACCCTCGACGAGTCCTCCAGGGCCTTGAGTTAGCGAAGCGATTGGATCGGACTCGCCTTGACCAGATCAACTTGATTGATGAAAAAAGACTCGCATCCATCTGTCATGGACAGATCTATCAGAAACGAATGATCAGAGCATTTAACAAGAAGGTCAAGCATCGGGTCTATCAAGTTGGTGATTTAGTAGTCAAGCGCATCATTCTTCCACAAGGTGATCCCAGGGGCAAATGGACTCCTACCTATGAGGGACCATTTGTAGTCAAGACAGTATTTTCTGGCGGAGCTATGATACTTAGCACCATGGATGGTGAAGAATTCCCACACAGTGAACTCGGACATAGTAAAAATACTGCATAAAAAGACCCGCTAGGTCGTGACCTAGGCAAAAATAAGGGCATCTGGCGAACCAAAGGGTTCGGGCAAAGTTAAGGATATATACAAAACATGTACACGGCAAGTCGAAAACACGAAAAGGCGGCTTGGGCAAAAAGGTATCGATGGTGAAAACCGAAAAGGCGGTCTAGGCAAAAGTTAGGGACTTAAGCGTGCGACTATGTCTCGTCCGGATCACCTATCTAAACTACTATCGGCATTCAAGGTTCAAATGGCGACAATCGATCTATTCACTTTCTAATGACAACAAGGAGATGAGATAGTTGAAATATATGAGTACTAGCATAGTTGGAACTTAACGAGATTGTTTCGCATAGCTTTTTGCTCTTCTTGTGTACAAACTACTTGGCCATCGCGCTTTTCAATCAATACAAGTTCTTTCTTTACAATTTTGCTATTGTTGTTTGCATAAAGTCCAGCGTTTGCTTTGAATGATTATATGAGTTTGACAATAAAAATCTATTCACAAGCATGCGAAAAGTAAACATACAAAAGTAATTGCTACGAGCTCCGGGAATTGAGATGACGAAAGTCACCAAAACATTTCCCCACGAACATGGTCCCCATGGAGGTGTCACTCACAACAAACCTTCCTCGCGGAGTATACGTTAGTCCCCGAACAGTGATTCCACTCAACTAAATCATGTTACATCAGTCTCAGCGATATGATTCATCTCCATCCAAGGTATCTCCAGCAAAATATCTCTCAATAATTCCCTTTTCCCTAGCATCAGTATCCAGACCCAAGACTTGGTCAGATAGTGCATCGGAGGAAACATACACCTTTTATTCCCCAGCCAGAGATTACAACGGGCTCCAGATTCTTCTAACCCGGTCTCTCAGCAACCATCAAATACTCTCCAGCAGGATTTACGCGCAAGATCCCCAATAGAGTGCATCCTAAATTATTCCCCAGCAGGGTCTATACACAAGATCCTCAGAAGCGCATCTCTCGATCTCTACCATCCTCAATAATATCTAGGCTCAAGACTTGGTCAGATAGTGCACCGGAGGAATCAAGGGTATCTTTGTTCTCAGGATTTCCATCCGTTTCATCCCCAAACAGAAGTCAGAAGCCCTCAAGCAAAGCATCCACATCTTCTTCAAGATGGATATGTTTTGAAATACCACAACATCTATCATTCATACATTATTCATGAAAATCATAATTTGCGCATATGTCATTCATACACATCGTCATGCATCATAATTTGCATAAGACTAACGATACTCTATCAAAGTTTCTTTTGTTTTCCCAAAGCAATTGAAAATCATACGAAACAAGCAGTCGAGATTAATGCCCAAAGCAGACGGGAAAACTATCGAACGACCACCTAGTTGTCCTCCGACAACGGTCAGGATTAATGCCGAAGCAGACGAGAAAACTATCGAAAGACCACTCGTTGTCCTCCAACGAGATCCGGGATTAATACCCAAGCGGGCGGAAAACTATACGAGCGATCTGAGTTATCCTCCGATATGAGGCATTGGACAATACACACGGGAAAAGCTGTCCACATTTTGCCAACTATTATCCTCCGGAATAATCGGTAGCGAAGATGTATTCGACTTTCTCTTATTATCAATGACAACTACAAAGTCTAGCGCGACTTCGATTGCCTTGGATGGCATCTTAAGCCCATCCAGATTACTTGTCAACATTTCTCCACCTTGAATCTGCATATTTGGTTAAAAACCAATACAAACCAAAACTTCATTCAAAGATGAGCACGAAGTCTAACGTACGACTCCTCGGATGGCATCTTAAGCCCGTCTTCATGCTCCTTTCACTTCGGGGCATCTCTGAGCCTAGCGTGCGACTCACTCCCGGCATCGATCTTTCGGATGGCATCTTAAGCCCATCTCGATGGTTCTCCTATCCGGACAACAATCTCGAGTCTAGCGTACGACTCAATTCCCCAGCAAAGTCTCCAACTTCCCCAAATGGCATCGTAAGCCCATTCGCATCATCGACCCAGCGAGTGCAAATTTTCGGTGTACTCGGTGTTGATCATCTTCTACCTCCAGGTCACGAAGGCAACATCAATCTAACCTTCGGTACAAGAGGGTTGAACAGGGGCAACTGTCATACCCCAAAATTTTCCCTCATACCTCTCAAGACATTTCACATATCCATACTCAAGGATTCCTCAAGGGTTGATCAGACAAACCCTCTTCTAGACAATCAACCCAAAACTAGGGTTTGGCAATTCTCAGATTAAGATGGACTTCCAACCTCTCCAATGGTCATAATGCCTCCTCATATGCTTCAAATATTCTCCATGTCAAGTTTCAAGCCCCACAAGTCAAGTTTCCTCAGACAATTGCTCAGATGGATGAAAATCAGTTGTATTGGACAAAAGTCAACTGTGGTCAACATACAGTCAAACTTCATGATTTTTGGTCAACATCCTCATTTTGAAGTTACATTCATCATTTGATCAAGGGTTGATCATGATTCATCAAGAAAACTCAAGATTTGCTCAAAAGTCAAACTTTCCAAATTAGGGTTTCTTAGTGAAAAGTCAACTGAACTTTGACTGAGCATAACTTCTTCATACTTTCTCAGAAATTTTTCCACCACCTCTTGTTTTGAAGGAAATTCAATTCTCTAAAACTTCATGTCTCACAAGAATGTTCAAAAAGTGCTTCATTTGGAAGGTATGGATCAAAACATTACAGGTCCTTTTCAAAGTCAACAAAAAGTCAACTTTTTGTTTTGAAGATATATTGAGCATGGAAACTCCAATTGAGATGAAACCAAAGAGGTTGGTCATAGGACTCTTAGAGCTTTCCAAAAAGTCCAAGAACATTCAAAAATGTGGAAACTTGAGCAAAATATACCATTCACAAGTTGGGCATTTTGAACAATTTACAAAAGGAGATATTTGTCAAAATCAATTTTTCCAAATGGGCCTATAATTTTATGATCCAAACTTGATAATAATATTATTTGTGACCTATTGATGCCTTGCCATGACAATTTTCTATTTTATTGATTTATTTTGAATTTAAAACCATTTAATTCAAAATTAAATTATATAAAATATGAAAATAAGATATTTTCAAAAGGGTGAATTTCTATCAAACTTGAGGTCCAAGATAGCCCATGGAACATACCAAATTCATGCTAGCTCTCACATTGAAGAGAAAATCAAATTTTTCCAAAATTTGATTTTATTTGAAAAAAATTTATTGCACATTCAAGATCCAATCTTTTTCACTCTCTTTGCTCTCTCGATTCACTCTATAAATACCAATTTGCCAAGAGCAGGACACAAAAACTCTAGTCCCATACCTGACCCTTATTTTGTCAAAAATTTTCTCAAATTGTCAAAATTAATTCTAATTTCAGCGGTTTCAAGGCAAGATAACCATCCAAACACCTTCACGAGGTTCCAATGATCGAAACCGATCCCACAGCCAGTGCCGGATCGTGTCCTTGAACTCTCACGGTTTGAATTTTTCTCAATTTCGATTTCATAAATTCATGCATTGTTAATGTTTTGTGTGTTTATTTGAACTCGGGATGCATATTAGATCATGTTTAAACCCTACATTTAAGCTTGAGCGTCCGAAACCAATTCACCATAGTTAGGGCATCTCGGCTGTTTCGTTCGAGCGGTTTATCAAGCATCTTGAGGGAAAAGAACACCACCATCGTGTTCGCAGCCCTTGATTTAGGGGTAGGGTCCCCTTTGCTCTTTATTCGCGTTGTTTTGCGGGTTTGAAAATCCTACTCATGGGAGAAGGCGATAGGAGCTAGGGCTCGGCGTCGTTATGATGAACCGGTAGGAAGGCTGGCGTGGCGCGATGGCTCTCTCTAATTCATTCATTCGTAAGTGGCCGGCTGGGCGTGTGCGAAGTCAAAACAATGCGTATGCTTATATTCAATTGATTTCAATCTCACAAACACCAAATGCAATGTGGCGTGTGGTGAGGCAAGTAGTCTTAAGGTTTCACTAAGAGGTCTCGATTCGAGCGACCGGGACCATTCTCTCTTTTCCTTTTGCAAACTTTAATTATTTTCATATTTCTCTATTTTTATTTTCTTTTAACATTTTCCATGCATTTTAATTTATCTTTAATAATTTTTTATCATGCTTTAAAAACACCAAAAATATTTATTTTTGCATACTCATCATAAAATGTTTATTTAATTTTTAAAATTAAAATTATTATTTTGCATGCATATTTTATTTAATTTCTAATTAATCATTTAAATAGCTTTTAATTGATTTTTAATTATCAAATTAACTCCAAAAATTCCCAAAAAACTATTTTAGCATATTAATGTTATTTCTAGCATGGAAACTTTTCCTCATTCTAAAATTATTATTTTTACTAACATTTTCCTCTTATGCAATTTTCTTCCGTTTTTCGATTTCTCATCTTTTCACAAGTTATATCGTTTCGGACAATTTTTATCGCTCTTCTTTTTCAAATTATGTAATTGACTATGGGATGTAATAGTTTAATTAGGACTTTTATTTTCCCTTTCAATTATGTATACGCCCAAAGCCTTGTAATAGCGTGGGATTTATCTTTCCGCTTTATATTTACAATTTACTTTCGCATCTTATAAAATGTTAGTAACTAGGCGTGTATGGCAAGATAAAATTGGACATAGACCACTCTTAATTTCAGGATAAAATACCTGAAATCAACACACTCTTTCACACATGCACCCCCTAGGGTAATTCTCTCTCGTTGCCTTTATGAATTCAAATGGTCATGTCCCTCGAACGTAGAGGTATTCTAGCACCGTTGCCTTCAAAACAAATCATCATAGTCCCCGATACACGGATCATAGACCCACGATGTAAGCCTCGAATACATGATCTTGACCCTCGATTGTCGCCTACGAAAAATAATGATAGTCCCTTGAATGTGCTGGATACTTCCTACAAGTTGCCTTCTATGACCATCGATGTCCTTGAATGTCCGCTTACATCCAGCGAATGGGTTTTACCAACTAATGGTATGGATAGCTATTCTAAAGGCGTAAAATATCAAAGCGGCCAATTCGAGTAGGTAATAAAGACTTTTAGTTGCTTGCTCTATCAAAATACTTTTCACACCTCACACTTTTTGTCAAAGTTCAAACTCTTTTCAAAACGAAACATTCCGAACACTTTGCATACATTCCTACATGAATCATTACAAAGTCAAAGCGAAATGCCTTTCAAAACATTTTTTCAAACACACAGAAAGCACAATTTTAAAGTGATCTAAGAGTAACTAAGAGCCCGTAGATAACTACGGATGGAAAGGGGTGCTAATACCTTCCCTTTTCATAACCTTATCCCTTACTCAAAATCTAACGAAGGTCTTTTCCTGTTCTTTTCACCTTCCCTTAATTGGATAAAAGAAAAGTCGGTGGCGACTCTTGCTATCCGCACATTTGCGATACAAAAATCTCAAAGTCAGTTCACCATATTACATAGTTGTCCTCCGACAACTGGTCCAGGATTAATGCCTGAAGCCAGATGGGAAGACTATCTGAACGACCGCCCTCGTTGTCCTTCGACAACGGATCCAGGATCAATACCCGAAGCCAGACAGGAAAACTATCTGAAAGATCACAAGTTATCCTCCGATAACAGGCATTGGATCAACACCCGAAGCGCAACAGGGAAGTTATCCACATTTTGCAAACTATTATCCCCTTAGAGTAATCAGCACGAAGATGTATTCGACTCTCTCTTATTATCAGCGACAACTACGAGTCTAGCGTCGACTCGGTTGCCTTGGATGGCATCTTAAGCCCGTCTCGGCTACTTGTCAACATTTCTCCACCTTCAGAATGCTGCATATTTGGTTAAAAAACCAATACAAACCAATAACTTCATTCAAAGATAAGCACCAAGTCTAACGTACGACTCCCTTCGGATGGCATCTTGGCCCATCTCCATGCTCCTTTCACTTCGAAACATCTCTGAGCTTGGTATGCGGCTCATTCCCGGCATTGTTCTCTCGATGGCATCTTAAGCCCATCTCCGGCGGTTCTCTTATTGAGACAACAACCTCGAGTCTAGCGTGCGACTCATTCTCCGGTAATCTCCGGCTTCTACAAATGGCATCGTAAGCCCGTTCTGCATCAATCGGCGGCGAGTGCAAATTTCCGGTGTACTCGGTGTTCAATCATCTTCACCTCCGAGTCCGAAGGCGAACATGCAAATCTAAACCCTTCGGTACAAGAAGATTGAGCAGGCGGTTGTCATACCCCAAAATTTGCCCTCCTATTTCTCAAGACATTTCATACATCATGCTCGAGGATTCCTTAAGGGTTGATCGGACAAACCCTCTGAAATCAACCCAAATTAGGGTTTGGCAATCTTCGGATCAAGAGGATTTCTAACATCTCCAATGGTCATCATGCCTCCTCATATGCTTCAAAGATTCTCCATGTCAAGTTTCAAGCCTTACAAGTCAAGTTTCCTCGAGACAATTGCTCGGATGGTTGAAAATCGGTTGTATTGGACAAAAGTCAAGCTATGGTCAACATACAGATCAAACTTCATGATTTTTGGTCAACATTCTCATTTTGAATTTACATTCATCATTTGATCAAGGGTTGATCATGATTCATCAAGAAAACTCAAGATTTGCTAAAAGTCAAACTTTCAAATTAGGGTTTTTAGTGAAAAGTCAATGAACTTTGGTGAGCATAACTTCTTCATACTTTCTCGAAATTTTCCACCACCTCTCATTTTGAAGTTAATTCAATTCTATACAACTTCATGTCTCACAAGAATGTTCAAAAAATTCTTCATTTGGAAGGTATGGATCAAAACATTCTGAGGTCCTTTTCAAAGTCAACAAAAGTCAACTTTTGTTTTGAAGATTTATTGAGCATGGAAACTCCAATTGAGGTGAAACCAAAGAGGTTGGTTAGAGGACACTTAGAGCTTTCTAAAAAGTCCAAGAACATTAAAAAATGTGGAAAATTGAGCAAAATACACCTTGCACAAGTTGGGCATTTTTGAAGAAGTGCAAAGAGAATACTTGTGAAAATCAAAATTTTGCAAATGGGCCTAGTTTTCTTCATTCAAACTTGTTCCTTAGACAATTGGGAACATCCAAGCCCAATGCCACAATTTTAGCTTTATTTTTCTATTTAATTTGGATTTATTCATTTAAATACAAATTAAATTAAAAAATAAGGTATAAAATCAAAATTAAATGCAAAATTGATTTTTCTCTCATACTTGAGATCCAAGTAACTCACACAAGCTGGCAAATTTTGAAATTTGCATAGATTTGGCAAGAATTTGATTGAAATTTGATCAAAAAAGGAAGATTTGATTTTGTACAAAATCAAATAATTTTTGCATTGATTGATCATTATTTGTTCTTCAAATCAGCCCAAAATCCATCCACTATAAATGTACAATGCATATCACATGAACAAGAACAGAAAAATTGCTTGGAAGAACCCTAATCAAACTCAAAAAAAAACGTGTGTTGCAAGCAAGTCGCAGCCCTAGTTCCAGCTTGATTCAACCAATTCTAAGCATCCAAACACGTTCCTTGACATCCCCAGAAGCATTCCAGACCCTTACATCATCCAAAAACATCAAGAATCACGAAATCCGATTTTGGTTTGTTCTTACTTTTTTCAAAATCGAATTCTGTTTATCATGCATTTTTAACATGTTTTGATGTTTGATTTGTGTTTAGTTTGAAGTTTGCAAGCTATCTGGACAATCGAATTGTGTTTTCATGGCCTGAATCGAAATATGCCATTGCTAGGGTTTTCTGAACCGAATTAGGGCTTCCTTAAAACGGAAAAATTGGACAAAAAGACCACCACCATCGTGTTTAGAATTCAATTTGTAATCGATTCATGTACTCACAATTCATTTATATTACCTGTATGAGATTTTAGAAATTGCAGGGGCTGTAGCGTCGAACCAAGGCCGACGCTATCTTTCCAGAAATTCAAATGAAGAAGACGGTGTTCTTCGCGCGTGATTTGAATTTCCAGAATTCAAAAATGCTTAAAACGCCTCTGTTTCAATTACATGACACGAAATGCACACTGGCGTAGTGGTTAAGGCGTTGGTATGTGAAGATGCTCTCCAAGGTCTCCAGTTCGATCCTTGGCAAGACCAATGCTTTTTTTCTCTTTTACAAACTAACTCTATTTTTTCATATTTTCTTATTTTTCTTTAATATTTTCCATGCATTTTAATTTATCTTTAATATCTTTTATCATGCATTTAAAAAACACCAAAAATATTTATTTTTTGCATAATCATCAGAAAAATGTTTATTTAATTTTTAAAATTAAAAATATTATTTTTGCATGCATATTTAATTTAATTGTTAATTAATCGTTTAAATGACTTTTAATTGCTTTTAAATTATCAAATCAATTCTAAAAATTCCCAAAAAATTATCTTATCATATTAATGTCATTATTAACACAAAAACTTTTTCTCATTCAAAAATACTTATTTTTACTAACATTTTCCTCTTATGCAATTTTCTTCCGTTTTCCGATTTTGCATCTGTTCACAGGGTTATACCGTTTCGAACAATTTTTATCGCTTTTCTTTTCCAATTATGTAACTGCCTATGGGATGTAATAGCTTAATTAGGACTTTTATTTTCCTCACTTTCAATTATGTATCTGCCCCAAAGCCATGTAATAGCGTAGGACTTTATCTTTCCGCACTATATATTTCCGCAATTTACTTTCTGCACCCTATAAACTGCTAGCAATTAGGCGTGTATGGCAAGATAAAATTGGACATAGATCACTCGTAATTTCAAGATAAAATATCTGAAATCAACACACTCTTTTCACACATGCACCCCTTAGGGTAATTCTCTCTCGTTGCCTTACGAATTCAAATGGTCATGTCCCTCGACCGTAGAGGTATCCTAGCACCGTCGCCTTCAAAACAAATCATCATAGTCCCTTCGATACAAAGATCATAGACCCACGAAGTCGCCTACGAATACATGATCTTGACCCTCGATTGTCGCCTCGAAAAATGATGATAGTCCCTTGAATGTGCTAGGATACTTCCTAAAAGTTGCCTTCTATGACCATCTGATGTCCCTTCGAATGTCCCGCTTACATCCAACGAATAAGGCTTCCTACCAACTAATGGTATGGATAAAACTATTCTAAAGGAACGTAAAATAAACACGAAAATGACCAATTCTGAGTAGGTAATAAGACTTTTAGTTGCTTGCTCTATCAAAAATACTCTTTGCACCTCACACTTTTTTTCAAAGTTCAAACTCTTTTCAAAATGAAACATTTCCGAACACTTTGTATACATTCCTATATGAATCATTACAAAGTCAAAGCGAAATGCCTTTTCAAAACATTTTTCAAACACACAGAAAGCACAATTTTAAAGTGATCTAAGAGCAACTAAGAGCCCGTAGATAACTACGGATGGAAAGGGGTGCTAATACCTTCCCTTTTCATAACCTTCTCCCTTACTCGAGAATCTAACGAAGGTCTTTACGTACTTTTACCTTCCCTTAATTGGATAAAAGAAAAGCATGGCGACTCTTGCTATCGCACATTGCGATACAAAAATCTCAAAGTCGATTCAAGTATTACATTGGGGACATCACGCATTCTCTTCACGCTCGTACCACCAAGCGACAAGGAACTCTCATGTGTTGCATACCGTTACTTTCCGGTGGTTTATTTCGCACCTCCTCAATCATTAATGTAGAACGAGCAAAGATTGAAGTGGTCTCAAAGGTGATGTCTCTCATTCGGATATTCGTTGGTGTCTCTTCTCTCAAAAGGACTTCACATTCATTGAGCGTTGTGGAGAATTCCCTAATGTACCACTCCTTGGCATAAGGGGAGGTATCACTTACAACCCTTCTCTAGCTCGTCGGTTTGGTTATGCTCGAAGAGATGGTTCTCATGATATGCTTCTCCAAGATATTGTGTTCGACTACGACCACGATCTCGAATTACCATCGAAGGTTCATACGCTTGGGGCATGGTAAAGAAGACTGATACCAAGACTTTGGGACACAGAAATTCCATTCCTTGGGAACCTTACCTCAAATGGGTGCGAGCTTGAGCTCAAAACCTCATGATGCCATTTACACCCGTGTTACCAGTAATTATGGAACCTGTTGCTATAGGTGACGTACCATATACCGTTCTCCATCCCGACATGCCGACTGATTTTGAAGACTTGAAGAGATCCTGGATTCAGCTTAAAGAAGAAAGGGATACATTCGAAGCTCAATGTTATGCAAGCGAGAAGAAGGTACTAGAGTTGACCAAGCTGTTTCACGAAGAGCGAAACATCAACACCTACTTCAACACCAAGAGGAAGCACCCATGGGAGACTTAGAGCTTTAGGATTTTTGTTCTTTTATTTTCAAAACTATCTTTTGTACTTAAAAAAAACAGAAAGAAAAAGATAAACTAATAAAAGTTTGTTCGTGCTTGTTTAACAAATTTAAATTCCTAAGGTCCTTGAAAACATTGCATTGCATTGCATTGCATAAACATCGCATATCATGGCATGACATTTCATAACAGGTTCATTGAAGATCGGTTTTCTTATTTTCTCGCTATTTATTGTAGCAGAAATGGCTCTTGAACAGACTGTCAAAGATCTCCAAGCTCAGAATGCTCAGTTCCAAGAAATGGTCACCAGCTTGGTCCAAGGCTAGGAAGACTTGAAGAAGCTCATTACCAGAAAGAAGAAGGTCATCGGTGTCCTCAACATGGGAAGTCGTCATAAGGGTGGACCTAGGGTGGTCAGCCGTTTAGAACTCTCAGACAAGAGCATTGAAACTAATGAAAGTATCAAGAACAATGAAGAAAGCCAGCGTGAGTCTGAAAACAAAGAAGAAGACTATGAGAACGAGAAGTATTCTCATGAGGATGACAAATACAAACAACTTGAAGACCGTTTGAATGCTGTGGAAAATCTGAAGATGTTCGGGCTGAATTTTGATGATCTGAGTCTTGTTCCTGGTGTGGTGATTCCCCGCAAGTTCAAAGTTCCTACTTTTGCCAAGTATGATGGCATCTCTTGTCCAAAGCTGCATTTGAAGTCCTATGTTCAGAAGATCCATCCTCACTGACGAAAGGTGTGGATCACTTACTTCAAGAGAGTTTATCAGGAGCTCGGTTAGAGTGGTATTATCACTAGAGTACCCACATCCATACTTGGAATGACTTAGCGGATGCTTTCTACAAAGTACCGATGCAATCTTGAACTAGCACCCTCGCATGCAACTACAGAGCATGTCTATGGGTCGTGATGAGAAGTTCAAAGAATATGCTCGAAATGGAGAGATCTAGCGGTGAGTTCAACCACCCTTGTCCAATAGGGAGTTGGTTGATATGTTTATGGGAACATTAGGCCCATTTTCAATCATCGATTGGAAACTCATCATAGGATTCAGTGATATTGAAACGTCGAAGCGGAATCAAGGCGGAAAGATTTAGGTAGAGTCGTCTTCAAATCTTTGCGAAGAGATCTTTTGGTGGTAAGAAAGAGGCCAATCGTGTGTGGTCGGAAAAGCCAGTCAAAGCGATCGTACTCAATCGTGGGGCGGTTGTGATCTCGATCCTTCATCAGGCAACCTCAGCGAAACAACATGCGTAACGAGCAGCGCCACGAAGATAGTTCACGAAGATCAACATGCCATTGTCATGAAGCATTGCAACACATGTTGGCGGTGATTACCTTGAGGATCCTCCTCGACACATCAACACTTCCTCTCAGAGATACAATCCTAATGCCAGTGTGCATACCACTCCAACGGGCCGGGGCATGACACGATGACTATTGGGCTCTGAAGAACAAGATCCAAGACATGATTGAAGCTAAAGAAAATGAGTTTGATCCTCCTGTTGAAACTCCAAACGTGATCAACGAACCAATGCCTAACCACGACAAAAGTTCCAATGCTATTGACAAGAACTCTTATGTGTTTGATGTGAACAACTTGACTATTCCTCATGGTATTGTTAAGAAGAATTTGCTGCAAGCGGTGTCAATCCGGGATGCACGGAGAATTGTCGTTGGTGCCCTTAGCTTTGACGGATGTTCTTGGTTGAAGGCGTATTCAATGCATGATGGATAGCAGAAGTGTTATTCTTGAAACCACTCGCTTGTGGAGAATTTGTGTGAAGACATGTCTAAGAATCGAAGATCAAAGATGTGGTGCCGTGGAAGTGCAGGATACCTTGGGGCAGCCAAGTGGAAATTTTGATTTCATGGTAAAGTATATCGTTCTGAAAGCTATAAGATTCCTATTGAAGATGTTAAGGCGACCGGATGGGGAGATGATTTCCATGACTATGTTGATGTGAACACAATAAAGATCTCCTATCTTGATCCACTGTGCCTAGAGTGGCACCTCTCATCATTACTTCTCCCGTACAGGTTCCATACTCCTCGACAAAGCTATCACCGTGGAACTATGGGTGAAGTTTACTATCATGGCGTCAAGCAAGACCCTTTGACCATTGAAGGCATTGCGGTGAAGCAACCAATCGACATTGACAACATCAGGATCAAGTAAAGTGACGAGAACGGAAGAGTGTTTTCTCGAGATCTCTCCTCCAAAGACAACGTGACTCGGCTCGGATTCCAACTATTGAACCGGTTCGAAGCGGAGGAAAGAACGATAACTCATCCATGTTGCTCAGACAGAACTACCAAAGGAAGTTGCTGAAGATACCTCCAAACAAGAAATGGAGGAAATTCTGAAGATTATCAAGAAGAGTGACTACAATGTTGTGGAGCAGTTGGGACAAACTAGTCCAAGATATCCATGTTGGCTCGCTATTGTGCTCACGAGGCTCATACTAAGGCCTTAGTGAAGTTTCTAAAGAATGCTCACATACCGCGAACCGACTCTTGATCAATTTAAAGTTTTTATTGCTAGCCTGGCTGCCAACAATGGTCTAGGCTTCTCTGATGTTGATTTGACTCCTGCCAGTTAAAGTCGGTTCCCAGACTTTCGACTCCACTTTCTTTGTCATGGACATCTGTCCAGCTTACTCTTGCCTACTTGGATGCCCTTGGATACATGGGGCGAACCTTATTACCTCAACCTTTGATCGGTGAAATACCAGTGAAGGGGAAGGTTGTTACGGTATGCGGTGAGGAAGAATATATGGTGAGCCATCTGTAGTCGTTCCGATACCTCGAAGTGGAAGGTGAATTCTTTGAAATTCCCAGTCAAGCTCTCGAGACAGTTCCAAGAGTCATGCCTGTTGACTCTCCTGTCACTCCTGAAGTTACACAAGTTCCTCCTAGGATGGCCTCACTGAAGGATGCTCAAGCTGCAGTTGAAGAAGGAGGTAGTATTATTTGGGGTCAGCTCCCCGATCTTCTTTTCAAATCTGACAAGACTGGTTTAGGCTTCACCATCAAAGGTCAGAAGATGATACGCCGCGAATGTGCGAAACTTCCCTTCCACATCAGCAAGAATGGAGTCTATGCTATAGAAGGCGGCGACAACGACGACATCGCGATTGGAGAGTTGGACGAGGCTAAAGAAAAAATTTGGACTGAGATAAAGGTATCATATATGGTTGTTGTTATTTGTTTTATATTGACGATAATGTGTTGAAATTATATATACTAACACACTCTATGCATATGTTTTTGTAGAGGTCCTTTAACATTGAAGATGCCATAAAAGTATATAATGAGTTTGTCGGGAAAAAGACACAGAGGGTGGAGAACTTTTTAACAAATAAGTATCTTAAAGATGACGAAGGAAATTTTGTTGAAGAGGATCCTGAACGTCCAAATAAATATGAGAGCTTCATTACACCTAAAGAATGGGTGGCTTTTGTAGGCCAAAGAAGAGACGAGAATTTCAAGAAAGTGAGTGTCGTAAATCGCAAGAGAGCGTCAAAACCCGCATATCCATATAAAAAAGGGCGTTTGGGATATGCACGCTTACAGGAAAAATTTTAAGTAAATATCAATTCTACGATCTTACTAATTATCTCAATGTGTTATAACTGATGATCATAATATTTGTAACAATGCGTAGTTAGAAGAGACGCAAAGTGACGAAACATCACTACCCGTACATGTGTTATGGAAGGAAACTCGTGTTGGCAAAGATCGAGTTGCTAATCCCGATCTGCAACATGTTTATGATGAGTGTGTAAGTATAACATTATGTCTTTAATTAAATTATATTAAATTTTTACTAATATATAATTAATTTTTTTATCTCCACTAATAGTTTTCAATATGTAAATGAATTACAGGAGACCCTATTGCAATCAGTATCCACAGGTGATGACCAGGATATCAGGAGCGTACTCAGTCAAGCACTAAATGTTGTTGAGTATCCAGGTCGGGTGAGGGGTAAAGGTCATGGTGTGACTCCAACCTCTCTGTATAAGAATCCAAGGAAAAAAATCCTAGCAATGCAGAAGTGATGCAAACATTGCAGGAATTACAAGCACAAGTCCGTGAACTGCAGAGGGATAAAGAGAGATATATGGCGAAAAAGAGCAGTTCACAGCTGAAAGAAACTAGTGACAAGGTTAGTATCAACTGTCAACATAAATTTCTTGAGGTAATTAAGATGATAATCCATTGGAGAAAGTTTAATTGTAATTTATAAAGGAAGTCTAACGGTTATTATTGGTTTAGGGCATTTCATGTTGTCATCTATACCTATCGTCACCGACTTATCGGATAGTTAGCAAGGGCGATTGCACAACACTTTGGGATTTACTTCACCATAGACCGCTCTGGATGGACACATGAAGGTATAGGTTCATGTTGCTTTATATCTGAATGCGTTGCTATCGGTGTCGACATTGTTCTTTGAGACCACATTCTTTGCGAGATGTAGTAAGATCTTTTGTGACATGGCCATCAGACCTCATTTTCATAGATGATTAGGTATGTTGAAAACCATTATGAATCTTTAAGTATTCAAGCGGCGGTTCGACCTCAATTTTTACATGGTAATTTTAGACTCCTACAAAACCCGCATCTAAGGATAAAGGGATTTTTGCGACAGCAATCATTGCATCACAAAGAATCGTTTAAAGTGTAAATTATATGATCGGAATAAAAAGCGCATAACTTTATATCTTACATAAGTCTATATAATTTTTAGCTACCTTTTCAAGGGTCACAACAAGTGAGCTAGAAAGTTGGTAGGGTACCACCCAAGAAAAGGGTTCCTGTCCGAAAATTTGTGCCTAGATTTCGGCAGTGTCTTGAAACACTAGTGGGCACATTAGATTTGATGAATGGTGGCATTAAATCAAATGGATATGGATACATGTGTCTTTGGTTTTCCTTGTACCGAAACAATTGGACAAGAGGACATGGAAAAATCTTTCTTCATGGAGAATTAGGCGTCAGTGGTATGCACTCGTACATCCGGTAACCCGATCAATGTATTATTTAATTGGTTGAACTTTTTTTTTAACATTTAACTAAAATAGTCTAATATTAATTATGTTTTTATTTAAGGATGTTATATGACAAATTGATCCGCATGAATCAATTGTCAAATAGATTCCATTTCGTGTCTTCCTCCGTGTCGGGGCGACAATTGCTAGGGAAGGGTCGATAAGAAACGCGGTCGATAGATTCATGAAGCGGCGATCTGAAACTTGTATCTTTTGGCGTATAATCGGTTAGATTTTCATTCTAAGTTCATTTTAATATTTGTATTTTTATATTAAAATTTTGATCTAAATTATTGCTTTAATTTATAGAGGTCCTTTGGTTGTTGCTTGCTATCAATCCCATAAAAGAAGTGGTCTATTATCTGAATTCGATTGACGGTGATTGGACAAATTATCCGGATATGAAGTTAATGATTGATACGTAAGTGACATTATTCTAAATATTCGTGTGTGTTTATGTGTTTAACTATTTCTATGTCATTGTTCTAAATAAATATTTTAATTTTGTCGGATCAATACAATTATTACGATGTCGAAGGGAAGTTCGGGTACCACGGTCTAAATCAAACAACATTAATTGGATCAAAGTGCGGTATATTAATTTCCACAATTTTGCTTATAATATTTATGCTACTTGATAAAACAATACATCTATATATTCTTATTTGTTTTCTATGCGGTGCCCTCAAAACAAAGAGCATAGATGCGGATACTTCGTTTTAAAGTTTATCAAAGAAATCATTCAAATGAATGAAATAGAGATTTCGATCACGGTATGGATTTATAACTTAGGATTTGTTTTATTATTTATCGGATATTTCATATAATTTATTTCTTTTAACTAAATCATGCATATTTTGTGTTTTGTTATGTAGTATTTTGATGAACACAGTGTGCATATTACATGAAACTTCAATTGGAAGAACTCAAAGAGGAGTTGTGTCAATATTTTATTGAGCAAAGAATCTTATAAGGTATGAATACATTATTGTGTGAAAGCAGTTATGAATACATTGTTGTGTGTATACAATCTTGGTGTTATCGGGATCGGGACCTTGAATATATATGTACATTAAGACTAATTTACTTAGTGTTATATAGTTGATTTTGTTAGGGTTGATTTTGGTTATGTTAAAATATATTAATTGAATTACAATGGTGTATGTATATATTTTGGATAACAATGGTATATAATAGTATTTGTATATAATATTTAAATTTGGTATTTGGATAGCAATGGTATATAATGAATGATATTTGTATATAAGATTGTAAATTACGGGTTTATGAAATAATCTTTGCCAAAAATGCGGGTTTAAAAATTATTTAAATTATTTATTTTCGATGAAAACCAATGAAAGCTTTTAACCTAAAAGTGTTGCCTTAGGCCACCTATGAGGCGCTTTTTGAGTAAGCGTTTCCTAAGGTATACCTATGAAAGCGCTTTTAAGCGCTTCATGATCCTGGCGTGATTTTTACCTAAAAGCGCTTTCATGGGTGGCCTGGCGCTTTTCTGAAAAGCACTTTCATATGCCTACTTTAGAATGCCTTTAATGCGTTACGTGAGGCATATTTATAGGCATACCTATGAAGCTTTTTTAGTGAAAAGCGCTTTAAGTGAGGTACTGACGCTTTCCTAAACAAAAGCGCTAAAACCTATGGCAGCCACCTCTGACGCTTTTAAAGCCCAAAAGCGCTTCGTGGGTCTTTAACATAGTGCAAGATCATGATCTAATTCACTTTCAAAGATCACAAGTGCTCCAACTATTTTTCTATAATAATGTTTACTCGATTCCACAAGGATTTACTTCGTCTTTGATCTGATGTGAAACTCTAAATAAATTTGGATCTGACTTCTTGTTTGTCTTTAAGGGTGTCTTTGGGAATTGGGTTTTGAAGGGTATTGGAGGGGAAGACTTTGGAGGGTTGCATCTATGTCGTGAAATTTGTTTGATATTTTTAAAAAATTATAAAAAAAACAATTTTATATGTTTATATAATATATTGTTTTTTAAACTTTTTAATAATATGAAATACATTCAAGATATAGGCATGACCCTCCAAAGTATTCATCTCTAAAAACCAATTCAAGCAACAAAGAAATCTCTGATAAATTGATAACATAATTTCTATCTTGAAAATATTTAAAAAAATCATTAGTACCTATAATGAATCATCTCACTATAAGAATTCACACGCTCTGGTTGGGTTGAACAACACTCATACTCGTCATTGGTGTTTAATGTTTGAGGTAGAAGATGAAGTTTACAAAACAAAGTTTCACTAGAAATTGAATGTTTGAATGATGAACAACAAATCTTATCGAAGTTCTCTCTAAAATTATGAGAGAGAAAATTGTATGTATGTGCAAGATATTTGGCACAAAACTGGTGAAAAAATGTCGTTTGGTTTGAGTCTTTGATTTATGATTGAAATGGACCTAGTGAGATGATGAATTGGATAAAGTAAATGGGAAACTAAAAACTTTTTGAGTGGTTAAAATCATGATACAACTCATGTGTTTCAAATAACACTCAACCATGGTTCAAATCACATTTACATAGCTTATTTCAAAACCAAACAATTCGTTCATGATTGTAATCATGGAAATCCATGACCAAAATTACATTTCCAAAAATGAAATTTCAATTTCAAAATATTAATCATGATTTGAATCAACAATTCTCGGGATTCAAATCATGTTTCCTGAACTAACATTTCAAAAATGAAAAAAACTTCATGATTCAAACCAAACTTCTACATGATTTGAATCATGCCTTCTAGAAATTCTTTGATTTATGCTTGTTCAAAGTTTTGTTGACTTTCCCTTTAGAAACCATAATTTAGCAACTTTTGACTTTTGGTCAGTTCTTGAGTTTTCTTGATGAATCGTGATCAACCCTTGATCAAATGATGAATGTGACTTCAAAATCCTGATGTTGACCAAAAATGATGGAGTTAGACTGTATGTTGACCACAATTGACTTTTTTCCAACACAACTGATTTTCAACCATCTAAGCAATTGACTGAGCAAATTTGTGTTGTGAGGTTTGAAACTTGATATAAAGATACTTTAGGACATAGGAGGAAGCCTGAAGACCACTTGAGACATTAGAAATAACTTTTTCTTTGAGAAAAACAAAACCCTAGTTGTGGTTTGATTGCTTAAGAGGAGGACTTTAGTGGGCATTCCTTGAGTAGTCTCGGATATGAGGAGGTACCTTGACCTTAAAATGGGAGGAAAATTTTGGAGTACAAGACTTCCCATATTCATTCTTCTTGTACCTGAGGAGTTAGATTGGCGTGCACGACATTTGTGACCTGAAGGTGGAAGATGATTGAACACTCGAGTGCCATGAAATTTGCACTCGCTGGTGTGTAGAGTGAAGCCGTCGGACGATAATATACTTGAATGGGCTTAAAGATGCCACTTGGAGAAGAACTTGACGTGCATATGGAGATGGGCTTAAAAGGCCTTGAGGAGGAATTGGTGTTGTGATTTGTATCGGAATGAGTAAATGCAGCTAGACTTTATTAGAGAGATCTATTCACGATAATCTTCGGAGGAATGTGTTCTAGGATCATCTTTAAAGGAGAGTATTTGCGTCTTATATTGATTTTTAACGGATATGACCTTCGGACAAGCAATTTGACCAAAAAAGATATGGTTAGCTCTATGTATATCATGATGCATGTAATGCGTAATGATGCTCTCGAAATAAACGAGAATGATATATGTATCTTGTATGTATATGTTATGACTTCTTATAGACGATATGTGAATGTAGATATTGCTTTATTTCAAAACATATCCATCTTGAGGAGAATGATTCGTCATTTCCTGTTTGGAGATGAGCATGTTCTGCTCAGGATCCTTGACTTCTGCTTGGGGATGGAAAAATGATTGTTGGAGACCCTAATTAGGGATAAAATAGATGCAAATTCCTCCAATGTACTATCTGACCAAGTTTCAGGTATAGGTACCGACTCTACTGGGGAATGATAAGCCTTGGGTAGCACTCAGCTGGGGATGACAAATCTTGAATGAAATTTGGCTGAGGGATTAAATCCTGGGAATTGTATTGAGGAAATAAACCTCTACTGGTGAATAACGTAACTTGGATCAGAAGTAACCTATTACTACTCAGGTGACTGACGTAATAAGTTAGAAGTTGACTTGCTACCGCTTGGGGACTAACGTAACAAGAAGAGACATAAATAATCGATCAATCACCGCTCATAGACTAATGTGGTTTGATAAGAGGAAAACTATTACTGCTTAGGGGATTGACGTAATAAGTTGGAAGATGACTTGCTACTGCTCGAGGACTAATGTAACAAAGAGATACATAAATAATTGATCAACCGCTGCTCGGGGACTAATGTGATTTGAATAAGAAGTAACATATTATTGCTCAGGGGACTGACGTAATGAGTTAAAAGGTTTACTTGCTACTAATTGAGGACTAATGTAACAAGAAGGGACGTAGATAATCCATCAACCACCACTCAGGGACTATCGTGATTTGATCAGAAGCAACCCATTACTTCTCAGGGGATTAACTTAATAAGTTGAAAGTTTGACTTGCTACTGCTCGGGGACCAATGTAACAAGAAGAGACGTAGATAATTGATTAATCACCGCTCGGGGACTAATGTGATTTGATCAGAAGCAGCCCATTATTGCTCAGGGGACTAACATAATAAGTTGAAAGTTTGACTTGCTACTTCTCGGAGACTAATGTAACAAGAAGAGATGTAGATAATTGATCAACCACCGCTCGGGGACTAATATGATTTGTTCAAAAGCAACCCATTACTGCTCAAGGGACTGACGTAATAAGTTGAAAGTTGACTTGCTATTTCTCGGGGACTAACGTAACAAGAAGAAAAATGTAGATAACCGATCAACCATCGTTATGAGAGGATGATCATGATGAGGATATGATGGTGTAGTAATCTTGTCGGGGAGATCCGCCTCTGTCGAGGGAGGCGATGGCTCTGCGGAGATTATCCCATAGATATTATACTATGGGGACTCGTTGATTAAACATTATCTGAACTCCTAGAGCCTTTAGTAAGATTCCATCCGGTTTTAATTTTGCCATTGCCCCTATGTCTTCAAGTATTTCATCATTCTTCTTTGGAAGAAAATGATAAGATTGACATATGTTGTTTGAACAAAGTTGGCAATGGCGAAATCTTGACTAAATAAGTGTATGAGCCAACAGGACATAGTCGTACACTTTAATCCCTAACTTTTGCCTAGATCTCCTTTTCAGGTTTTCAGTCCACCGAGATACCCTTTTTTTACCAAAGCCTTTTCAAGTTTTGGTCCACGAGGATACCCTTTTGACCAACCACCTTTTCGGGTTTTCGACTTCTTTGGGTGTCTGATTCTTTTATATGTATATCCCTTATTTGTTTCCCGAACCTTTTTGGTTCACTGGGATTCCCTTAATTTTGCCTAGGTCGGTCAACCTATCGGGTCTCGTTTTTGCATAGTATTTTTTTAACTATGTCCGCGTTCATAGAGTGCGGAAAATCTTTGTTGCCCATGGTAGTAAGTGTTGTAAAACTGCCGAAAAATATTTTCTTAACCATACATGGCCCTTTGTATGTGGTAGTTTATCTGCCCCTAGGATCAATATCCTGGTATACTTGACACTTGAGGTTATTGGTCAACCACCGGAATTCAGAACTTCTGATAGTCTTGACCTTTCTTAGGTAGTTTTATGAGGAATGTTATGGGAGAATGATATTGACACCATCGATACTCTTGGCATGAGCAGTAACTCAATGGCTTTTCTTTGAAACTTGTGATCAATGTAACATTTCCATAATGATTCAGACATAAGCTTGCCCCATGGCTATTCAGCGCTTTTGAGAGATTCTCTGAATATTGACTTAACTCCCGAGATGAACTGGACAATAACATGTCATGCCCCTTGATTGAAAGATAGTGATCATGCCCCTGTATATATTGGCCTTTAGCCAACTGAGTCAGGTGCAAGAAATATTTCTGCTTTTTGATGCACTTCTAAAGCAACTTTTTCTATTGGGAGGTCTTTTAGTCATTAGTCGTTCCCTATGTGGACTCGTCTTGATGCAAGCGAAATCACCATTGAACCTCGGTGATATTGGTGAATCAATAGGTCGCCATCAGCGTCTTTTATCTCACGACGGAGAAAGGAAAACATCGAGTAAACTTGAAGGGAGAAATCGGCGGTCCTATGAGAGATCAAGAGAATCTAGGTAAGGGAGTTAGTTACACGAGGGAAGGGATTAGCACCCCACGCCCGTAGTACTACTATGATATCCACTTTACATTTCTAGCTAAAGGGTGTGTTATATCTATCAATGCTTAGTCGCTACAATGCATGCAAAGAAAGAAAATAAAGAAACCACGGGGAAAGAAGGAAGTATTCTGAAGTTTGCTCGATCGAGCCTCGTGACAAGATGCCTCACGTATTCCCGTGCAATGGGAAAATCAGGCGCCATGGTTCGACTCCTTGTTTTGGAGGGTTTTGTGTTTTTTACTTGTGAAAAGGTTTTAAACACAGAGGGAAAAGTGTCTTGTGAGGCGAAAAGTTTGTGTTGGTTGGTTGCTTTTACCTTGAGAAAGGAGTTCAAACCATTATTAAGTGTTTTTGTTTTCAAAGGGAAAAGAAAAGTAAGTTTTAGTTTAAATCACATGCAAAGATGCAAAAGAAACTAGAAAAACAAAGGGAGACTAGCTAAGTGTTAACCCTAGTGTTGTCATGCAAATGTTGGACCTATGGTTTAGGAACCAGGGAATCTCTACCTATGTTGACATGCAAGGATATAAACCCTAATTTCTAGGCTAAAGAATCGGAAAAACAAACAAACAAGCCTGATCCACAAGTAGAATTGCCAAGCGGGTTTAAATAAACTAGAGGGTTCTGAACATACTCAACTAAGGAAGCCCCATCATGCATCTCTATTCCTACTTCTCATGGAAAAGAAAGCAAAGCCCTACTTCTCATGATATCTAGGAAAAGCTGAAGAGAATCGATAAATGGTGTAAAACTACGAACGGATATAGAATCCGAGCAACTGCGAGCTAAAGAAATACTCAGGAAAACTTCAAATACTACAGGTCATGCAATAAGAGTAAATCGGTGAGAATTGTTCGAAGCATCAAAACAAGCGGAATAATGTCGTCATCCAAGCGATAATGCAAGAATAAGATAGAATAAATGCACATGGGTGCCTGGCGCGAACACTTGCAAGAAGGAGATCGACCAAAGGCCGTGAATAATGTACGTGTGTATACAAACATCGAAGAAATGTGTCGCATGTATATAACACAAGCCCCACATCAAATAGAGCTCAAATAGTAGCTTGGCATGGCTAGAGTGTCTACTCTTTCTTTGTTAGAATCGAAATATGATATATGCACACGGCGGCCAAGCTCTTATATACCTGCGTAGCGATCAAGCAGGGCGCGGCATACCCTTGACCGCGGCGTGACCGCAACGAAGCCGATAAGTTTGGCGCTTAGCGCTCGATGGTGCTAGCGCGACCTGCGACACCAAAAATGTTGTTTTCGATGCGGATCACTGTTGATGATGTTCTCATGCCAAAGTTCGACCCATCTTGTTGGCCACAGTCCATAGCGAGATGAAACTCAAATGAACATCGAGGAATGCGTCGAATCGATAAAACCAATGTTCATGTGAAGAGTACATGTATGAACATGCGAGGAATGCAACTCGAATCGATAAAACCAATGTTCCCTTGAAATTAAATGCATGAACATGCAAGGAATGCAAATCAAAGGATAATTCCAATGTTCATTTGTGAAATTAAATGCGTGAACATGCAAGGAATGCGAATCAAGATGATAATTCGATGTTCATTTATGAAGAGTGCATGCGTGAACATGCGAAGAATGCAAGTGAAACTCACAATTCTAATGTTCAAGTGTAAGATAGCGCAGCATGCCAAGAATGCAAGTGAAATTCACAACTCGATGTTCGGTACAAGAAACAATGCATGAACATGCTAAGGATGCAGTTCGATAACAATCCTAATGTTCAAGTAAAGAAGCAATGCATGAACATGCTAAGGATGCGAGTTACAATAACAATCCTAATGTTCAACTAAAGAAGCAATGCATGAACATGCTAAGGATGCGAGTTACGATAACAATCCTAATGCTCATGTAAAGAAGCAATGCAAGTGAGTCATGCTATCTAGAGGTGTTGGAAGCTTTCATTCAAACCTAGGTTATGCATTACCACAAACACTTGGAATGCATATGCAATGGATTCATGCACAATGCACTATGTTCCTAATGATCAAGATGCTTTGATATCTACATGTCGATACTTTTCGAATGCAAATTATGCCTCAAGTCATCATGAATTAATGTAAATCAATCAAACTAAATACTCTCCAATGTATGAGCATGCGATAGATGATGCAAGATGTATGAGTTTGTGGCTTATATGCAAGGAAAACACAAATGCACAAGGATATATGCATGCTATGTACAGAATCCTCACTCCGACACAAATAACGCGGTAAAATCCAATTCAAATCAAAGGATTCAAGAGTATAAGTTCAAGAATCAGAATCTACTTTGAATTGGCATGCGATTTCAGTATTTTATTTCCAGAAAAGCTGAAATTGAGGAACAGCTTAAAATAAGTGCTTATTTGAACCTAACACACTTGAACTTGAAGTTTGAATCAAATTGATGAGAATTCCTTGTGCTCTTCAAAGAAAATACCAAATCGGAATCGAGGATAATCTTTGGAATTAACCTTGAATTCTTGAAAGAAGAACTTGAAATCTTCAATGGAGAATTGAAGAAGATGAAGGAGAAATCCTTGAATCTTGAAATTGAAGAGAAATCAAGATAAGACCGTTCCTTCCATGTCAGATTCGAGCAGGAGAAGGAGAAGAAGATCAAGATTGATCAGAGAGATGCTGCAATGGAAGAAAACCAGAAATCGCGGCTTAGTGCGGAGGCGGCGCTTGATCGTGGTGAGAACAGATGTTAGGCAGGTCGGTGGCGGCCTGTGGTGGTTGCTTGGAGGGAAAGTTGCAGTTTAAACTTTGTTCTTGAATTTTGTGCTTTAGACTTTTGAGAGAATTAGAATGTGATTGGTGGTGAAAATTAAGCAAATGATTGTGTTGTTGTGATTTGTGAAGAGGAAAATCTATTTATAGTTTTAGGAATTGGCCTAAGAACCATAATCAAGCCTAATCATGATTATCAAATAATTTTAAATTAATCTGCCAAATCCATACGAATTTGGTCGGAATATAAACAAAAAGTGTCGGAGCGTGATTTTGCTTGCGTGAATCAAAATTCCGACTTGATACGGTGAGCAGTCAAAAATAAAATTTTTGAAGCTTGACATCAATTTAGAACAATTGACACATGCGAGAATTTCATTTCGCTCCTCGGTGAAAATGCCTCAAGCGAGTGTCTTCTATTCGAAATTTGCAAATGAGCATCTCGGAGACAATCGAAGCTAACGAAATTTGTGAACTTTTGGCCTTTGGTCCGTCTTGTTTCGATGAAAATCAAGTGAGATATGATTTTCAAACTTGGCGTGTCGAGATAAAATTGCTCGGTTCAGCTCAAAATCAACCTCGAGTACAATTTTGGTACCGAACAGTGAGAATCAGCTCCGTGATTTTGATACGAATTTTAGCTCGGTCTCGCTCGTTCAGTTTCAATGGGAGATAAAGGCATTTGTGGGCGAATGCGGTTCGGCACTAAAATTCGAGCGATCCACTAGAGAAATAATTCCTTGAGATCCTTCCTCACAAAATATGCTCCCGACTTTCAATCGAAAGTTGTAGACAATAATGAGAAGGAAATGTCGTTCGAAAACCAGCAAATACCGAAATGGGAGTACCCAAAGTCAGGAGAACAGAAATCCATTTTATTGAGAAATAAGCGAGTAAAGTCTCTTTTTTTGGTCATTTGGAATACCTTGAACATGGTAACCTCATGATGAATGCTTATGCATGTGACTACATGTATGATTTATGCAATCGAATTATAAGCTAGAGATGCAGAAAAGAAGAGGGTAAATTTTGGAGTACAACAGCTGCCCCTATTCAATCATCCTCAAGCTTGAGAGCAAGGTTGGCGTCTGCCTTCCGGGCGACAAAGTATGAGGTGATTGAATACCGAAATGGACTCGAAAATTTACGCTCTGAATTCTAAGACAGAGGAAAGGATAGGTTGCGCGGAGCTTAACTAGGTCACGACAAGAAGGAGCACAAAATAAATGTGGTATTGCGAAGGCAGTGCAGTGTATACGAGGCCAAAGAATTGGCCTCTGCGATTAGATCCGCAATATCAGGGGAGAGCTGACATGCAAGCGGAAATAAAGACTAGATACGCTAACCAGGCTAACCACATTACACCAGAAAATAACTGGGCGATTTTGATGCAAAGATCGGAGCATGCGATTGGACTTTGGAGAGAAACAAGTGTATTCTTGTTCTCAACGGATGACCCACAATTCGGAGGAGAGCTAGCATGCTAGTGGAAATAAAGACTGACACGCGATAAGACTAACCACATTCGTCGGATTAGGCGGGTCTTTGATGCAAAGGCTAAAAGTGCCGATTAGACTTTCTTGGCTCGAGCAGTTGTACTACGGGGAGAAACAAGTGTATTCTTGTTCTCGAGGTACATGGAAAGAACACATCTAGGGCGTTGCACGAGGATGTCTTGGCGATTTCAATGAAGGCAGGCTGGAAATCTTGACCGGACTCCACATGTCTGAGTAACTTGTATCATGCGTATAGAGAGAGTGATACTAAGACTGTTCAAAATTGGTAGCGAATCAACGTGCGAAAAGGAGAAAACAAGTGTACAATAATGTTTATGTATGCAAAATTTTACCCAAAACTTTGAGCGTCTTTATAAAACAAATCGATGAAATGCAAGAAATCAATTGACAAGCAAAAACTCATTTATTGATTGAACATAGACACGTAAATAAGCAAGTACAATAGGAAGCAATTCACGAAATGAGGCAATTGCAAAAGTAAAATAAGAGGAAAACTAAAGCATGGCAATGCAACAATGAATCCTCATTGGGTTTACACTTATCATTTTATAACTCAACTATCTCATCACTTTGCTTTTCACGAAAAGGTGATTGGCGATCACGCCCTTGGAGTAGCTCGAGATGTTGCCAAAGTACAACCAACGATGCATTAAGCATGTCTATGCATAATATCTCTTGACTACGTCCGCGTTCACGGGTAGTGGAAAATCTTCTTAAATCCATTGTTGCGAGCATCGTGGCGCACACGAAGACTTTCTTCACAACAAACGGCCCTTCATAATTTGGTGTCCACTTGCCTTGGTCACCATGGGGAAGAATTATTCTCTTTGTACGAGATCACGGTGCTGGTAATTTTGAGGCCGCTCTTTTGTCATATCTCTCTTCATCCTCTGCGATAAATTTATCTGTGCCGATAATGTGGTTTCTCACCCAATGAGGCATAGGTGGTCTAGCGGTTCACCCACTCGTCTTCCGAGCTCCGCATCTTTCACGATTATTAATGAAGGATCGAACTTCAATTGGAAGCCGACTTTCATGCCATAAACAAGAGAAAGGTTGCCCTTTGAAGTGCGGCTGATCACATGTAAGTGCAAAGTGAAGGCAACATCTCATGTCAATCCCGATGAGTTACTATCTACGCACAATTTTCTTAATGTTCTTATTCGCGCGCTTCATAACCCATTCATCTTTGGGCGGTATGGGGACAAGTGTGATGTTTTATCTTGAAGGACTCGTAAAGCTCCTTCATCATCTTGTTATTAGATTCGACCCATTATCCGTGATAATCTTATCGGGAATCCGTAGCGGATGATATTGTGCTTGATAAAACGAGCAACCACACTGGCTTGCATAGGATCTTGCTTGACCCACTTGGTGAAATAATCTATGCAACCAAAATGAGCGATGTTTGTTGGATGTTGTCGACTCGATCTTTCCAATCATGTCAATGCCCCACATAGAAATGGCAGAGGTTAAAACATTCAAAGGAGATGGTGGCACATGCACCTTGTCGGCATATACTTGGCATTGTAACAAACTCGGGAATGATTAAAACAATCGACCTCCATGGTTGACGGTAATACCCTTTCAAGATCTTTTTAGCCTAGTATGCCCTTGGAATGAGTTAGAATGAGCCCGTGCATCTCCTCAATCTTCTTGACTTCATCTTTACCAGCATCGAGCAACAACCCTCCATGATGTCTACGATATAGAACAGTTGTTGAGGGAAGAACCTCGTGAGAATCTTCTCAAGAACTTCTTATACATCCTTGAAGCTTCTTCAAGATACTCTTGAGTTTCAAGATATCGACATCGTAGAACCAGGATTGCCATCTTTCTCTACTTCAATCTCAAAACAAAAGTTGGCTCATCAATCTCGAATGGTTATCGGCGCTTCATTAGCCCATTTGACTTTAAACATGGATGCTAGGGTGGCCAAAGCATCATCCAGTTGTTCTCTTCTCGTGAGATGTGATCGAAAGTGATTTCCTCAAAGTAAGGAATCAACTTCATCACATGCTCCTATGAGGAATCGATTGGGTGTGAGTCTCCCGATCACGATGTCTGGAAAATCACAAGTCGCGGAATCTCCATACACTTTGGATGCTTAATTCTCGAGTCATTCGCCTCGATACCAAGATGCAAGCCTCATATTCGGCCATGTTGTTGGTGCAATCAGCGATTCGGTTGTGAGCGGGATATGATGATCGTCGGCGTGATTATTGCACCAACGCCATTGCTAGCGCGAGGATCCATCAGACCAAAGACCACTTGGATCTGGTTCGGGTCCTAAATGCGGACACAGGATATTACAATCCGAATGTACATTATATCCTCATTAGGAAATTCAAACCTCATCGGTGATAATCGTCACGGGTTGGTGGGCATACTGCCACCACACTACTTTGATAGCTTTCGAGGTAGTATATTAGATGTCATATTATTAAGATCATTTGCCCACTGGCGATCCGACTGTCAAAGTTGGCTTCTCAAATATGTATTTGATCGGATCCATCTTGGATATCAATAAGGTTGTGTGAGTCAACATATCTTGCCTTAGTCGTAAACGCTAAACACAATTCTGCGTGAGTATTTTCCTTCAGTCAGTAAAATTTTTGCTTAGGTAATATATTTCATGCTCTTTTCGAGCCGGACTCGTCATGTTGGCCAAGCCGCAGTCGAGCTTTGAGCAACATCAAATACATGATCAACGGCCTACCCTCCACGAGAGGCATGAGAATTGGAGGTTCCTGCAGATACTCCTTTATCTTGTCGAATGCGACTTGACAATCGTCATTCCACGACCATCGATCCTTTCTTGCAACTTGAAGATAGGTTCGTATGTGGCGGTCATGTGAAGATGAATCTAGAGATGTAGTTTAACCTCCCAGAAAGCCAGGACCTCTTTCTCAGTTCTTGGTTAAGGTATTTCCTGAATTGCTTTTACTTTAGCAGGATCAACCTCGATGCCTCTTTCACTTACAACAAAGCCTAACGACTTGCCGGATCGTACTCAACGTACATTTGTTGGATTGACCTCATCGAATTTCCTCAATCGATCAAACAACCTGAGGTGCGGATGCTCTTCTTCATCCGAGATTTAGCAATCATGTAAATGAGCACATACCACAATCTCTTTGTGAATCATATCGTGAAAAGAGTTACCATTGCCGTGATGCGTTGCCCGGCATTCTTCAATCGAAGGCATCACCTTAACGAAAGTTCCCCATGGGGTAATGAAAGTTGTTTTGGCCATGTCTTAGGCCATCTTAATCTAATTATGCAGAAAAAGCCATCCATGAGCGAAAACACTTTTGCATGGTCGTATTATCCACCAATATCGATATGGGGGTGGAAAATCATCTTTTAGACTTGCTCGCTTTCGGATCCATGTAATCCACACACATTCTAACCTTGTCTCTTTCTTGAGCACAGGGAACAATGTTGGCAACCATGGGGATAAGAGATGACCTTCAAGCACACATGCTGTTTGGACTTCCTCTTTGATCTTCTTAGACATCTCGGGATGAGTTCTTGAGTTTACTTATGAGAATGGGGTCTTCTTTCAAGGTAGCTTGTGCTGTGATATCGGTATCCAGCAAGCATGTCTTCATAAGACCATGCGAAGATATCTGAATACTCTCGGATTAGTTCAATCAATCTTTATTTCACGTTGTCTTCTAAAGGCCCCTTTAACCTCTTTAATCACATCAGGAGATTCCTTTTCAATCTCTTCTTGATGCGGTTGGATAACCTTTTCCTCTTTCTCTAACATTCTCTATCTCTCTGGGGAGTTCACAATCTTCCTCACCTTCTTGGTTGATCGGATTATCGAAGTCATAAAGCGATAGCGAGTTGTTATCAAAGGGATCCATTAGGAATGTGGCATTATATACATGATTGATTTTAATGCCTATTTTAGTTTTAGATGGTAAAGAAAAATAAAGCATTGCCATTTTGCGTTTCAAAATTGTGATGTAAAACAGAAGGAAAGGGAACAAAACATTTGAATGAAAAGACGTTCTTTATTTCATGATAAAAAAGTTGCATATGCAAACATGGTGGCCCTACATATGATTCAACGTGCCTTGGGCGAGAACACAAAATTATTGCATGATATGCAAGAAAATTACTCTTTGACCATCGTGGTGGGCGTCTTAGGAGTCGATTGTTGAAGCTCCACACGGGGACACTAGGGCGAATCCACTTGTCAATATCAAACTCATTATCAGAATCATCCACAGCATTCGCATGCCCGGAACTGATGTCAGCGCTAGAAAACCTCACAGGAGTAACCAAGTTGGGTGCTTTCGAGTCGGCGGTGCGAGCAGGTCAAGCCAACCGAACTTGTTGGGTCTACCTCCACCACACGGCCCCAACCTTCGGGGCGTCCAGCCTCGACCACGGCTTTTGCATCTTTCAAAGATGCCATGGAACATTTCGGTTTGTCTTTCTTAATCTCCTTCCGTTGAGGGTCTTCAACATATGCACTATTTCAAAGCCTTGAAATGGGTCTAAATGAATCTGTCAACCTCAACATGTTGAAAGGAAGCAAGATGGCTCTGATGCTCTTCTTGACCTGGGGGTGTGATAGTTCCCTTGATAGGGTATTTCGACACGGTGAAGAGTGGATGTGACCGCTCGACTTTAATGGATCCATGGGCGACCAAGGAGGCAATAAGCGGTGAATGTCCATGACAAAGAATGTCGTAACGAACGAGAATTCGACTTTGATGGGAGGTCTAATTCTCAACAGATCGTCTAGAACCATCAAATGCTTTAACAACGGATCACTAGGGGTGGAGTTCGAGACCACCATAGTCGATCTTCATTAGTGCGGTTGGGAATCACGTTAGCGAGAACCGATTATCAACCGGCACTTGGGACAAAGTAGTGCCCGGCGTTCCATGGAGATGTGTAATGCTTTGTTATGATTGAGCCCTCGAGGCGAAGGTCCTGATCGGTAAACCCGATCCGTTGTTGGCGAAATGCTTGCACGTTTTAAACGATCCAACAAATATTTCTTGTGACGCAGCGGTACTCAGCGGCTTCATCAAAGCATTTTATGCACTTCGAGATCTCGTGCGGTGAGAGAATAGAAATTTTGCGGCGTCGAGCAGGCGATCTATGCAGAAAGTCACTCTTGGATGAACTTCATGATTTCCTCTATATCCTTATCCGGTCGGGATTGGCATTTTGCAAATCGGCTATTTCATGGAGCTGCTTGCCCTTGACTTTATGCGACACGCATTAAGTGGTATTCTTTGGTTGAAAACTCTCCGCTTGAATCGTACCACCACTTCAATATTATCAATATTAGCAACATCCGACACATCATCTTCCTTAGCGGAGGGAGACATCTTCTGTTTCACACCATGATAGTAGACATCCGATCCATAATGCCATAGCGCGACTTTGTCACTCTCGTAAGGCAAAGGACGGGCTTAGTAATTGCCAATGGAGCAGGTTTTGTTGATGCGATTATAACAATCGGGGAATAAGGAATAGTAATCACGGATACATCATGTATTCAACCTGCACCCTTTACGATCGATCAAGCGCAGCCGTCATCGATCAAACATTGAATACCAACCTTCAAATTTGCCTGACCATTCGAGCAATGTTCATATCTCTCACAAAGCGACTTCACAACAAGGAAAGACACCTCTCTTGATCAATTATCCTTTGTGAAAGGCGGTGTTTCACCAAATCAGCATCCATTATCAAATTAAGGACCTCCCGTCTTCCATCACGGCGAACATCCCCGGCGGCGGATTACGGGTGACATTGGGTCCGATAACTTGTGGTCGAGCCTCTAATTCAATAGTCTTTGAATCAGCGGTCTTGCCTATGCATTTGAATGCGTATGATTCTCAATACTATGCTAGCGTTCGAGAATGGAACTCACAACTAACATTAGCATCATAGTTTACGGGGCGGCTTATCTAGAGGAGGAGGTGCAAATCGGGGCTTTAGCACCACCAGCTTAAGTTCGAGACGGACGGAAACAAATCGGCATAACTCATAGGAATGTCATCAAACCTCCTTGAGTACGATTCTCTTGTTGCCTCGATTACGATGGCGAGGTGCTTGTTGGGTTTGTGGTTGAGAAGAATATAGTCCTTTGCATTGACACGAGCTTTATACGCCACCATATATATGATTGGCTTCTCCCTTTTATTTCTTGGGATGGCGTTGTATGCCTTCTTATCACCGGAGGAACTTCCTCCCTCGGAATAGTAGATTTTACCCGATTTCAACCCAGTCTCGATCCGCTCGCCATAACGGACAATTTCAGCAAAGCTTGCGGTACTACCTTGACATAATAGTGTCGAGGGCAGTCTTGGTGAACATATCAATCATCTCTCGCTCGACCATGGGTGGTTGAACTCTAGTGGCAAGTTCTCTCCTTGAGCATATTCTTTAAATGTTTGTCCCAATTTACGAGACAAACCCGGATTAATAATGCGATTGAGCCATGTCAATATTGAGCGGTATTGTTGACTAAAGCATTCACAAGATCGCCATGTCACGATGTGACTTCTCTCGGATGCATATACCATTCTAGTGATGCTCGGTCAAACTCTCTTGGAAGAAATGCATGAGTAGCCTCTCATCTTGTATACACGCCATCTTGGAAATATGCGATGATATGAGTTTTGGGACAATTAAGCCCGTTATACTTATTAAACACCGTTACTTTGAACTTGGGAAGTCTCACTCTAGGTGCCAATCCCAAATCGAGACAAATCGGCCGACGATTTAGACCCTCCTGACCTTCACCGCTCTTGACAAGCGGTATCGTGATCATCGGTAGGAAAATCAACTTCACTACCGTTCATAGAATAAGCTTCTTCATTCGATCAAAATGCGGGCCTGAGGAGCAGTGCGATGCCCTTGCATCCCATCATCAAATCGGCCCGTACGGTGGAGTAGGTGGTGGAGGCGGAAGGCCGTTGAGATGTAGACCGGACCACGGTGGTGGTTGACACCAATTAACATTATGTGCCCGTATTCAACATGTGGTGACCCGCAGAAAGCATCATCGAAGCGGATTGCGTCGATCATCTTCGGGCGAGATCTCTCGACCAAAGCCCTCGACTCTTGTTGTCCTTGATTCATGTTAGTGATTACCTCCATGAATTGAGTCATCTGCGCCTTCATCAGCGACCATTTACGCTGAAGTTGTTCCATCATCGCTTCTCGTTGCTCCAGTCGAAGTGGCGGTGGAAGTTTGCAATCTTTGTTGAATAAGCGGAGGATGAGAACCGGACATAACTTTGTTATGCATGGGATGTACATATATGAATGATATGCATGTTATGCATGTAATAGCATATTGAACACTTCAGGGACTCTTAACACCTTGACTCGAGTTTTGAGGATTTAGCAAGATAATTATCTTGAAAGTCTAATTATCATTAAAGCAAAGAAGATTACAAGCATTTGAGCATTTGTTTCCTGAAATCGTAAAGAAAGGAGTAATCCCATCAGCAAGCGGTGTGATTTCGCACAAGACAAATAAAGCATAAATCTATACATCATACATAGGAAATCATACGCCTACGGCATCCGATTGAACCTTGAGGCGTTCCACTCTACGGCGATGAGGATAATTGGGCTTCTTTCTCTTGGACACGGGCTTCGTATACCACTTACGATTATGCATTTGCTTCTTCAGTCTTGATTTGATCCTTGTACTTCTTTTCTAAACGATGACAACTCTCCGTTGTTCTTCCATGGGAATGGAGAAATCTTCAATTCTAGACCTCTTCTTGATTGAATTAGATGCTTCCCCTTTGAAATACTTGAGCTACATGAGCCAGCGATTCTTTGTTTGAGTTGTGACAAGACAATTCCTTGCTAATGTCTCTTTCTCTTCAAGCAACAAGCGATTATGGGCGACACTCGCTCATAATATCCTTTTGAGACAAGATGCGGAACTACCTCTCTAGGATGAAAAGTTGCGACTCCGATGTAAGGAAGGCGTTGACGATCGCTATTCTTGTCTTTGATCCATTGGATGTAGGAAGCATAGGCCGTGGGATATTTCTTGCCAAAGTATTGTCCTCCTTCAAGACGGATGCTTTTCCATGCTTGAACAAACTTAGTCATCATCCCGGTAACATCAGGCACATCATAGTATAGAGTTTCCCGCATAAAACACACGGAGGTCCCCGTGGCATAACCATTGTCTCAAAGCAAGAGTCGGATTGTAATTGATACCTCCTTTTATGCCCCTGAGAGGGACATTAGGGAAATCTCCTCAACGGATAATAATCTTCTCACTCTCGGTCTTGGACATCTCACGGCGACTCCGTAATATCACGAGGCGTGAGACCCATCAATCTCGGAACCCACCTCATGTGGTATCTTTGAGTGTCAGCAAAGCAAGCTTGAGAAGAAAACGAAACCAATGGTACAACAATGGTGCACAATAGTTTACAACTCCACCTTTCCCTTTGAAACTTACGGATTGTTGGAATGATAGCGTCTCTAACAAAGTCGAAACGAGTTAGTTGGATGAAAATGGAGATAGCGTTCATGTCGACAAATTTAGGCTGGATTCGGGAATAAACACATCCCATAGATGCAATAAGCTATGACATTGAAGCTCTTCTAATCCTTCTTGGCAACCTTGGAATTACATAGCGAGAAAACCCAAATGAAAGCCTTTTACGGCACCCACTTGCGATTGGCGGACACACAGTTTTCAAATGAAGAGCTTTAGGCGATCGATCATCGGTCGGTCTCTCATAGAGGCATGAAAAGGCACTTGATGCAAAATAGGAATGTCCGGGATGATAGAATACTCTTCAATGTGAGCATCAACAAATAATCGGAAATACAAAGCACCTCGACTCCAATCATAGAATTGGAAAAGGGTTTGGGCCGTCTTTACGTGTCGGTCAAAGAGACTTCAACCAAGTCGAATTCTTCCATAATCCTTGGTAAATGTGACAACATTCTAAAGCGTAAACTTGTTGCTTGACAAAGGGAATTTTCAAGAGCGGGAGTGGGAAATTTGTACCTTTGGATGACGTCTACGATTGTTCTTCTTTTAGTATCCATCTTCAAAACAACTGACAACTAGACTCGAAGGTTAGAAATCACGGAAATAAATAAATATGCATGTTAAAAATGTGCAAATTAAATTTTTTAATGAATGCAATGTTTTGGAACCATGTTTCTGTATATGTTAAACCACTAGCGTGTAATGAAATCTCGTAGGATATCACAAGGTTAAGCTTGTCACCCATCAAGATATCATGTAAAGCGAATCTGAATGTCATGGGTTCAAAGGTCGGTCAGCCGGAATCCATAGAAAATACCATAAAATATCAAGTCACCATAAATAACAAAGTCACCGGATAACAAGTCACCAAAGTCACCAACAATACACCTAGTAATGATATCCGTGACTCACGGGGTGATTCTAGACTCACGGGGTCCCTAATGATAAATAAGTCGATGATCCTTTATCAGTTGCCGGTGACTACACAACGGTGTAGAGGCGGCTTACCGTCAATCGAATCTCAATGCGAGTTTGGTACTTCATGCCTCTAACACGCACCACGGGATGCGAGTTAAACATGAACATCCATCTAGCCTATATGTCCTTTGGCCGGGGTAGTTGGCCTTTTACCTCAGTAACACCACCCAAATCAAGAGATCGGCCATCTGACGGTCCGGATCACAGGATATGAAAGCGGTAAATATGTGTTGGTGTAAGCCTAGAGGCCAATACCTTATGGTACTTGTATCGAATTACTTATTAATAATAAAGGCTTTTCTTTATTATGTTTGCTTTTGAAAATAATAAAGTCCCTAGAATAGTTAGTGCATTTAATGCAATGTTAAGTGTGACTTAATCATGAGATCCGGTTAAACACAAGGACACTATTCTTAAAGTATCCATAATCGAGCTTTATTGTGAAGTAGGATAACATTAAAGCATTGAGATTATTATGAAGATAGGCCCGATGATCTCATGGATCATGGATAAGGAGTTACCAGAATCTTGACATAGGTATAAATATTAGGAGTAATATTTATCTTGGATTAATTTCCGCTATGAGAATGCTACATAGAATGTTGTGCAGTGTCATAAGTTATTCTCATGGTGATAAGTGGTGCATACCACCCTTCGACCTGAAACCACTATGGACCCTAGATGTAGAGTCAAGTGCTTTCTTGTTGATTAAATGTTATCCGTGGCGGATGATCATAAAGACAATTGATGGGTACTTCAAAAGCATGTTGAGGACATGGTGACCTAGATGGAATTTGTCCATCCTGCGTAGGGATAAATGCGAGGGGCCCAATATTGAACTAGACAAGGATGACCGGTCTATTCTTTGTGTTCAATATAGACATGAGGCAAAGGGTAATTATACACACAAGTATTATCACGAAAGGTTTTGTCGGATCACATGACATTTTCGTGACTTGGGTGATGATGTGTTGCTAGATACACTTCTTTGTTTATTATGTTAAATGTGATTTAATATAATTGCCAACATCAGCGAAACAGGTCCACACATAAGAACCCAGTTAATGAGAGATAGTGTAAATAAGGAACATCGTGGGGTGCGGTGTACTTAAGTGGAATCACGGAATGTGGTAGGTACCACATGCTTAAGTGATATGATACACATCATAATGTATGATTTTCGTGTGCTTTATTGGGCTTTTAGTTTCTGACCTTTATTGGGCTTTTAACTTGAAGCCCACACTTGTCAGTCTTATAAATAGAACCCTTGTAATGAAGCTTTTCACTTGATGCAAATTAGGTCACGAATCCTAAGTTTATTGACTCTCTCACTCAAAGCTTCCGTTCGTGACTAGCACTTAGTTGATCGGAAGCACTTTGTTCGTGTGGTAGTAGAGACATTGTTCTTCATCAGCGTTAAGTGATCGCAACATGTCGAAAATCAAATCGCCACAGAGTTAAAAATACTCTATCCTTGTGATGACCATTCGTAAGGATCCACAAAGGAGAAATTGTTTTCATTGCAAATTTATCCTAATTTTCCTGATATGCCACATAGAATGCAATGCAAAGCATACAAAGGATGATGCGATAAAGCGGTAAATAAACACTTGATAAACATGAAAAGAAAGCTCGGATCAACTCCTAGATGGACCTGACGAAATTCGACTTTCCCCGGCCAGTGTACACAATCCTGGC
>CM038795.1:279291313-279395957 GCA_021764765.1 Vicia sativa
TAACTCAAACCTTTGGGGTAATCACCTATACCTTAGAAGCTCTAAACCTAGGCCTCATCAGGTGAATTGATTGTGGTGTGCTAAACATGACATCATGACATCATCGCATTAGTACAATTTCTAACTATTTCAAGGACCTAGGATTTATCTTTGATCTGCTTTTGTAGGGTTATGTATTTCTAGAAAGACCATCCGAATCAACTTCATGGTGTATTGCTAGGTTTTCTCCCGAAACAAAGTATTTTAATTATCGATTCCTCGTGATTGGTGTACACGAGTCTTCTTTAAGATATTGTAACCAAAGGGTTTGTTATTAATCTACTAATACATGAGTTTCAAACATGTAATCTAAATTAATTCTTTCAAAAGATAGTTATGGTTTGGATTAAGAGAGTTCGAGATTGTTAGAAGTTTATGGAAGCATGTCAAGATTAGTTTCATTGATCTAGTTTCATACATATTCAATTAATCAAGGATGAACATAGTAGATGATTTTATAAATACATATCCTCTCAATCTTGTAGATTTCCCCAAGATTGTCAGGAATGTTATCATGTTAATCCTTGCATGATTCCCTCACTACAACCATATTAACATGATAATCATTAAGTTCAATATTTTGTAAACACTAACACACAAATCTATCCCTAGCATTTTTTCATTAGAGGATGAATATCCTAGTCTACTTTCGCATTCTTTTCCAAGCAAGACCAAAGCATAAAGATGAAGAAAAAGATATTCAACTATATTAATCATCAAACCATGTTTACACACAAATGGATTAAAAGAAATACATACTATATAGATCAACTACCTCTAATCTTGATACAAAAAGAACTTAGCTACTCATTTCCATGGTTGCTTTGCCCTCAAGATTGTTATTGATGTAGAATGATGAAACATAAAGACAAGAAGAAAAGCTATGGTTTTTTCACATTCTGCCCTAATTTTACAAAGATGAAAAGATAATTATGATGAAGTGTTGTTTTCTCCCTTTACAAGCCAAAAAGTCAGTAGGAAGGTGATAACAGGTACAAAAGGTGAAAGCATGGGTCCGTCTTTTGATTTCGCAGACTGCAGCTTAAGTCTTGCTTGCCGCTGAGCGCGATCATGTCGGGTACTATACCGAGCGACCCGTAGTATGCTTCCTTCATCCAAAATTATCTTCAAAAGAATCATCCCTAAAGCTCTCAAGTGCCTTTTGAATCCAAGCTTGGGAGAATTAGTCAACAAAATCCTACAATTGAAAGTAAAGAAGTTAGATAATATATATTAAACAAAACTAAATAAACCTAATTAAACCAAAATACTAGAATAAATAATACTAATTAATTAGAAGACATTGTTAAGACCACAAAATCATGTACAAAATAACTACAATTTGGTCCTTAATAACTCTCCCCATCTACTTCTTTGTTTGTCCCCAAACAAAAGTCAATAATCTCAAAGCTAGAAGAAACAAAATGCAAGCATGCAAACTACACAAGAATAATGGTTCAAATTGACATACTTGAAAAAAGATTATCATCGCTTCTTGAGACACAACATGGCATGAATTAAGTTCTACACAATATATCAAATACACAACAGTAAAAGATATGTTCACACTTGAATCACCTAATCATTTCTTCAAAATTCATGAAGAACAAAATGCATATTCACAAAGGACTAAACACTCACTAATAATTATGCATATCCAAAATAATTCATGCTCATCAAACAAGTTAAATGATAAAATGGAACAAAGATCACTAAGGACTTTCAAGGTTGTAATCGCTTAGGTTAGAAACAGGGATATTTAAGTACAAAGCCATTGAAACGAATTGGTAAAAGGATATGAAGAGCATTTCACAACACATTTCCATTCTTATTTATTCACAACTCTTTTTCTTCACACAATGATCCTCTTTTTCTTTTCTTTTGTTTTCTTTTCATATACAAATTTTTCTTTTTTATTTTTCTTTTCTAATTTTCTTTTTTTTTTTTTTAGGATCATTGTGCCATCAATTTAGGTTTTTGATCCACCTCCCAACTTCATTTATATCAACTCCTTTTATTCAAGAACATGCTCTTCAAGGGTTAATTAACAAAAGGGTTGGTATTCAAACAAGAAAATTTTAGAATGAATTATCATTGAATTTTTCAAAGATTATCAACAACTATGGTATACTTAATAAATTAGTTGATTTGATAAATTCATCATTAAATACTATTTAAGCTCAAAAGGTTCATAAGATTCACTCACCATGTAGTTGAAGCCCTTTAGAATTGGTGGTTTTCTCATAATGCACAAAAATTGCCTTGATCATCCTAAGTTTCCAAGTTATACAAACAAATAAAGATTAAGCATGAATCACACGAGTTAACACAACTATTAGACACTCTATATTTGGTAAAAGTGGAAGCTTTCACCTATGTGGTTTATGTCCTAATGATTCGAATTCAATGTGAATAACAAATTTTGTACATGCCAAGATATTTTGTATAAAGAACAAATTTATAGACATGTTATTATTCTACAAAACTATTAAATATGTACCTTCTTTATGGATTGAATCGAGAATTTTATCATCACCATCACTTTGGTGAAACACTTACTAGCTTTGAAGAACCGTTGAAAAATTCGGACAAATCACAAGAAGTAAATTCAAACTAAATAACTATAATCTAAAAATAAAATAAAATAGAACAAAATAAAAGAAATAAAACAACTAAAATAAAAGACACCCCAAAATGGTGTTTTAAAACTTAAAAGAAGTACTTAGGCTCCATGCCCAAATATCAATTGAATTACAAGCCTATCCCTAAAAATGGATGGCAACCAACAAAATCCAAAAGTTTTAACTAAAAAGCTAAATAAAAACTAAAAACACTAAAATGCTGAAAGTAAAAATAAAAAAAAAATAAGAAAATAAAAATCAATCTGGCCTCGAGAATCGAATCTCCAATGTACCAAGATCGAACTTAACTAGAACTAGAACCTTCCATCTTCTTCATCGATCATCGCCATCTCCCACCTCCTCCTCTCGCATTTGCCCGACCTTTGCCAACCAACATATGCATCGAGCTGCCTCCCGTATAGTGAAATGATTCTACTCCTGGTTTCTAACTGAGCAAGGTGCTCCATGCTCGCATAAACATGAATGCTCGATGAGCGATGATCCGCTGCCCATTCTTCTGATGGATCAAGCTCGAGAAGTGCCATAACCGGGTACCGGCAGCAGATATCACCAAGGGCCTATAATATCGATCACAGATAATCAATAACCCATCAATAGTAAGGGCCCCACGTAAGAAAAGGCAACTTCACCTTTTCAAGAAACCCATAATCAGCCTAGATAGGCGTAGGCAACACTTATACGCCTCCCCTCGAGGTATAACTTAGTGCAAACCTTTGGAGCTCATTCACAATCAGACAACTAAAATCAATTTGCTCTCATCGAGCATATAAGCAATCAAAACGCTGCCTCCATGGTATCAAGATGTGTGGCTCCAAGGTCTCAGTGATTGCACAGAGCCACACACACGAGCACTCCGGCACTAGTCTTGGATTGACCTATTGAATTTTAATGGTTGTCCAAATTGATTCAACTCATAGAGCTGCCAGCATAAACAAAGTTTACCTCAAAGATGTCAGTTCCAAGCCCCACGCAGCTGTGGTCGTAAACATCCAGTTGGTCCTCCTCAATGCCTGGGCCTGCCCAGATAACCGCTGACGTAAGGTGTGAGAGAAAGATACTAATTTGTTCGAACAACGAAGAAAACCTAAACTACTCCCCTCGAAATAGCATTTGCATAAAATCCCTCACAAGCTCTACATTAACCTTCGTTTGAGGCTCACAAAGAACATCCAACCCAGAATTTGAAAAGAAGAGATTCATGCTGTACATAAGGGTCCCGCCACGAGGCGGAGTAATGCTGCCTCACCCGTATATTATGCGCCCTCAAGCCTTGACGAGCCTCCCAGTATAGTCCCATGAAAATCTGAGTTGCCGGAAGGAAAGGACAGAGGACCCAACCCCAACAGAGGAAACTCGTCTCTTAGGTGCCATCCGAAATTCAACACAAAAATCAACGAAAAAGTGACACCGAGGTGTCCATTAGCAACAATCATGCAAACAAAGAGAAAATCAACCAACCAAAGTATTACGACTAATTGGAAAACACAAAAAACACATGTAAGAATTTTCAAATTTACAGATCACATGCAGCTACCGACCACGCCCAGGATTTTCAAAAAATTTTCCGTATGTAATTTTTTTCCACAAGAACACATCCAATAGCAAATAAAATACTATTCTATGGTTCTATCATCTACACAACCTAATCCTAAGAGAAAACAAAATTCCTAACCCTAGGTTTTCAAAATCTAACCTAAACATGCAATTTACACGAAATTGAGAGAAGAAAAGGATAAATACACTTACTTAGATGTCTTTGAGGAAGATTTGACAAAGAAATTCACAAAGATTCGTAAGCTTTTGTGTGTCAGAATTTTGGGATTTGGGAAGAGTGAAGAATGAAGAGGAAACTAGGAAAAGGGTTTAAATGAAACCTAACCCTTTAAAACAAACCAAAGCCACGAAACGGGCCTCAAAATCCGTTTTGAATCATTTTTTTTTAAAATTCTTAATCAGCGCTGATTCTCCTACTATCAAGCTGAAAGTTTCATGATGGAAACATAAAGCTAAGCCGACGCAAATTTGATTTTCAAGAAACAAAGAAATGACATTGTGCATGTGAAATGAGTTCAAGGAAGAATACTTACATTTTGGGGTGCCTCCTAAGCGCTTTGTTTAACGCTTCTGGAGTCGACTGGTCGAGATGGATCTGATCATCAAAGAAGGATTTATTATGTTAGGCTCACCTCTCCGCCAACGCACTGCTTCAACCGCGCTGCCCATTCACCGTCCATTCTTCGTCCTTTCAAGATCTTGCAACATAATCGACCATACTCTTTTACTTTTTTGATTAAAACGGACCGACCACTTTGTTTTGAGTTTTCCTTAAAAAGCCTCTATCCGGGAATTGAACAAGAGAACCTTTGCCCGACCGAAATTCCTTGAGCTTTATCTTCTTATCATGAGAAACCTTAACTTTTGCCTTGTACCTCCGGTTTGAATGGTATGCTCTCTCGATTTCATCCAATTGAACGAGTTGTGTTTTCTTTTCACCCGCCAAAGATGGATCAAAATTAAGAATCGGAGGGCCCACAATGCTTTGTGCTCCATCTCTACCGAGGTGACAAGTTTTGCCATAAACAATCAAACGGGTTAGTCAATAGAGCTTTATAGGCGTGCCGCCTATAAAGTTTCATCCAATTTTGTGACCAATCTTTTCTAGAACCCAAAACAGTTTTTCCAAAATCTTTGATTTCTCATAGATACTGCTTCTGACCATTCGCCATGGTGATAGGAGTCGCCACCTTATGCTTTCTACACCATATTGTTTCAAAAGTTTTGTAACTATGTATTGCAAAAGTGCTGCCACCATCACTAATGAGCACCCCAGGCACACCAAACCGAGAAAATGTTTCTCTTTAAAAATTTGATGACGGTTTGGCGCATACTTAGGTGAAGCAATGGCCTCCACCCACTTTGACACGTAATCAACAGCCACAAGACTATATTCATTCAAAACGAAGATGAAAAAGGCCGACAAAATAAATCCCCAACAATCAAACACCTCTACTTCCAACATGTTATTCAACGGCATTTCATCTCTTTTCCTATACCTCCACTTCTTTGGCATTTGTCACAAGACTTAGCGTGAGTATAAGATCTTTTTTGAACGAAGGCCAATAAAATCCCGATTGTAGGACTTTGGTGGCGTCCCATTCCATTATAATGTCCCCCATAAGGAATCAGGACAATGCCAAAGAATGTTTTTGGCCTCATCACTCACACCTTCAGCAACCCATCGCTACTCAACCTAAAATGTAAGGTCTGTCCCACATAATACTTAGTATCGGCTAAGATTTCCGCTTCTCATTCCAAGTCAAATCCTCCCATTAATCCCGCTGCCTTGTAATTTGCCATGCTCGCAAACCATGGTCGCCTGATTGCAAATAATCTCTCATCCGGAATTCCTCCTTCACTTTCTTTTCATCCGTAATTTTCGTCACTGTTAGACAAAATGATCCGCTACCAAATTTTCCAACCCTTTTATCTCTCGACCTCTAAATCAAATTTGTAAAAGAACCATCCATGGATTAATCTTTGTTTGAGTCTCGTTGGTAAGCGCATATTTATCGAATGATCCGTGAAAACTACAACCTTGAACCAATGAGGTAAGGATCAAACTTTTCCAATGCATATACAATTGCGCAGCAACTCTTTTTTGGTTGTTGCATAATTAATTTGATCATCGCAATACGTGAACCGACTTTGTGATTTTGTCGCGAATGCGGATAGTCGCCAATTTACTTTTATCCAATTGGGAAGGTAAAAGTAAAGAAAAGACCTTCGTAGATTCTTCGAGGTGAGTGAGAAGGGAAGGTATTAACAACACTTCTCCATCCGTAGTTATCACGGCTCTTAGTTGCCTTAGATCACTTTAAAATCAGCTCGTGTTTGACAAAAATGTTTTGAAAAGGAATTTCGCTTGACTTTGTAATGATTCATGTAGGAATGTATACAAAGTGTTCGAAATGTTTCGCTTTTGAAAAGAGTTTGAACTTTGACAAAAGCGAGGTGTGAAAGTATTTTGATAGAGCAAGCAACTAAAAGTCTTATTACCTACTCGTAATTGGTCGTTAGTTGTTGTTTTACGCCTTTATAGTGCTATCCATACCATTAGTTGGTAGGTAACCCTATTCTGGATGCGGAGCTCCGGGACATCGGATGGTCATAGAAAGTATCCCCAGAGTATCCTAGCACCGGACTATCATCATTTTAGTGGCGATCAATCGAGGGTCAAGATCACGAGGCGACATCTGGGTCTTATGATCTTGTATCTAAGGGACTATGATGATTTGGTTGAAGGCCTCCGTTGTGCATACCTCACGCTCGAAAGGAACCTGGAATGAGAGAATTCCCAGCAGTGAAAGAGTCAATCGCATATTTTATCTTGAAATTATGAGTGAGCTATGTCCAATTTTCTCTTACACGCCTAGTTACTAACAGCAGTGAAATTAAAATGCGGAATAAAGATGCGAAAGATAAATCCTACGCTATTACATGGCTTGGGGGCGATACATAATTTAAATTTAAGAAAATAAAAAGCCTAGTTAAACTATTACATCCCATGAAAGCTAAATTATTGAAAAAGAAAACGGTAAAAGAAATCATCCAAACGGATAACCCGTGAAAAGAAGAATGGAAAATACGATAAAATCGAATAAGAGAAAATGTTAGTAAAATGCAAAATTTTAGATGAGAAAATATTTATGCTGAAATAACATTAATATGCTAAAATAATTTTTGGGATTTTTGGATGCATTTTAATAATTAAAAACTAATTAAAAGTGATTTAAATGATAAATTATGAATAAAATAAATATATGCAAAATAATATTTTAAATTTTATAAATTAAATAAACATTTTCTGAAAATAAATGCAAAAAGGAAAAATATTTGATGATTTTTAATGCATGAATAAAATATGAAAAGAATTAAAATTATAAAATATTAAATAATGAAATATGGAAAAAGAAGAAAGTTTGAAGTTTGTAAAAAGGAAAGATGAAACCGGCCTGGGGAGGTTCATCAGGACATTAGAGCATCGACAACAAGATGCGCCTTTACCACTAGGACAAGTGGCTTCCGTGGTGTTTTGAAAACCAAACCAAATTATATGATGACGTCAAGGAAAGGTTTGAAACCCGAGTCGGGGTAGGGTCCTGTGTAGCCAAGGAACGAATCGTAGCATGGAATGCCACGACGCCTGCTTGAAAGTCATCCAGGTTAACGACGCCCGAGTTCTAGTCTTACCGTGTTTTCCCATAATTATGATTTTAAACCTTGCAAAATACGTAAAATTAAAAAGCAAAAGAAAGGCCTTGTCCAATCTATTTCAATTCCTTCAACTAACGGAGAGGTCTGTTTTAATAATGGCCCGTAATGAGTTTCGAAGAAAGTAGTTTAACCGCTCAAGCAATGGCAACTATCGATTTCTACGAGCATGCTTGTGCATGTAATGCATCAATGCTCTAATGAACCTCTGAATACACAAAACACCACTAAAAATAAAGTAAAAATGCATGATAAAATAAGGGTCAGGCTAGGGTTTCTGTCCCTTCTTGTATGCACAATATATAGTGAGGGATTCGATGGAAAAGAGATTGAATAATGAATGTGCAATATTTTCTTAACAAATCAAATTTTTGAAAATTTGATTTTCCTTCCATGCAAGCAAATCACGAAATTGGCAGTGTTATGGCTTCCTGGACCTCGATAGAAAAATCAAGTTTGCATTTAATTTTGATTTTATACTTTATTTTAAATTTAATTTGTATTTAAATGAATAAATTCCAAATTAAATAGAAAAATAAAAATTGGCATTGGGCTTGGATATTCCTAATTGTATAAGGAACAAGTTTGGATGAAGAAAAGTGCCCATTTGCAAAGTTTTGATTTTAGAAGTATTTCTTTATGCACCTCCAAATCTCCCAACTTGTGAATGGTGTATCTTGCTCAATTTTCCACATTTTGAGTGTTCTTGGACTTTTGAAAGCTCTAAGAATCCTCTAACCAACCTTTTGGTCTCATCTCAATTGAGTTTCCATGCTCAATATATCTTCAAAACAAAAGTTGACTTTTGTTGACTTTGAAAAGGACCTGAATGTTTTGATCCATACCTTCCAAATGAAGCATTTTTGAACATTCTTGTGAGACATGAAGTTGTAGAGAATTGAATTTCCTTCAAAATGAGCTTGGTGGAAAATTTCTGAGAAAGTATGAAGAAGTTATGATCACAAAGTTTGGTTGACTTTTCACCTAGAAACCCTAATTTAGAAAGTTGACTTTTGAGCAAATCTTGAGTTTTCTTGATGAATCATGATCAACCCTTGATCAAATGATGAATGTAACTTCAAAATGAGGATGTTGACCAAAAATTATGAAGTTTGACCCATGTTGACCACATGACTTTTGTCCAATACAACTAATTTTCAACCATCTAAGCAATCGTTCGAGGAAACTTGACTGGGGCTTGAAACTTGTCATGGAGAATCTTTGAAGTATATGAGGAGGTATGATGACCATTGAGATGTTGGAAGTTCATCTCGATCCGAGAAATGCCAAACCCTAGTTCGGGTTGATTGTCTAGAGAGAGTTTGTCTTCGATCAACCCTCGAGGAATCTCGGTTATGGATGTATGGAATGTCTTGAGAAGATGGAGGGCAAATTTTGGGTATGACAGCTGCCCCTGTTCAATCTTCTTGTACCGGAAGGGTTAGATTGGCTTGTCTTCCTTTCGTGACCCGAGGTAGAAGATGATTGAACACCGAGTACACCCAAAATTTGCAATCACCGGGTGATACTAACGGGCTTGCTGCATGCCATTTGGAGAAGTTGAAGATTTCACTGGGAATGAGTCGATGCTAGACTCGAGGTTGTTTATAGGAGAACCGACGGGATGGGCTTAAGATGCCATCCGGAAAGATTGATGCCGGGAGTGAGCCATACGCTAGGCTCGCAGACGCTTTCGAAGTGGAAGGAACATGGAGATGGGCTTTAAGATGCCATCCGGGGAGTCGACGTTAGACTTCTTCGTGCTCACGCTAGATCGTGAGTGTCATACCCCAAAATTTGCCCTCCATCCTCTCAAGATATTTCATACATCCATACCATGATTCCCAAGGGTTCGATCGACAAACTCTCTCCTGACAATCAACCCAAACTAGGGTTTGACAATTTACCCGATGGACTTCCAACATCTCCAAGGCCATCAAGGCCTCATATGCTTCAAAGATTCTCCATGTCAAGTTTCAAGCCTCACAAGTCAAGCTTCCTCGCAATCGCCTGCATGGTCAAAATCACAGATTGGTCAAAAGGTCAACTGTGGTCAACATACAATCAAACTTCATAATTTTTGGTCAACATCCTCATTTTGAAGTGACATTCATCATTTGATCAAGGGTTGATCATGATTCATCAAGAAAACTCAAGATTTGCTCAAAAGTCAAACTTTCTAAATTAGGGTTTCTAGGTGAAAAGTCAACTGAACTTTGACTGATCATAACTTCTTCATACTTTCTCAAAAAATTTTCCACCACATCTTGTTTTGAAGGAAATTCAATTCTCTACAACTTCATGTTTTACAAGAATGTCCAAAAAATGCTTCATTTGAGAGGTATGGCCCAAAACATTACAAGTCATTTTCAAAGTCAACAAAAAGTCAACATTTTGTTTTGAGGATATATTGAGCATGGAAACTACAATTGAGATGAGACCAAAAAGGTTGGTTAGAGGACTCTTAGAGCTTTCCAAAAAGTGCAAGAAAACTCAAAAATGTGGAAAATTGAGCAAGATACACTCTTCTTTAAGTCATAATTGCACAAAAGGACATTTTGGTCAAAATGCAAAATTTTCCAAATGGGCCTACAATCTTTTGATCCAAACTTGTTCATGACATTATTTGTGACCCATAAATGCTTCATGGCAATTTTCTATTTTATTGATTTATTTTTGATTTTAAACTATTTAATTCCAAATTAAATTATATAAAATATGAAAATAAAGTATTTTTTCAAATGGGTGGATTTATATCTTACTGAGGTCCAAGATAGCCCACCAAGCATACCAAATTGTGATAGCTTGCATATGGAGAAAAATCAAATTTTAAGGAAATTTGATTTTATTTGAATGAGAAAATTTTGCATTGAATATCAAATCTTTTTCACTCTCTTGCTCTCTCAAATTCTTCTATAAATACCAAGCAAGTACACCAAGGAAAGAAACCCTAGCTCAAAGCATAACCCTTATGTTGTCAAATTTTTTCAAGAAAAGTTGCAAAATCGAATTCCAAATTGCAGAGTTTCAAGTCCGATCCAAACCATCCAATCTTGTTCCTTGGCATCCCAGAGTCCAAAGCAATCCATACTGGCCAAGTCGCCGAATCGTGTCCTCTGAACTCTCACCGTTTGATTTTTCTCAAAATTGATTTGTGTTAATCATGCATTATTAACTGTGTGTGTGTTTGTTTGGTATTCATAGAGCGTGTTAGATGCATAACATGTGTGTTTCACGAGAAACTTCGTAACGCCATTGCTAGGGTTTTCAAAGTTGTGAGATTCAAACTCAAAATCCAGCCGCTTCAGACACGAGGATAGCACCATCGTTTCGCTAGGATCGAAATAGTCGATCCGGGCACTTGTTTCGCTTTTAAATGATGCATTTTCAGCCAGTCGATAAGCTGCGGAGAAGACGACGAGTTAGGGGCCCGGCCGACTTGGTCGACCGCGAGGAAACTCAGTGGCGAGATAACGCTGCCCGATTCGGGCCATTTGTAAGTCAATGGACCCCACATTACCGACTGTTTCAAACACTCCCAGACGCTGACGCTCAAATTCAATTGGTTTCATTCTCCAAACACCAAATGTCACATAGTCCGTGGTTAAGGCGTGATTTGAAAGATGTTTCAAAGGTTGGGTTCGAACCACACCAGACCGGTCCCATTCTTTTCTTTTACAAACTTCACTTTTCAATTATTTTTCTATTTTCTAATTTATTTAATATTTTCATGTTATTTTAATTTTCTCATATTTTTATTTCATGCATTAAAAATCACCAAAATATTTTTCCTTTGCATTTATTTTCGAAAATACTTATTTAATTCATAAAATTAAAAATACAATTTTGTATGCATATTTATTTTATTCATAATTTTGCATTTAAATCACTTTTAATTCATTTTAATTACTAAATTGCATCCAAAAATCCCAAAAATTATTTTAGCATATTTATGTTATTTTCAAAGATGTCATATTTTTCTTATTTAAACAATTGCATTTTTACTAACATTTTTCTTGTCGATTCATCTCAGATTTCCATTTCTCATTCTTCACAGTTATTCCGATTCGATTTACTTTATTTCTTTTTCCAATAATGTAATCGCCATGGGATGTAATAGTTTTAATTAGGCTTTTATTTTCCAGAAGTTTAAATTTGTATCCCTAAAGCCATGTAATAGTAGGACATTTACCTTCCGCACCTTTACATTCCGCATTTTAATTTCTGCACCCTATAAATTGCTAGTAATTAGGCGTGTATGACAAGATAAAATCGAACATAGCCCACTAATTTTAAAGATAACAAATATCTGAATCAACACACTTCTTCACACATGCACCCCTTAGGGTAATTCTCTCTCGTTGCCTTACGAATTCAAATGGTCAAGTCCCTCGAACGTAGAGGTATCCTAGCACCGTTGCCTTCAAACAAATCATCATAGTCCCTTCGATACAAAGATCATAAGACCCACGATGTCGCCTCCGAATACATGATCTTGACCCTCGATTGTCGCCTACGAAAAATGATGATAGTCCCTTCGAATGTGCTAGGATACTTCCTACAAGTTGCCTTCTATGACTATCCGATGTCCCTTCGAATGTCCTGTTTGCATCCAACAAATGGAGCTACCTACCAACTAATGGTACGGATAGCGCTATTCTAAAGGAACGTAAAATAACACGAAAACGACCAATTCTGAGTAGGTAATAAGATTTTTAGTTGCTTGCTCTATCAAAATACTTTTCACACCTCACACTTTTGTCAAAGTTCAAACTCTTTTCAAAACGAAACATTTCTGAACACTTTGTATACATTCCTACGTGAATCATTACAAAGTCAAAGCGAAATGCCTTTTCAAAACATTTTCAAACACACAGAAAGCACAATTTTAAAAGTGATCTAGAGCAACTAAGAGCCCGTAGATAACTACGGATGGAAAGTGCTAATACCTTCCCTTTTCATAACCTTCTCCCGCACTCGTAATCTAACGAAGGTCTTTTTCGCGTACTTTTACCTTCCCTAATTGGATAAAAATAAAAGTCGGTGCGACTTGCTATCCGCACATTTGTGATACAAAACCTACAAAGTCCTTCACCGTGACATGAAAACGCCTCCTGGGATCAATGTTCGTAGGGAGTTTTGGTGACTTTCGTCATCTCAATTCCTGAGCCCTAGCAATTACTTTTGCATGTTCACTTTTCGCATGTTTCAGGAATACATTTTTATTGTCGATGCATATAATCATTCAAAGCAAACGCTGGACTTATGCAAACAACAACAAAGAAAATTGTAAAGAGAAAGAAACTTTATTTATTTGAAAGGTGGCGATGGCCAAGTAGTTTATATACAAGAAAGGTAAAAGCTATGAGGAAACAATCTCTAATTTCCAACTATGCTAGTACTCATATATTTCAACTATCTCATCCTTCCTCACAGAGAAAGTGAGTGAATTGATCTTCGCCATTTGAATCTTGAATGTCATAGTAGTAGTCCGGAAGTAGGTGATCCGACGAGACATACCGTACGCTTAAATCCTAACTTTTTCCTAGACCGCCTTCGGTTTTCACCATCGATACCCCTTTTGCCCAAGCCGCCTTTTCGTGTTTTTGACTTTGGTGTACATCTTTATATATATCCTTAACTTTGCCCGAACCTTTGTTCGCCAGATGCCCTTATTTTGCCTAGGCCCCGACCCAGCGGTCTCTTTATGCGTAGTATTTTTGACTATGTCTGCTCATGTGGTGTGGAAGTCCTCACCATCCATGGTGCTAAGTATCATAGCTCCACCGAAAATACTGCCTCGACTACAAATGGTCCCTCATAGGTGGGAGTCCATTTGCCCTGGATCACCTTGTGGAAGAATGATGCGCTTAACTACTAGATCACCGACTTGGTAGACTGTTTGACCTTCTTATTAAATGCCCGATCATTCGCTTCGATAGATCCGCCCATGGCGTATGGATGCGAGTCGCTTTCATCAATCAAATTAACTGCTCAAGGCGAGTTTGATCCAATCATCTTCGCCAACTCGGCCCTCCGAGGACTCGTCAAGGTATCTCGAACCTCGATTGGTAGGACGGCCCATACCGATAAGAGAGAAGGGGTTGCCCCTCTGATGTCCGATCAGAAAAGCGATAACCATGAAGAGCAATGATAACATCTCATGCCAATCCTTGTATGTCACCGCCATCTTCAGATAATCTTCTTAGTGTTCTTGTTGGCTTCCATCGCGCCATATCATCTTAGCCGATAAGTAAGAGAGTTGTGATGTTGATCTTGAACCGCAGAGTTCGTGATCATCTTATTGTTGAGATTAGAGCCGTTATCCGTGATAATCCTTTTCGGAGTGTCGCATCGATGCATAAGATTGTGTTTGATGAATCGAGCCACAACATTCTTGGTAATGATGAACGAGGTCGCTTCTACCCACTGGTGAAATAGTCAATTGCCACAAGGATGAAACGATGTCCATTGGAAGTCGTGGGCTTGATTCCGATCATGTCAATGCCCCACGCAAAAGGCCAAGGAGCTGTTAGAACATTTAGAGGTACTGGAGGTACGTGCACTTTGTCGGCATAAATCTAGCATTTGTGACAAGATCGAGCGTAGCGGTGACAATCAGCTTCCATGGTGGACCAATAGTAACTTGTTCTCAAAATCTTCTTAGCCATTGTATGTCCACTAGAGTGGGTACCAAATATGCCTTCGTGTAACTCTTCCATGATACGTTCAGCTGTTTTCCGGTCTACACACGGGAGTAAGCACAAGTCGTGGTTGCGCTTGTATAAGACGTGATTGCTGAGGAAGAATTTGGATGCGAACCTTCTCAAAAACTTTTTATTATTGACAGATGCCCCTGCGGGATATTCCTGAGTCTCAAGATACCTCTTCACGTCATAGTACCAAGTTTCTCTTCTCGATCAAGCTCATAACAATACCGTTCATCAAACTTCTCAATGATGATCCGGGAGCCTCCTGTCCCATCTAACCCGAACATAGACGACATAGTAGCAACGCTGCCCCGCCAACCGATTTCTCTCGTGGAATGTGATCGAAAGTAATCTCTTCAAAGTAGGGATCAAACTCGCAACATGCTCTAGATATGGAATGAGATTCGGATGCTCGTATCCCACCGCCTTAATCTGACCGATCACCAAAGCCGAGTCTCCATACACTTGTAAGAACTTGATTCTTAAGTCAATAGCAACTTTGATACCCATGATGCACGCTCAGATTCACCATGTTGTTGGTACAATAAGCATAATCCGCGTGAAAGGAGTGTGGCCTGGGATGTAATGATGACGCCAATGCCATTGCCTGCGTTGAGGCTCCATCAAAACCATGGTCCATCGATCCTTGTTCGTGTCCTTCGTCTGGCCTCGGTTCTTCTAATGTAACTAGTAAAACATCTTCGTCTGAAACTCGAATCGCATAGATCGATAGTCATCTACGGCTTGATGAGCCAAATGATCGGCTACTACACTTCCTTTGATCGCTCGAGAAGTGTACCGATGTCATATTCGTCAAGATCATTTGCCATCTTGCTATTCTTCCCGAGAGCTGGTTTCTTAAATATGTATTTTATCGGATCCATCTTGAGATCAGAAGGTAGTGAGTCAACATATATTGTCTAAAGCCAGCCCCAAGCCAAAGCGTTGCAAGTTTTCTCAAGTCGTGAGTATCTTGTTTCACACGGTAAACTTTTGCTAAGGTAGTATATTGCATGCTCTTTCGACTGCACTCGCCATGTTGCCCCAACACACACCCCATCGAGTTCTCTAACACCGCAAGTACATGATAAGAGGTCTTCCTTCAGAAAGGCATCGTGATAGGAGGATTCAGTAGGTACTCCTTGATTTTGTCAAAGCGATCCGGCAACCGCCGCTCCATTCCACTACTTGATCTTTCTTGAGTAAGATTGGCTCGCAAGCAGTGCGCTAGATGTGCATTGAACTGCAATGTAATTCAATCGCCCAAGAAACCTCTCGACTTCCTTCTCTGGGAGTCGGCATCTCTTGAATGGCTTTAACCTTGGCGGGTCAACTCAATACCTTTTCCATCGACAACAAACCCTAGGAGTTTTCCTGATCTTACTCCAAAGGTGCACTTGTTAGGTTAAGTTTCATTGCATTCTTCAACCGCCAAATAGATTCTGCAAGTGATCAAGATGTTCTTCTTCACCGTGATCGAGCTATCATGTCGCCGACATAGACCTCTATCTCGTGATGAATCATGTCATGAAATAATGTCACCATAGCACTGATAAGTGGCGCATTCTTCAGCTCGAACGGCATAACCTTGTAAAGCGTGCCCCACCGTAACAAAAGTAGTCTCTCCATGTCTTCGGAGCCATTTTGATCCGATTGTAGCCGAGAAACCATCCATGAAGGAGAAGACCTTATGTTGCGGTGTTGTCAACCGTAACATCAATATGAGGAAGTGGGAAATCGCTCTTCTGACTCGCTTTGTTCGATCTCTATAATCCACACACATTCGCATTTTACCATCCTTCTTGGGCACAGCACCACATTAGCAACCCATTGGGATAAGAAGTAACGCTAGGAAACCGCGTTGAACTCGCTTCATAACTTCGGCTTTGATTTTCTCGACATTTCGTAGACGCATGCGACGAACCTTCCGCTTTCACCGAGAAAACCTTCTTTGTTGGCAATCGTGTACCACAATATCAATGTCCGCACTGCATGTCTTCGTATGACCAAGCAAAACCTCAATATAGTCTCGTATCATCGTACCAACCTTTCTTTAACACCGCTCTCAAGATCCACTCCTATCTTGATCTCTTTTCTGCCTTAGTCAAGACTCCAAATTCACAATCTCAACTTCTTTTCGGTGGTCAGATAACTTGTTCTTCTTGCAGTAGCAATGACAAGTTCTCCGGCACTTCACAATCTTCCTCACTTTCTTCGCTTGGTAGATCGGATTATCAAGTCATATTTAGCAATAGCATAGTGTTATCAACGAGATTCGAGTGATTCACGCAAAGTGTGTGTAAGAACACATAGCTTTTGAAGGTGATAAAGTAAAAGAAAGAAAATAACAATTGAATGCAAAAGTCCAACGATTTATTGAATGAAAATATGCAAATGATGATAATAACCTCACAACGAGCCATGATGCCCCAAGGCACTAGGCTTTAGAGTTTATTGTTCAAAACACGTAAAATACGAAAAGAAAACAAAAACAAGAGCAATTACCCGCTAAAGGAGATTGGTATGACGCTTCGCCTTCCAATTGCCGAGCCCATGGTCCGAGTTGGGAAGATCCACTTGCCGATGTCGAAGTCATTGTCGCCGCCTTCTATAGCATGGATTCCACCGCCGATGCGAAAGGAAGTTGGTCAAGGCTCACTTGTATCATCTTCCGACCTTGATGGTGAAGCCTAAACCGCCTTGTCGATTTGAAAGGAAGATCGTGAGCTGCTCCAAATAGAACTACCTTTTCAACAATGGCTTGAGCATCCTTCATCAAGCCATCCTAGGTGGAGCTTGTGTAACTTCAGAGTAGCAGGAGAGTCAACAGCATGACTGGGATTTTTTCAAAAGCTTGACAGGAGTCTCAAGAATTCGCCTCCACCGAGGTATCGGAATGACTGCAGATGATCGACCATATTCCTCTTCACCACATAATCGTAACAACCTTCCCTTTCACCGTACTTCCATGTAAGGTAGAGGTAACTACCCATGTATCCAAGGGCCCAAGTAGGCAAGAGTGTCGGACGGATGTCCATGACAAAGAAAGTGGAGTCAAAAGTATGGAACCGACTTTGACAGAAACATGAGTTTCCAAGCACTCGCGCTAGAACCATCAAAAGCTCTCACAATAATGTCACTGGGTCTCAGAACCAACTCTTCGACATCAAGTCGATCAAAAGCAGTCTTCGGTAGGATGTTCAAAGCGGAGCCGGTATCCACCAAAACATGAGACAATGTAATGCCCTTGCATTCAACAGAGATGTGCAAGGCTTTGTTGTGTTTCTTTCCGCATAGAGTCGATCAAGATCGAGAAGCCTAGGCCGTTGTTGGCAGCCAGGCTAGCAATACAAACTTCAAACTGGTCAGTAGTAGTGTCTTGCGGTACGTGAGCATTCTTCAGAAATTTCACCAAGGCATTGGCATGAGCCTCAGAGCACAAGAGCAGAGCAAGCATGGATATCTTGGACGGAGTCTGTCCCAACTGTTCCACAACATTGTAGTCACTCTTCTTAATAATCTTCAGAATTTCCTCCATTTCTTGTTTGGAGGTGTCTTCAAGAACTTCTTTGGTACTTCCGCCGAAAGGGATGAGTCACGGTTCTTTCCTCTAGCTTGGGGAATGGATTGATAGTGGAGCGAGCTGGAGTCGCAGTGTCTTTGGAGGAGAGATATCCGAGAGAACACTCTTCCGCTCGTCACCTTACTTGATCCATGATGTTGTCAATGTCGAATGGTAGCTTCAACAGTAAGATCTTCAATGGTCAGAGGGTCTTGCTTGACGCCATGATAGTAAACATCAGCTCCATAATTCCAAGGGATAGCCTTGTCGGAGGAATATGGAACTGGTCTGGGAGAAGTAATGATGAGAGGTGCCACTCTTGGCACAGGATCAGCAGAGGAGATCCTTATTGTGTTGACATCAGCATAGTCTTCTGGGAACTCGTCACCCCATCCGGTTACTTTGACATCTTTAATAGGAATTTTGTAGCTATCAGGAACAGTGTACTTCACCATGTAATCATACTTTCCACTTGGCTGCCCCAAGGTATCCCACATAGATGGTGCTATTTCACTCGCATTATCGATCTTCAACTTAGACATTTCTTCACACAGCTTCTGCACAGGTGGTTTCAGAAATAGTATCTCACGGTTATCCATCATGCACTGAACACGTCTTCTCAACCAAGCACAACCATTAGGTGCGGATGGGCACCACCGGCAATTCTCTGGGCATCCTGGATTGACACCGGCTTGCAGCAAATTCTTCTTAACAGTCATCAGAGGAATGGTCAAGTCATCTATATTGAAAACATAAGTATCTTCTCCAACAGCATTGGAACTCTTGTCATGGTTAGGCATAGGCGCGTTGATCACATTCGGAGTCTCAACAGGAGGGTCAAACTCAATCTGCTTAGCTTCAATCATATCCTGAATTTTGTTCTTCAGAGCCCAAAAGTTGTCAGTGTCGTGCCCTGGACTATTGGAGTGGTAAGCACACTTAGCATTAGGATTGTATCTCGGAGAGGAAGTGTTGATGTTTTGAGGAGGATCCCCGTAATCACCGCTTTCAACATGTGTTGCAAGGCTCGACAATGGCATGTTGATCTTCATAAACCGCTTCGTGGCTGCTCGCCACGCATACTGCTCACCGAGGTTGGCCGATGTAGGATTAGAGATCACAACCGCCTCTACAGATTGAGCACGGTCGGTCTTGCCTCGGCTATTCCATACACAAGATTGACTTCTTTCTTACCACCAAAAGATCTCTTCGCAGATTTGAAGATGACTCTATATGAATCTTCCCACTCTTGATACCACTTCAAGACGTCGTCAATATCAACTCGGTGAATACGGTCAAGAGTTTCCAATCGATGATTGAAGAATGGGCCCGCTGTTCCCATAAACATATCAACCAACACCCTATTGACAAGGATGGTTGAACTCACTAGATCTCCATTTCGAGCATACTCCTTCAACTTCTCGTCACGACCCATAGACATGCTCGTAGTTGTATGCAGTGGGTGTCAATTCAGCATTGTACTATACGTCGTAGAAATCAGCCAAGTCACCCAAGTACGGATACGGTCATTCTCTAGTCGATAGTACCACTCCAACCGAGTTCGACAAACTCTCTTGAAAATAATGCATCCACAACTTTCGTCATCAGGGGGGATCTGAACATAGGACTTCAAATGCAGCTTAGGCAAGAAATGCCATCATACTTGGCAAAGTTGGAACTTTGAACTTGGGAGGAATCACAACACCAGGGACAAGACTCAGATCATCAAAATTCAGTCCGGACATCGTCAGATTTTCCACAGCATTCAGACGGTCTTCAAGTTGCTTGTACTTGTCATCTTCATCAGAGTACTGGCTATAGTCAGAGCGATCCTCTCCCTCTTTCTTAGGCTCACGCTGGTCATCTTCATTACCCTTGACACTCCCCCCATTCTTGACACTTCCTTCAGAGAGCTCTATCCGGCTAACCCTTTTAGGACCACCTTTGTAGCGTCTGCCCATGTTGAGAAGACCAACAACCTTCTTCTTTCTGTTGACGAGCTTCTTCAGATCCTCTTGGCCTTGGACCAAGCTAGTGAACATCTGCTGAAACTGAGCATTCTGAGCCTGAAGATCTTTGACAGTCTGTTCAAGAGCCATTTCTGCTAAAATAAATAGCGAGAGCATGAGAAAACCAATCTTCAATGTACCTGTGATGCAATGTTATGCTATGATATGCAATGTTTATGCGAATGCAATGCAATGTTTTCAAGGACCTAAGAGAGTTAACTTTTTTAAACAAGCAATGAACAAACATTTATTAGTAGACTCTCCTTTTTTATTCTTTTTTTTTTAAGTACAAAAGATAGTTTAAAATAATAAAAGAAAAGCATAAAAATCCTAAAGCTCTAAGTCTCCCATGGGCGCTTCCTTTTAGTGCCGAGATAGGCGTTGATGTTCCACTCCTCATGAAGTAGCTTTGTAAACTCTAATACCTTCTTCTCACTTGCATAGCACTGAGCTTCAAAGGTATCCCTCTCTTCTTTGAGCTGAATCCAGGATCTCTTCAAGTCTTCAAAATTAGTAGGCATGTCAGGATGGAGAATAGTATAGGGTACGTCACCTATAGCAACAGGTTCCATAATTACTGGTAGAACAGGCGTGAATGGCATCATGAGGTTTTGAGCTCGAGCTCGCACCCATTTGAGGTAAGGTTCCCAAGGAATGGAGTTTTGGTGCCCCAAAGTCTTGGTATCAGTCTTCTTTACCATGCCCCAAGCGTGTATGAACCTTCATCGGTAATTCTGGAGATCGTGATTGTAATCAAACACAATATCTTGGAGAAGCATATCATGTGGACCATCTCTTCGAGCAAATCCAAACTGACGTAGAGCTAGAGAAGGGTTGTAAGTAATACCTCCCCTTATACCAAGTAGTGGTACATTAGGGAATTCTCCACAACGCTCAATGAATGTGAAATCCTTTTGAGAGAAAAGACTCCAACGGATATATGAATGGGAGAGTGACATTAGTCTTTGAGACCATCTCAACCTTTGCTCGTTCTTCAAAACTGATGGAGGAAGGTGCGAAATAAACCACCTGGAAAGTAACGGAATACAACACATGAGAGTTCCTTGTCTCTTAGTAGTACGAGTATGGAGAGAATGCAGGATGTCTCCAAGTAAAGTAGGTACAGGATTGCGGGTAAGGAACAACTTGATGGCATTGACATCTATGAACTGGTCCGAGTTAGGGAATAGAACCAAACCATAGATTAGCAAGGCCACAATGTCTTCAAATGCATGGAAACTCATAACTTTGAGGAATTCTCGGGCTTTCTTAATTAAGAACTTGGCAAGTAAACCCTTAACTCCGCTTCTAGTTTCCCAATTGGCTTCGATGTCTGAGCGCTTTAGGTGTAAGGTTGATGCAATGTCTTCGTACTTAGGAACCTTTTCTAAGCCGGTGAATGGCATTTGGTCAAGAATAGGTATCCCAAGTAGCTTTGAGAACTCTTCCAAGGTAGGAACCAACTGATAATCTGGGAATGTAAAGCAATGGTGTTTCAGATCAAAGAACTGGAATAGGACATGCATCATATCTTCTTCAAAACCGGAGATAACCAGATCAAGTAGATAACCATGTCTTTTGATGAACTGAGCATGGTCGGGAATCTTTGAAACCAATTCTTTGAGCTGAGAAGGTATACCCATGAAGTTGATTCGGATAGTCTTTCTAGAAGCCATAATCCCTACAAAACAGAGCAAAGATAAATCCCTAGGTCCTTGAAATAGTTAGAAATGATATGCAATGCAAATGATGTCATGATGTCATGTTTGGCACACACAAACGATTCACACAATGAGCCTAGGTTTAAGGCTTGCAAGAGGTATAGGTGATTACCCCACCAAAAGTTTGAGTTGGTTCATCCTGTCCTATAATAGTAACCAGGTTCTAGGAATCTCACATCATTGATCTTTCTCGTAGGCGTTTATTTCAATACGACTACCAAGTGGTCGACCGAAAATATCCCAAAAATCTGATCTTAATGAGCGTAGCATCGAGTATCAGCCAACCTCGGTCTACACCAAAGTCGGCCATCTCACTACCTTCTAATGGCCAAGATGGGTCAATTAAGGTTCTAAAAGTTTAGTTAGCGCTTGATGACACCACGCAGAAGCCAAATATTATCCTCAACTTGGGAATGAAGAGTATCAGGACATCCAAAGTGTCACGCTAACGTAGCCATCATGTTGACCGTTTTGATATACGTCTAACGGTCGCGACGATTTATTGCTACTTACCTAGAAGGAAACCCGGATCCGGGTGTAGGATCCCCCAACAATATAATACCCAAGCAACCCTTAAAGATAAAGCATACAAATCAAACAAAAAGCAGTAAAAATGATCTAGAAATCCTTTAGGCATTCTCTCTTTAAGGGTGTCCCCAGCAGATTCGCCAGTTCTGTAATACGGTGAACTGACTTTGTGGATTTTGTATCGCAAACGTGCGGATAGCAAGAGTCGCCACCGACTTTTCTTTTATCCAATTAAGGGAAGGTAAAAAGTACAGAAAAAGACCTTCGTTAGATTCTGAGTAAGGGAGAAGGTTATGAAAAGGGAAGGTATTAGCACCCTTTCCATCCGTAGTTATCTACGGCTCTTAGTTGCTCTTAGATCACTTTAAAATTGTGCTTTCGTGTGTTTGACAAAATGTTTTGAAAAGGCATTTCGCTTTGACTTTGTAATGATTCATGTAGGAATGTATACAAAGTGTTCGAAATGTTTCGCTTTGAAAAGAGTTTGAACTTTGACAAAAGTGTGAGGTGTGAAAAGTATTTTGATAGAGCAAGCAACTAAAAGTCTTATTACCGCCTTTAATTGGTCGTTTGTGTTGTTTTACGTTCCTTTAGAATAGTGCTATCCATACCATTAGTTGGTAGGTAACCCTATTCGTTGGATGTAAGCGGACATTCGAAGGGACATCGGATGGTCATAGAAAGCAACTTGTAGGAAGTATCCTAGCACATTCAAGGACTATCATCATTTTTCGAGGCGACAATCGAGGGTCAAGATCATGTATTCGGAGGCGACATCGTGGGTCTTATGATCTTTGTATCGAAGGGACTATGATGATTTGTTTTGAAGGCAACGGTGCTAGAATACCTCTACGCTCGAGGACATGACCATTTGAATTGTAAAGGCAACGAGAGAGAATTACCCTAAGGGGTGCGTGTGTGAAAAGAGTGTGTCAATTCAGATATTTTATCTTGGAAATTATGAGTGAGCTATGTCCAATTTTATCTTTCCATACACGCCTAGTTACTAACGGTTTATAAGTGCGGAAATTAAAATGCGGAAATGTAAAGATGCGGAAAGATAAATCCTACGCTATTACATGGCTTTGGGGCAGATACATAATTTAAACTTGCGGAAAATAAAAGCCTAGTTAACACTATTACATCCCATGAGCAGTTACATTATTGAAAAAAAGAAAACGGTAAAAGAAATCGTCCGAAACGGGATAACCTGTGAAAAGACGAGAAAATTGGAAAATACGATAAAATCGAATAAGAGGAAAATGTTAGTAAAAATGCAAATTTTTTAGATGAGAAAAATATGGCATGCTGGAAATAACATTAATATGCTAAAATAATTTTTTGGGATTTTTTGGATGCATTTTGATAATTAAAAACTAATTAAAAGTGTTTTAAATGATAAATTATGAATAAAAATAAATATGCATGCAAAACAATATTTTTAAATTTTATAAATTAAATAAACATTTTCTGAAAATAATGCAAAAAGGAAAAAATATTTTGATGATTTTTTAATGCATGAATAAAAATATGAAAAGAATTAAAATTGATGCAAAAATATTAAATAATGAAAATATGGAAAAAAATAGTTAAAGTTTGAAGTTTAAAAAGGGAAAGATGAAACCGGCCTTGGGAGGTTCGAAAGGGACATTGGAGAGCATCTACCAACAGTATGCGCCTTTACCACTAGGACAAGTGGCTTCTGGTGTTTTGAAAACCAAAACCAAATCAATATATGTGATGACGCGTCAAGGAAAGGTTTGAAACTGAGTCAGCGCGTGTGGGGTCCAGGTAGCGCGAAGGAACCAATCAGAAAGCATGGAAATGCCACGCACGCTCTTGCCGGAGTCAGCCAGGTCAACGACGCCGGAGCCCTAGTCTACCGCCTTCCCACGACTATGATTTTAAAACCTGCAAAATACGAAAATTAAAAGCAAAAGAAAGGCCTTATCCACCTATTTCGACCCTTCTGAATTCAATGGAGGTGTCTGTTTTGGCTGAATCGGCCTGTGTAATGAGTTTCGAGGAAAAGAAGCCGAATTGCCCTAGCAATGGCAACTATCGATTTCTATGTATATGCTTGCATGTAATGCATCTAATGCGTTCTAATGAACCTCCTGAACACAAATAAACACACGAAAACAGTTAACAATGCATGATAAAATAAGGGTATGGGCTACTTTGTCTCTTCTTGTATGCAATGGCTATTTATAGAGGGATTGGGATGGCAAAGAGAGTGAAAAAGATTGAATAATGAATGTGCAATATTTTCTCTTTAAAACAAATCAAATTTTCTTGAAAATTTGATTTTCCTTCCATGTGCAAGCAAATCACGAAATTGGCAAGTGTTATGGGCTTCCTTGGACCTCAAGGAAGAGGAAAAAATCAAGCTTGCATTTAATTTTGATTTTATACTTTATTTTTAAATTTAATTTGTATTTAAATGAATAAATTCCAAATTAAATAGAAAAATAAAATAAAAATTTGTGGCATTGGGCTTGGATATTCCTAATTGTATAAGGAACAAGTTTGGATGAAGAAAAAGTAAGCCCATTTGCAAAGTTTTTGATTTTTAGAAGTATTTCTCTTTGTGCACTTCTCCAAAATTGCCCAACTTGTGAATGGTTTATCTTGCTCAATGTTCCACATTTTTGAGTGTTCTTGGACTTTTTAGAAAGCTCTAAGAGTCCTCTAACCAACCTTTTTGGTCTCATCTCAATTGGAGTTTCCATGCTCAAAATATCTTCAAAACAAAAAGTTGACTTTTTGTTGACTTTTGAAAAGGACCTATAATGTTTTGATCTATACCTTCCAAATGAAGCATTTTTTGAACATTCTTGTGAGACATGAAGTTGTAGAGAATTGAATTTCCTTCAAAATGAGCTTTGGTGGGAAAATTTCTGATAAAGTATGAAGAAGTTATGATCAGTCAAAGTTTGGTTGACTTTTCACCTAGAAACCCTAATTTAGAAAGTTTGACTTTTGAGCAAATCTTGAGTTTTCTTGATGAATCATGATCAAACCTTGATCAAATGATGAATGTAACTTCAAAATGAGGATGTTGACCAAAAATTATGAAGTTTGACTGTATGTTGACCACAGTTGACTTTTTGTCCAATACAATTGATTTTCAACCATCTGAGCAATTGTCTGAGGAGACTTGACTTGTGGGGCTTGAAACTTGTCATGGAGAATCTTTGAAGTATATGAGGAGGTATGATGACCATTGGAGATGTTGGAAGTTCATCTGGATCTGAGAAATGCCAAACCCTAGTTTGGGTTGATTGTCTAGGAGATAGTTTGTCTGATCAACCCTTGAGGAATCCTTGAGCATGGATGTATGGAATGTCTTGAGAAGATGGAGGACAAATTTTGGGGTATGACACATCGTTCAAAACTTTGCTCGCATAATGAATAGCATGGAAAATTTTGTTCTTCCTTTGGCCAAGCACGGCCCCCACCGCATAATCACTTGCGTCACACATCAATTCGAAATCAAGTTTCCAATTAGGCGCGGTGATTATGGGTGCATTTATCAAATTTTCCTTCAATTTTTCAAAAGCCAATAAACAATCATTATCAAACAAGAAAGACTTATCTTTGTTGAGCAAGTTGCTCAAAGTCTTGGCTATTTTTGAGAAGTCTTTGATGAATCTTCGATAGAATCCCGCATGTCCTAGAAAGCTCCGAATGCCTTTGACATTGGTAGGTGGGGGAAGCGTCTCGATTACATCAATTTTTGCTTTATTGACCTCAATTCCTCTTGAAGATATCTTGTGGCCAAGGACAATGCCCTCGGTCACCATGAAATTGCATTTTTCCCAATTCAAAACCAAATTGGTATCCACACACCTCTTCAAGACGGTGTTCAAATTTTCCAAGAATAAATCAAATGAAGCTCCAAAGACGGAGAAGTCATCCATAAAAACCTCAATTGTTTTCTCAATCAAATCGGCAAATATGGCTTGCAAGCATCTTTGAAATGTTGTCGGCGCATTGCATAAGCCGAAGGGCATACGCCAATACGCGAATATTCCAAAAGGACATGTGAAAGCCGTTTTCTCATGATCTTCCGGATTCACCGATATTTGATTGTACCCCGAATAACCATCCAAGAAACAATAGTATTGTTGTCCCGCGAGCCTTTCTAACATTTGGTCCATGAATGGAAGAGGAAAATGATCCTTCCTCGTTGCTTTGTTGAGCCTTCGGTAGTCGATGCACATTCTCCATCCCGTCACTTTTCTTGTGGGCACAAACTCATCCTTATCATTAGACACAACCGTCAACCCTCCTTTATTCGGAACCACATGCACCGGGCTCACCCAAGTACTATCCGAAATCGGATAAATCATTCCCGCTTCTAGCATCTTCACTACTTCCTTTCGAACTACCTCCTTCATCACCGGATTCAAACGCCTCTGAGGTTGGGCTACCGGCTTATACTCCTCCTCCATCATGATGTTATGCATACAATAGGTCGGGCTTATGCCTTTCAAATTGGCTAAGACCCAACCAATCGCATTTTTTTTAGATTTCAAAACTTCAATTAAGCTTCCCTCCTCCTTTTCCGACAATGTATTACTAATGATTACGGGCTTTTTACCTCCCTCCTCAAGAAACACATACTTCAAATGAGATGGTAGCTCTTTCAACTCAATTTTTGGCTCTTCATCTTTTGAATCTTTTTTCAAACTTTCCTCTTCTTCCTCCCAAGGGTGCATTTCCTTGGAAATCTCCATTCCTTCCAAACACTCCTCAAGATCTCGACTATCATCCTCATCATTTACTTCTTGGGTTGCTTCCTCAATAACATCAACTTTGAAACAATCTTTCTTATCAATTGGGTGCTTCATTGCTTCAAAAAGATTGAAGCAAATCTCTTCATCTTGAACTCTCACCTTCATTAAGCCATCATCAATGTCAATCATCATTCTAGCCGTCTTCATGAATGGTCTTCCAAGAATTAAAGGTGCATCCACATCTTCCTCCATGTCTATCACAACGAAGTCAACCGGAAAAAAGAATTTGTCCACTTTTACCAACAAATCTAAAGCTACACCGTGCGGGCGAGTAATAGACTTGTCCGCCAATTGCAATGTCATTTTTGTAGACTTTAATTCAATCTCCCCCAACCTCTTTACAATAGATAATGGAATCAAATTGATGCTTGATCCCAAATCAATTAATCCTTTTCCGACATAGACATCCCCAATGGTAACGGGCAAAGTTACACGCCCCGGATCACTTTCTTTCTTTGGAATAGTGCGTTGAATTATTGCACTACAACTTGCATCCACCATTATAGTTTCTTGATCCGTGTACCGCTTCTTTTTCGTCAAGATATCTTTCATGAATTTTTCATATTTCGGTATTTGCTCTAATGCCTCGGTGAATGGAATATTTATTTGCAATTGCTTAAAAATATCCATAAACCGAGCATAGTGCTTTGCATCATCCTTTTTAGAAGGAAGGTGAGGATATGGTAAGCTTCTCAATGGATAAGTGACTTCCTTCTCTTTTCCTTTTTCATTTTCTTCTTCTCCTCTACTTTCTCCTTTTCAACTTCACCATTCTCCTTTTCATTTTCAACTAACACCTCTTTTTCAACCAAATCATCCTCCACATCAACATCATCATTTTTTTCAACTACAACCTCATCATCTTTTTCAACTACCTCTTCCTCCACTACTACTTCTTCATCCTTCTCCACTACTTTCTTTTTTCTTTCAACCACTTTCCTTTTCTCATCACAAACTCGACCACTTCTAGTTGTTATGGCTTTGCAATGCTCCTTAGGATTCGCTTGAGTAGTAGGAGAAAATGATGTTGAAGCACTTTGTTCGGACATTTGCTTGGCTAGTTGTCCCATTTGAGTCTCCAAATTCTTGATAGATGCCTCGTGTTTTGATTAGCCATAGAAGCTTGCATAAATTGAGCTAGAGTGTCTTGAATGTTGGAAGATCTCACTTGATTTTGAGGTTGGTTTTGTTGTTGAGCTTGATTTTGGTTTTGAGTTTGATATGGATTTTGCCTACCTTGATTGTTATTATCTTGCCTCCACCCTCCTTGATAACCTTGGTTACCCCTTTGTTGGTAACCTTGGTTTTGATTTTGATAAGGGTAAGGAGCTCGTTGTTGGTACCCTTGGTTGGCCATATAATTTGCCTCCTCATTCTCCGGAGGGCAAAATCCGGTTTTATGATCTCCTTTACACAATTCACAACAAGCTATTTGGTGAGCTTGCTTGCTTGATGACACTTGCATATCCATTATTTGTTGAGGGAGCTTTGCCATTTGTTTTGTCAACTCTTCAACTCGTTTCGCAAACAATTTGTTTTGCGCTACAAGTGCTTCGTGACTCGAGCCAATTTCAAGTACCCCCGTTTTTACTTGTACACCTCCTTGATCATGTTGAGTTTGGTGATCATTCATTCCCATCTTTTCAATTATTTGGATTGCTTCATATGGTGTTTTTGCCATCAAAGAACCCCCCACCGTGGCGTCCAACAACAATTTGTGTTGCGGTTGGAGACCATTTCGAAAGATATGAATTTGGGTGAGCTCGTCAAAACCATGGCTCGGACACTTCCTAAGCATGGACTTATACCTTTCCCACGCCCGATTCAAAGGCTCGTTTACTCCTTGTGAAAATACCGAGATAGCGGTCTTTGCCTCCATGAAACGTGATTGAGGGAAAAATCGCTCAAGGAACTTTTCCTCCAAAACATTCCAATTCGTCATTGTCTCTTGCAATTGATCAAGATACCAATCTTTTGCCTTCCCCACTAGAGAATGAGGGAAAAGCCTTTGGAAGCATTGCTCTTCTTGGTCTTCCGGAGCACCGGCCGCTCCCGCGATCTCATAGAACTTAGTAAGGTGTGTATAAGGATCTTCATGGTCATGGCCATGAAATGGACTTGCATAGAGAGGTTGAAGCAAGCCCGTTTTCATTTCCGCGACCCTTGCATTTGCTTGTCGGGCAAATTGAGCATTGTGACGAGGGCTATTGACACACGGCCCCTGTGGTGGTGGTGGTGGTGGTGGTGGATTGTCCGCCATAGTGGTGACTTCTCCTAACACGGGTGGTGTAGAAGAAGTAGATGTTTCTCCTTGGTATCCTCTTTCTTGCCTTTGTCGAGCTAGTCTTTTCCGTCTTTTAGCACTACTATTGAGTCTTCTAGCCGTCCTTTCAACTTCGGGATCGAAAAGCAGTTGGTCGGCCGAAATACTTCCCCGCATAAACTAATTCCTGAAAAAGTCTAGCCACACAAAAGAAACAAAGAGAGATTAGTAGAAAAATGTCTTAAAACACACAACTATTGCTATACTAACAATATCAAACGCCAATCCCCGGCAACGGCGCCATTTTGTTGTAGGTTTTCTCCGCAAACAAAGTATTTTTAATTATCGATTCCTCAGGGATTGGTGTATATCGTAGTCTTTCAATAGAAAAGTGTATTTTAAGATATTGTAACCAAAGGGTTTGTTATCTAATCTACTAATAACATGAGTTTCCAAACAAGTAACTAAAATAATTCTTTCAAAAGATAGTTATGGTTTGGATTAAAGAGAGTTTGAGATTGTTTGTAGTTTATGGAAGCATGTCAAGATTAGTTTCATTGATCTAGTTTCATACATATTCAATTAATCAAGTGATGAACATAGTAGATGATTTCTATAAATACATATCCTCTCAATCTTGTAGATTTCCACCAAGATTAGAATGTTATCATGTTAATCCTTGCATGATTCCTCACTACAACTATTAACATGATAATCATTAAGTTCAATATTTTGTAAACACTAACACACAAATCTATCCCTAGCATTTGTTCATTAGAGGATGAATATCCTAGGTCTACTTTCAAGCATTCTTTTCCAAGCAAGACTCAAAGCATAAAGATGAAGAACAAAGATATTCAACTATATTAATCATCAACCATGTTCATACACAAATGGATTAAAAGAAATACATACTATATAGATCAACTACCTCTAATCTTGACACAAAAAGAACTTAGCCACTCATTTCCATGGTTGCTTTGCTCTCAAGATTGTTGGTAGGAATGATGAACATCAAGAAGCAAGAAGAAAAGCTATGGTTTTTCTTTACAATTCTTGCCCTAATTTTACAAAGATGAAAAGATAATTATGATGAAGTGTTGTTTCTCCCTTTTACAAGCCAAAAATTCAGTTGGAAGTGATGGGTTGGTGGCCAAAAGGTGAAAGCATGGGTCTGTCCTTTTTCTGAATTTCGCAGATCAAGTTCGCTCGTGGCCGAGCGCGATCATGCTGGCACCGCGCTGAGCGCGACCTGTAGCATGCTTCCTTCATCCAAAATTATCTTCAAAAAGAATCATCCCTAAAGCTCTTCAAGTGCCCTTGAATCCAAGCTTGGGAGAATTAGTCAATAAAATCCTACAATTGAAAGTAAAAGAAGTTAGATAATATATATTAAACAAAAACTAAATAAAAACCTAATTAACCAAAATACTAGAATAAATAATACTAATTAATTAAAAAGACATTGTTAAGGACCACAAAATCATGTACAAAATAACTACAATTTGGTCCTTAACAGTACCTTCTCAGCTCAAAGAATTGGTTTCAGAAATTCCCGATCATACTCAGTTCATCAAAAGGCATGGTTATCTACTTGATTTGGTTATCTCCGGTTTTGAAGAAGATATGATGCACGCCCTATTCCAGCTTCTTCGATCCAAACACCATTGCTTTACATTCCAGATTATCGTTGGTTCCTACCTTGGAAGAGTTCTCTGCTACTGGGATACCTATTCTTGACCAAATGCCATTCACCGATTTAGAAAAGGTTCCTAGGTACGAAGACATTGCATCCGCCTTACATCTTAAGCGCCGTACATTGATGCCAATTGGGAAACAAGAAGCGGAGTTAAGGGTTTACATGCTAAGTTATTGGTGAAGAAAGCTCGAGGATTCCTCAAAGCTATGAGTTTCCATGCATTCGAAGACATCTTGGCCTTGCTAATTTATGGTTTGGTTCTATTTCCTAATCCAGATCAGTTCATAGACGTGAACGCCATCAAGATATTCCTTACTCACAATCCAAAGGCCTACTTTACTTGAGACATCCTACATTCTCTCCACACTGCATTATCAAAAGACAAGGAACTCTCATGTGTTGCATACCGTTACTTTCTAGGTGGTTTATTTTGCACCTTCCTCCATCAATTTTGAAGAACGAACAAAGATTGAAGTGGTCTCAAAGACTAATGTCACTCTCTCATTCAGATATTCGTTGGAGTCTTTTCTCTCAAAAGGACTTCACATTCATTGAGCTGTGGAGAATTCCCAATGTGCTTCTACTTGGTATAAGGGAGGTATTACTTACAACCCTCTCTAGCTCTACGCCGCTTGGTTTTGCTCGAAGAGATGGTCCGCATGATATGCTTCTCCAAGATATTGTGTTCGATTACAATCACGATCTCCAGAATTACCGACGAAGGTTCATACACACTTGGGGCATGGTAAAGAAGACTGATACCAAGACTTTGGGGCACCAAACTCCATTCCTTGGGAACCTTACCTCAAATGGGCGAGCTCGAGCTCAAAATCTCATGATGCCATTCACTGCTTTACCAAGAATTATGGAACCTGTTGCTATAGGTGACGTACCCTATACTATTCTCCATCCTGACATGCCTACTGATTTTGAAGACTTGAAGAGATCCTGGATTCAGCTAAAAGAAGAAAGGGATACATTCAAAGCTCAGTGCTATGCAAGCGAGAAGAAAGTGCTAGAGTTGACCAAGCTACTTCACGAGGAGCGAAACATCAACGCCTACCTCGGCATCAAGAGGAAGCGCCCATGGGAGACTTAGAGCTTTAGGATTGTATTGCTTTTCTTTTATTGTTTTGAACTATCTTTTGTACTTAAAAAGAAAAAGAATAAGAAGAGAACTAATAAATGTTTGTTTGTGCTTGTTTAACAAATTTAAATTCCTAAGGTCCTTGAAAACATTGCATTGCATTTGCATAAACATCGCATATCATAGCATAACATCTCATAACAGGTACATTGAAGATTGGTTTTCTCATCCTCTCGCTATTTATTTTAGTGAGATGGCTCTTGAATCACAAAGATCTCCGTGCTCGAATGCCTGGCCCAGCAGATGTTCACCACCTGGTCCAAGGCCAAGAAGATCCAAGAAGCTCAACAGAAAGAAGAGGGTCGTTGGTGTTCTCAACATGGGCAGACGTTACAAGGGTGGTCCTAAAGTGGTCAGCCGGATAGAGCTCTCAGAAGGAAGCGTCAAGAATGAGGGGAGTGTCAAGGGCAACGAAGAAGGCAGTCAGCGTGAGTCTGAGAAAGAGAGAGAGGACCACTATGACAATGACCAGTACTCTGATGAAGATGACAAGTACAAGCAACTTGAAGACCGTCTGAATGCTGTGGAAAACCTGAAGATGTCAGGGCTGAATTTTGATGATTTGAGTCTTGTCCCTGGTGTCGTGATTCCTCCCAAGTTCAAAGTTCCAACTTTTGCCAAGTATGATGGCATTTCTTGTCCAAAGCTGCATTTGAAGTCCTATGTTCAAGATCAACCCCACATCGATGACGAAAGTTGGATGCATTATTTCCAAGAGAGTTTGTCTAGGACTCCTTGAGTGGTATTATCACCAGAGAATGACCGATCCGTGCTTGGAGTGACTTAGCGATGCTTTCACAAACAAGATGAGTACAATGTTGAATTGACACCCACTCGCATGCAACTACAAAGCATGTCTATGGGTCGTGATGAGAAGTTCAAGGAGTATGCTTAAATGGAGAGACCTAGTGCAGAGTTCCGCCACCCTTGTCCAAAGAGGAGTTGGTTGATATGTTTATGGGAACACCGACAGCCCATTCTTCAATCATCTAATTGGAAACTCTTCACCGGATTCACCGAAATGACATCGACAGAGAACGATCAAGTCGGTATCAAGAGTGGGAAGATTCATGTAGTAGTCATCTTCAAATGCCGCAAAGAGATCTTTTGTGGTAAGAAAGAAGTCAATGCCGTATGGTCGAAAAGACGAGCCAAGACCGACCGTGCTCAACTGGGGAAATTGTGATCTCAATCCTACATCAACCTCAAGAAGACAACGCGCTAGCCGTAACGCCACAAGACATTTAAGATCAACATGCCATTGTCGCAAGCCTTGCAACACATGTTGAAAGCAGCCGACACTTTGAAGGATCCTCCTCGTAGTGTCAACACTTCCTCTCCGAGATACAATCCTAATGCTAAGTGTGCTTATCACTCCAATAGCCTAGGGCACGACATCGACAACCGTTGACTCAAGAACAAGATTCAAGATATGATGAAGCTGCAGATTGAGTTTGACCCTCCTGTTGAGACTCTGAATGTGATCAACGCACCTATGCCTAACCATGACAAAAGTTCCAATGTTGTTGGTGAGGATACTTACGTCTTCAACATAGATGACCTGACCATTCCTCCGACATCAAGAAGAATGCTTGTAAGGTGTCAACCCAGGATGCCCAGAGAATAGTCGTTGGTGCCCATCTGCGCCTGATGGTTGTGCTTGGTTGAGAGGACGTGTTCAGTGCATGATGGATAACCGCGAAATACTATCCTAAAACCACCTGTGGAGAGTCTGTGTGAAGACATGTCCAAGAAACTGAAGATCGAAGATGTGAATGAAGCTGCGCCATCTGCATGGGATACCTTGGGGCAGCCAAGTGGAAAGTACGATTACATGGTGAAGTACACTGTTCCTGAGAGCTACAAGATTCCTATCGAAGATGTTAAGGCAACCGGATGGGGTAACGATTTCCCAAAAGACTATGCTGATGTTAATACTATAAGGATTTCCTCTGCTGATCCTGTGCCTAGAGTGGCACCTCTCATCATTACTTCTCCAAGACCAGTTCCGTATTCCTCCGACAAGGCTATTCCTTGGAATTATGGAGCTGATGTTTACTATCACGGCGTCAAGCAAGACCCTCTGACCGTTGAGGATCTTACAGTTGAAACCACCATTCCTGACATTGACAACATCACCGGATCAAGTAAGGTGACCAGAACCGGAAGGGTGTTCTCTCCAAATATCTCTCCTCCAAAATACATCATGACTCCAACTCGCATTCCAAATTGCTCAATCCATTCCCAAGCTAGAGGAAAGAACCGACTCATCCCGCTCAACCGTAAGTACCAAAGGAAGTTGTCAAGACACCTCCAAACAAGAAATGGAGGAAATTCTGAAGATTATCAAGAAGAGTGACTACAATATTGTGGAACAATTGGGACAGACTCCGTCCAAGATATCCATGCTCGCTCTGCTTTTATGCTCCGAGGCTCACGCTAACGCCTTGGTGAAGTTTCTAAAGAATGCTCACGTGCCGCAAGACACTACTACTGATCAATTTGAAGTTTGTATTGCTAGCCTGGCTGTCAACAACGGCCTTGGCTTCTCTGATGCTGATTTGACTCCTGCCAGAAAGAAACATAACAAAGCCTTGCACATCTCTGTTGAATGCAAGGGCACTACATTGTCTCATGTTTTGGTGGATACCGGTTCTGCTCTAAACATCCTACCGAAGACTGCTTTTGATCGACTTGATGTTGAAGGGTTGGTTCTAAAGCCCGATATAATTGTGAGAGCTTTGATGGTTCTAAACGAACAAGACTGGAGAGCTCACTCTTCCCCGTTAAAGTCGGTTCCCTTTTGACTCCATTGTCTTTGTCATGGACATCCGTCCCGCTTACTCTTGCCTACTTGGATGCCCTGGATACATGGGCAGGCCATACTCTACCCGCATCGGTCAAGTACCCGGTGAAAGGGAAGGTTGTTACAAGATGTGGTGAAGAAGAATATATGGTCACCATCTACAATGTCCGATACTCGAGATGGAGGGCTAATTCTTCGAGACCGCCAAGCTTTTGAAACAATCCCTGAGTTATGCCCCTGACTCTCCTATCACCCCAGTCGCAAGTTCCGCCTAGGATGGCCTCACCGAAGACGCCCAAGCTGTTGAAGAAGGAGGTAGTACTATTTGGGACAGCCCCCGACCTTCCTTTCAAATCTGACAAGGCTGGTTTAGGCTTCACCATCAAAGGTCAGAAGATGATACGCCGCGAACGTGCCGGCCTGCTTCCTTTCCATCCCGTAGTGGAATCCATGCTATAGAAGACTACGACAACGACTTCGATATCGCCAGTGGATCTTCCCAACTCGACAACGGACTCAAGAATTGGAAGATCAAGACGCCATACCAATCTCCTTTAGACAGGAGTAATTGCTCTTGTTTTTGTTTCGCTTTTCGTATTTTTCTATGTTTTGAACAATGAACTCTAAAGCCTAGTGCCTTTCCCGGGGCATCATGGCTCGTTTGTGAGGGTTATTATCTGTCATTTGCATATTTTCATTCAATAAAATCGTTGGATTTTGCATTCAATTGTTGTTTGTTTTCTTTCACTTTATCACCCCTTCAAAAAAGCTATGTGTTTCTTACACACACCCATGTGATACACTCCGAATCTCGCTGATAAATGCTATTGCTAAATATGACTTCGATAATCCGATCTACCAAGTCAAGACGAAAGTGAGGAAGATTGTGAAGTGCCGTGGAGAACTTGTCGATCACAAAGAAGAAGAACGAGTTATACGGCCACACGAAGAGCAAGTCGAGGTTGTGAATTGGGTACCGACGAAGATGAAAAGAGATCAAGATAGGAGGGTCTTGAGAATGTTGTTAAAGAAAGGTTGGTTCAGATGCTACGAGACTATATTGAGGTTTTTGCTTGGTCATACAAAGACATGCCAGGTCTAGACATTGATATTGTGCTACACCGGTTGCTGACAAAAGAAGGTTTTCTCCTAGTAAAACGGAAGGTTCGTCGCATGCGTCCTGAGATGTCAGAGAAAATCAAAGCCGGGTTATGAAGTGCTCAACGGGTTTCCTAGTCACACTTCCTATCCGCAATGGGTTGCAAACGTGGTACCCGTACCCAAGAAGGACGGTAAAGTTCGAATGTGTGTAGATTACAGAGATCTGAACAAAGCGAGTCCGAAAGACGATTTCCCACTTCCTCATATTGATGTTCTGGTTGACAACACCGCTCAGCATAAGGTTTTCTCCTTCATGGATGGTTTCTCCTGTTACAATCGATTAAAATGGCCTCAAGACATGGAGAAGACTACTTTGTTACACATCGGGGCACTTTTCGCTACAAGGTTATGCCGTTTGGACTAAAGAATGCGGGCGCCACTTATCAGCGTGCTATGGTTACATTGTTTCATGACATGATTCATCACGAGATAGAGGTCTATGTCGACGACATGATAGCTCGATCACAGACTGAAGAAGAACATCTTGATCATTTACAGAAACTGTTTGATAGGTTGAAGAAGTACAGATTGAGACTTAATCCTAATAAGTGCACCTTTGGAGTCAGATCCGGTAAACTCCTAGGGTTTGTTGTCAGCAGAAAAGGTATTGAAGTTGACCCCGCCAAGGTTAAAGCCATTCAAGAGATGCCAGCGCCCCGCACCGAGAAGGAAGTCAGAGGTTTCTTGGGCCGATTAAATTACATTGCCAGATTCATTGCACATCTAACTGCTACTTGTGAGCCGATCTTCAAGTTACTTAAGAAAGATCAAGTAGTGGAATGGAATGACGATTGTCAGATCGCTTTTGACAAAATCAAGGAGTACCTACAGAATCCTCCTATCCTGATGCCGCCTACCGAAGGAAGACCTCTTATCATGTACTTGACAGTGTTGGAGAACTCAATGGGGGTGTGTGTTGGGGCAACATGACGAGTCTGGTCGAAAAGAGTATGCAATATACTACCTTAGCAAAAAGTTTACCGACTGTGAAACAAGATACTCACAGCACGAGAAAACTTGCAACGCTTTGGCTTGGGCTGCTCGTCGACTAAGACAGTATATGTTGACTCACACTACCTTGTTAATTTCCTAGATGGATCCGATAAAATACATATTTGAGAAACCAGCTCTCTCCGGAAGAATAGCAAGATGGCAAATGATCTTGACCGAGTACGACATCCAGTACACTTCTCAGAAAGAAATCAAAGGAAGTGTAGTAGCCATCATTTGGCTCATCAAGCCGTAGATGACTATCGCCTATGCAGTCAATTTCTAAACGAAGATGTTTTATTAGTTACAGATTATAAGAACCAGCCCGCATTTAAGGACCCGAACAAGGATCCCGATGGACTATGGTCTTTGATGGAGCCTCAAACTCACTTGGCAATGGCATTGGCGCCATCATTACATCCCCAAAGGACACACCCTTTCACCGCCAGATTATGTTTCATTGTACCAACAACATGACCGAATACTAAGCGCATTATGGGTATTAAAGTCGCTATTGACCTAAGAATCAAATTCTTGCAAGTGTATGGAGACTCACTTTAGTGATCACCGACATGGCGAGTGGATACGAACCATCCGAATCTCATTCCGATCGAGAGCACGCTCCGAGTTTGATCCCCTACTCAAAGAGATCACTTTCAATCACATTCCACGAGAAGAGAATCAAGGCACGATTGGCTACTATGTCGTCTATGTTCAAGGTCAGATGGGACAATGAGGCTCCCCAGATCATTATTGAGAAGTTTGACGAACCGGCATACTGTTGTGAACTTGATACAGAAGAGAAACCTTGGTACTACGACGTGAAGAGGTATCTTGAGACTCATGAATATCCCGCAGGGGCATCCGTCAACGATAAGAAGTTCTTGAGAAGATTTTCATCCAAATTCTTCCTCAACAACGACATCTTATACAAGCGCAATCACGACATGTGCTTACTTCGCTGTGTAGACCAGAAAACAGCGGAACATATCATGGAAGATTTACACAAAGGCGCATTTGGTACCCATTCCAGTGGACACATGATGGCTAAGAAGATTCTGAGAACAGGTTACTATTGGTCCACCATGGAAGCTGATTGTCACCGCTATGCTCGATCTTGTCACAAATGCTAGATTTATGCACAAAGTGCATGTACCTCCAAGACTCAATTTTTAACTTCTCCTTGGCCTTTGCAATGTGGGCATTGACATGATCGGAGAAATCAAGCCCACACCTCCAACGGACATCGCTTCATCCTTGTGGCAATTGATTATTTCACCAAGTGGGTAGAAGCGCTCGTCGCATTACCAAGAATGTCGTGGCTCGTTTCATCAAACACAATCTTATATGTCGGTATGGCACTCCAAAGGATTATCACGTATAATGGCTCTAACCTCAACAACAAGATGATCACCAACTCGCACGCGGTTCAAGATCAAGCATCACAACTCTTCTCCTTATTGGCCTAAGATGAATGGCACAAAGGAAGCCGCCAACAAGAACATTAAGAAGATCATACGTAAGATGACAAGACTTATAAAGATTGGCATGAGATGTTACCATTTGCCCTTCATGGTTATCGACTACAAGACGAACATCAACAGGGCAACCCCTTCTCTCTGATACGGTATGGAAGGGCCCTACCTGCCGAGGTTCGGGATACCTCAACCGTAGTCCTCCAGACGCAGAGTTGCTTAAGACGATCGATCCGCATCGCCTTGACCGCATCAACTTGATTGATGAAAAAGACGCATCCATCCGCTGCGGACGATCTATCGTAAACGAATGATCGAGCATTTAACAAGAAGGTCAAGCATCGGGTCTATCAAGTTGGTGATTTAGTAGTCAAGCGCATCATTCTTCCACAAGGTGATCCAGGGCAAATGGACTCACCTATGAGGGACCATTTGTAGTCAAGATGATTTTCTCATGGAGCTATGATACTTAGCACCATGGATGGTGAAGAATTCCACACCCCGTGAACTCGTATATAGTAAAAAATACTACGATAAAGACCCGCTAGGTCGATCGACCTAGGCAAAATAATATATCCTCGAACCAAAAGGGTTCGCAAAAGTTAAGGATATATACAAAACATGTACACCCGCAAGTCGAAAACCCGAAAAGGCTTGGCAAAAAGGGTATCCCAGTAGACTGAAAACCCGAAAGGGCGGTCTAGGCAAAAGTTAGGGACTTAAGCGTACGACTATGTCTCGTCCAGATCACCTATCTACAAACTACTATCAGCATTCAAGGTTCAAATGGCGACAATCAGTCTATTCACTTTCTAATGACAACAAGGAGATGAGATAGTTGAAATATATGAGTACTAGCATAGTTGGAACTTAACGAGATTGTTTCCGCATAGCTTTTTGCTCTTCTTGTGTACAAACCACTTGGCCATACCGCTTTCAATCAATACAAGTTCTTTCTTTACAATTTTGCTATTGTTGTTTGCATAAAGTCCAAATATTGCTTTGAATGATTATATGAGTTTGACAATAAAAATCTATTCACAAGCATGCTAAAAGTAAACATACAAAAGTAATTGCACAGCTCCGTGAATTGAGATGACTACTAAAGTCACCAAAACATTTTCCCCACAGAACATGGTCCCCGCAGAGGTGTCACTCACAACAAACCTTCCTCGCGGAGTATACGTTAGTCCCCGAACAGTGATTCCACTCAACTAAATCATGTTACATCAGTCTCCAAGCAGTAACGATTCATCTCCATCCAAGGTATCCCCAGCAAAATATCTCTCAATAATTCCCTTTTCCCTAGCATCAGTATCCAGACCCAAGACTTGGTCAGATAGTGCATCGGAGGAAACATACACCTTTTATTCCCCAGCCAGAGATTACAACGGGCTCCAGATTCTTCTAACCCGGTCTCTCAGCAACCATCAAATACTCTCCAGCAGGATTTACGCGCAAGATCCCCAATAGAGTGCATCCTAAATTATTCCCCAGCAGGGTCTATACACAAGATCCTCAGCAGCGCATCTCTCGATCTCTACCATCCTCAATAATATCTAGGCTCAAGACTTGGTCAGATAGTGCACCGGAGGAATCAAGGGTATCTTTGTTCTCAGGATTTCCATCCGTTTCATCCCCAAACAGAAGTCAGAAGCCCTCAAGCAAAGCATCCACATCTTCTTCAAGATGGATATGTTTTGAAATACCACAACATCTATCATTCATACATTATTCATGAAAATCATAATTTGCGCATATGTCATTCATACACATCGTCATGCATCATAATTTGCATAAGACTAACGATACTCTATCAAAGTTTCTTTTGTTTTTCCCAAAACAGGTGAAAATCACTTCTGAAACAAACAGGTCAAGGATTAATGCCCAAAGCCAGACGGGAAAACTATCTGAACGACCACCCTAGTTGTCCTCCGACAACTGGTCCAGGATTAATGCCCGAAGCCAGACGAGAAAACTATCTGAAAGACCACTCTCGTTGTCCTCCGACAACAGATCCAGGATTAATACCCAAAGCCAAGACGGGAAAACTATCTGAACGATCACAAGTTATCCTCCGATAACAGGCATTGGACCAATACCCGAAGCACAACAGGGAAGCTGTCCACATTTTGCCAACTATTATCCCCTCAGAATAATCAGCGCGAAGATGTATTCTGACTTTCTCTTATTATCAACAGCAACTACAAAGTCTAGCGCACGACTCAATTGCCTTGGATGGCATCTTAAGCCCATCCCCGATTACTTGTCAACATTTCTCCACCTTCAGAATGCTGCATATTTGGTTAAAAAACCAATACAAACCAAAAACTTCATTCAAAGATGAGCACGAAGTCTAACGTACGACTCCCTCCGGATGGCATCTTAAGCCCATCTTCATGCTCCTTTCACTTCCAGGAACGCCTACAGAGCCTAGCGTACGACTCACTCCCCAGCATCGATCTTTCCAGATGGCATCTTAAGCCCATCTCCGATAGTTCTCCTATCCAGACAACAATCTCGAGTCTAGCGTACGACTCAATTCCCCAGCAAAGTCTCCAACTTCCCCAAATGGCATCTGTAAGCCCATTCCCGCATCATCAGCCAACAGCGAGTGCAAATTTTCAGGTGTACTCGAGTGTTCAATCATCTTCTACCTCCAGGTCACGAAAGGCAAGCACGCCAATCTAACCCTTCCAGTACAAGAGGGTTGAACAGGGGCAACTGTCATACCCCAAAATTTTCCCTCATACCTCTCAAGACATTTCACATATCCATACTCAAGGATTCCTCAAGGGTTGATCAGACAAACCCTCTTCTAGACAATCAACCCAAAACTAGGGTTTGGCAATTCTCAGATTAAGATGGACTTCCAACCTCTCCAATGGTCATAATGCCTCCTCATATGCTTCAAATATTCTCCATGTCAAGTTTCAAGCCCCACAAGTCAAGTTTCCTCATAATTGCTCGATGGATGAAAATCACAGATTGGACAAAAGTCAATCGTGGTCAACATACAACAAACTTCATGATTTTTGGTCAACATCCTCATTTTGAAGTTACATTCATCATTTGATCAAGGGTTGATCATGATTCATCAAGAAAACTCAAGATTTGCTCAAAAGTCAAACTTTCCAAATTAGGGTTTCTTAGTGAAAAGTCAACTGAACTTTGACTGAGCATAACTTCTTCATACTTTCTCAGAAATTTTTCCACCACCTCTTGTTTTGAAGGAAATTCAATTCTCTAAAACTTCATGTCTCACAAGAATGTTCAAAAAGTGCTTCATTTGGAAGGTATGGATCAAAACATTACAGGTCCTTTTCAAAGTCAACAAAAAGTCAACTTTTTGTTTTGAAGATATATTGAGCATGGAAACTCCAATTGAGATGAAACCAAAGAGGTTGGTCATAGGACTCTTAGAGCTTTCCAAAAAGTCCAAGAACATTCAAAAATGTGGAAACTTGAGCAAAATATACCATTCACAAGTTGGGCATTTTTGAACAATTGCACAAAAGGAGATATTTGTCAAAATCCAATTTTTTCCAAATGGGCCTATAATTTTATGATCCAAACTTGATAATAATATTATTTGTGACCTATTGATGCCTTGCCATGACAATTTTCTATTTTATTGATTTATTTTTGAATTTAAAACCATTTAATTCAAAATTAAATTATATAAAATATGAAAATAAGATATTTTTTCAAAAGGAGTGAATTTCTATCAAACTTGAGGTCCAAGATAGCCCATGGAACATACCAAATTCATGCTAGCTCTCACATTGAAGAGAAAATCAAATTTTTTCCAAAATTTGATTTTATTTGAAAGAAATTTATTGCACATTCAAGATCCAATCTTTTTTCACTCTCTTTGCTCTCTCAATTCACTCTATAAATACCAAGCAGCTGCCAAGAACAGGACACAAAAACTCTAGTCCCATACACAACCCTTATTTTGTCAAAAATTTTCTCAAATTGTCAAAATTCGAATTCTAATTTCCAGCAGGTTTCAAGGCAAGATAACCATCCAAACACCTTCCTGAGGTTCCCAGCAATCGAAACCAATCCCTACATCAAGCCCAGGCTGCCCAGATCGTGTCCTTGAACTCTCACCGGTTTGAATTTTTTCTCAATTTCGATTTCATAAATTCATGCATTGTTAATGTTTTTTGTGTGTTTATTTGAACTCAGGATGCATATTAGATCATGTTTAAACCCTTACATGCAAGCTTGAACGTCCAGAAACCAATTCACCATAGTTAGGGCATCTCGAACTGTTTCGTTCGAACCGGTTTATCCAAGCATCTTCAGGGGAAAAGAACACCACCATCGTGTTCGCAGCCCTTGATTTAGGGGGGTAGGGTCCCCCTTTGCTCTTTATTCGCGTTGTTTTGCAGGTTTGAAAATCCTACTGCCGGAGAAGACGACCGAGTGGGTCCGCCGCTGATCGGTGAAGACCGGTAGGAAGCTGGCGTGGCGCGATGGCTCTCTCTAATTCATTCATTCGTAAGTGACTGGGCCCGGCTAGCTGACTGTGCTTGAAGTCAAAACAATGACACGCGTATGCTTATATTCAATTGATTTCAATCTCACAAACACCAAATGCAATGTGGCGTAGTGGTAGAGGCAAGTAGTCTTAAGGTTTCACTAAGAGGTCTCCAGTTCGAGCCCCACTGTGACCATTCTCTTTTCCTTTTGCAAACTTTAATTATTTTCATATTTCTCTATTTTTATTTTCTTTTAACATTTTCCATGCATTTTAATTTATCTTTAATAATTTTTTATCATGCTTTAAAAAACACCAAAAATATTTATTTTTTTGCATACTCATCATAAAAATGTTTATTTAATTTTTAAAATTAAAATTATTATTTTTGCATGCATATTTTATTTAATTTCTAATTAATCATTTAAATAGCTTTTAATTGATTTTTAATTATCAAATTAACTCCAAAAATTCCCAAAAAACTATTTTAGCATATTAATGTTATTTCTAGCATGGAAACTTTTCCTCATTCTAAAATTATTATTTTTACTAACATTTTCCTCTTATGCAATTTTCTTCCGTTTTTCGATTTCTCATCTTTTCACAAGTTATATCGTTTCGGACAATTTTTATCGCTCTTCTTTTTTTTCAAATTATGTAATTGACTATGGGATGTAATAGTTTAATTAGGACTTTTATTTTCCGCACTTTCAATTATGTATCTGCCCCAAAGCCTTGTAATAGCGTAGGATTTATCTTTCCGCACTTTATATTTCTGCAATTTACTTTCCGCATCTTATAAAATGTTAGTAACTAGGCGTGTATGGCAAGATAAAATTGGACATAGACCACTCTTAATTTCAGGATAAAATACCTGAAATCAACACACTCTTTCACACATGCACCCCCTAGGGTAATTCTCTCTCGTTGCCTTTATGAATTCAAATGGTCATGTCCCTCGAACGTAGAGGTATTCTAGCACCGTTGCCTTCAAAACAAATCATCATAGTCCCTTCGATACACGGATCATAGACCCACGATGTCGCCTACGAATACATGATCTTGACCCTCGATTGTCGCCTACGAAAAATAATGATAGTCCCTTCGAATGTGCTAGGATACTTCCTACAAGTTGCCTTCTATGACCATACGATGTCCCTTCGAATGTCCCGCTTACATCCAACGAATGGAGTTACCTACCAACTAATGGTATGGATAGCGCTATTCTAAAGGAACGTAAAATATCACGAAAACGGCCAATTCTGAGTAGGTAATAAAGACTTTTAGTTGCTTGCTCTATCAAAATACTTTTCACACCTCACACTTTTTTGTCAAAGTTCAAACTCTTTTCAAAGACGAAACATTCCCGAACACTTTGCATACATTCCTACATGAATCATTACAAAGTCAAAGCGAAATGCCTTTCAAAACATTTTTTCAAACACACAGAAAGCACAATTTTAAAGTGATCTAAGAGTAACTAAGAGCCCGTAGATAACTACGGATGGAAAGGGGTGCTAATACCTTCCCTTTTCATAACCTTATCCCTTACTCAAAATCTAACGAAGGTCTTTTCCTGTTCTTTTCACCTTCCCTTAATTGGATAAAAGAAAAGTCGGTGGCGACTCTTGCTATCCGCATTTGCGATACAAAAATCTCAAAGTCACCACCATATTACATAGTTGTCCTCCGACAACCGTCCGTGATTAATGCCCGGCCGATGGGAAGACTATCCGAACGATCACCGTTGTCCTTCGACAACGGATCCGTGATCAATACCGGCCGACAGAAAACTATCTGAAAGATCACAAGTTATCCTCCGATAACAGGCATTGGATCAACACCCGAAGCGCAACAGGGAAGTTATCCACATTTTGCAAACTATTATCCCCTTAGAGTAATCAGCACGAAGATGTATTCTGACTCTCTTATTATCATAAAGAACTACGTAGTCTAGCGACGACCCGCCTTGCCTTGATGGCATCTTAAGCCCATCTCCGACTACTTGTCAACATTTCTCCACCTTCAGAATGCTGCATATTTGGTTAAAAAACCAATACAAACCAATAACTTCATTCAAAGATAAGCACCAAGTCTAACGTACGACTCCCTTCGGATGGCATCTTAGGCCCATCTCCATGCTCCTTTCACTTCCAGAAACATCTACAGAGCTTAGTGTACGGCTCATTCCCCAGCATTGTTCTCTCCTGATGGCATCTTAAGCCCATCTCCGACGGTTCTCTTATTCAGACAACAACCTCGAGTCTAACGTACGACTCATTCTCCAGCGAAATCTCCAGCTTCTACAAATGGCATCTGTAAGCCCATTCCTGCATCAATCAACAGCGAGTGCAAATTTCCAGGTGTACTCGAGTGTTCAATCATCTTCTACCTCCAGGTCACGAAAGGCGAACATGCAAATCTAAACCCTTCCAGTACAAGAAGATTGAACAGGGGCAGTTGTCATACCCCAAAATTTGCCCTCCTATTTCTCAAGACATTTCATACATCAATGCTCAAGGATTCCTTAAGGGTTGATCAGACAAACCCTCTCCTAGAGAATCAACCCAAATTAGGGTTTGGCAATCTTCAGATCAAGAGGGATTTCTAACATCTCCAATGGTCATCATGCCTCCTCATATGCTTCAAAGATTCTCCATGTCAAGTTTCAAGCCTTACAAGTCAAGTTTCCTCAGACAATTGCTCAGATGGTTGAAAATCAACAGATTGGACAAAAGTCAACTGTGGTCAACATACAGTCAAACTTCATGATTTTTGGTCAACATTCTCATTTTGAATTTACATTCATCATTTGATCAAGGGTTGATCATGATTCATCAAGAAAACTCAAGATTTGCTAAAAAGTCAAACTTTCCAAATTAGGGTTTTTTAGTGAAAAGTCAACTGAACTTTGACTGAGCATAACTTCTTCATACTTTCTCAGAAATTTTTCCACCACCTCTCATTTTGAAGTTAATTCAATTCTATACAACTTCATGTCTCACAAGAATGTTCAAAAAAATTCTTCATTTGGAAGGTATGGGTCAAAACATTACAGGTCCTTTTCAAAGTCAACAAAAAGTCAACTTTTTGTTTTGAAGATTTATTGAGCATGGAAACTCCAATTGAGGTGAAACCAAAGAGGTTGGTTAGAGGACACTTAGAGCTTTCTAAAAAGTCCAAGAACATTAAAAAATGTGGAAAATTGAGCAAAATACACCTTGCACAAGTTGGGCATTTTTGAAGAAGTGCACAAAGAGGAATACTTGTGAAAATCCAAAATTTTGCAAATGGGCCTAGTTTTTCTTCATTCAAACTTGTTCCTTAGACAATTGGGAACATCCAAGCCCAATGCCACGAATTTTAGCTTTATTTTTCTATTTAATTTGGATTTTATTCATTTAAATACAAATTAAATTAAAAAATAAGGTATAAAATCAAAATTAAATGCAAAATTGATTTTTCTCTCATACTTGAGATCCAAGTAACTCACACAAGCTGGCAAATTTTGAAATTTGCATAGATTTGGCAAGAATTTGATTGAAATTTGATCAAAAAAGGAAGATTTGATTTTGTACAAAATCAAATAATTTTTGCATTGATTGATCATTATTTGTTCTTCAAATCAGCCCAAAATCCATCCACTATAAATGTACAATGCATATCACATGAACAAGAACAGAAAAATTGCTTGGAAGAACCCTAATCAAACTCAAAAAAAAACGTGTGTTGCAAGCAAGTCGCAGCCCTAGTTCCTTTTGATTCAACCAATTTAAGCATCCAAACACGCTCCTTGACATCCCGTAAGCATTCTGCACTTACATCATCCAAAACATCAAGAATCACGAACCGATTTTGGTTTGTTCTTACTTTTTCAAAATCGAATTGCTTATCATGCATTTTTAACATGTTTTGATGTTTGATTTGTGTTTAGTTTGAAGTTTGCAAGCTATCTGGACAATCGAATTGTGTTTTCATGGCCTCGAATCGAAATATGCCATTGCTAGGGTTTTCTCGAACCAATTAGGCTTCCTTAAACGGAAAAATTGGACAAAAGACCACCACCATCGTGTTTAGAATTCAATTTGTAATCGATTCATGTACTCACAATTCATTTATATTACCCGTATGAGATTTTAGAAATTGTATTGAAGGCCGAACCGGCCGACGCTATCTTTCCGTAAATTCAAATGAAGAAGACGGTGTTCTTCAAGGTGATTTGAATTTTCAGAATTCAAAATGCTTAAAACGCCTCTGTTTCAATTACATGACACGAAATGCACACTGGCGTAGTGGTTAAGGCGTTGGTATGTGAAGATGCTCTCCAAGGTCTCCAGTTCGATCCTTGGCAAGACCAATGCTTTTTTCTCTTTTACAAACTAACTCTATTTTTTCATATTTTCTTATTTTTCTTTAATATTTTCCATGCATTTTAATTTATCTTTAATATCTTTTATCATGCATTTAAAAAACACCAAAAATATTTATTTTTTGCATAATCATCAGAAAAATGTTTATTTAATTTTTAAAATTAAAAATATTATTTTTGCATGCATATTTAATTTAATTGTTAATTAATCGTTTAAATGACTTTTAATTGCTTTTAAATTATCAAATCAATTCTAAAAATTCCCAAAAAATTATCTTATCATATTAATGTCATTATTAACACAAAAACTTTTTCTCATTCAAAAATACTTATTTTTACTAACATTTTCCTCTTATGCAATTTTCTTCCGTTTTCCGATTTTGCATCTGTTCACGTGTTATACCGCTTCAACAATTTTTATCGCTTTTCCAATTATGTAATCGCTTATGGGATGTAATAGCTTAATTAGGACTTTTATTTTCCTCACTTTCAATTATGTATCTGCCCCAAAGCCATGTAATAGCGTAGGACTTTATCTTTCCGCACTATATATTTCCGCAATTTACTTTCTGCACCCTATAAACTGCTAGCAATTAGGCGTATGGCAAGATAAAATTGACATAGATCACTGTAATTTCAAGATAAAATATCCAAATCAACACACTCTTTTCACACATGCACCCCTTAGGTAATTCTCTCGCTGCCTTACGAATTCAAATGGTCATGTCCTCGATCGTAGAGGTATCCTAGCACCCGCTTTCAAAACAAATCATCATAGTCCCTTCGATACAAAGATCATAGACCCACTGTCGCCACGAATACATGATCTTGACCCTCGATTGTCGCCTACGAAAAATGATGATAGTCCCTTCGAATGTGCTAGGATACTTCCTAAAAGTTGCCTTCTATGACCATCTGATGTCCCTTCGAATGTCCCGCTTACATCCAACGAATAAGGCTTCCTACCAACTAATGGTATGGATAAAACTATTCTAAAGGAACGTAAAATAAACACGAAAATGACCAATTCTGAGTAGGTAATAAGACTTTTAGTTGCTTGCTCTATCAAAAATACTCTTTGCACCTCACACTTTTTTTCAAAGTTCAAACTCTTTTCAAAATGAAACATTTCCGAACACTTTGTATACATTCCTATATGAATCATTACAAAGTCAAAGCGAAATGCCTTTTCAAAACATTTTTCAAACACACAGAAAGCACAATTTTAAAGTGATCTAAGAGCAACTAAGAGCCCGAGATAACTACGGATGGAAAGGGTGCTAATACCTTCCTTTTCATAACCTTCTCCCTTACTCGTAATCTAACGAAGGTCTTTTTCTGTACTTTTACCTTCCTTAATTGGATAAAAGAAAAGTCTGTGGCGACTCTTGCTATCCGCACATTTGCGATACAAAATCTCAAAGTCCCACCAGACACATTGGGGACATCCCGCATTCTTCACGCTGTATCACCAAACGACAAGGAACTCTCATGTGTTGCATACCGTTACTTTCCGTGGTTTATTTCGCACCTTCCTCAATCAAGAATGTAGAACGAGCAAAGATTGAAGTGGTCTCAAAGGTGATGTCACTCTCTCATTCAGATATTCGCTGGTGTCTCTTCTCTCAAAAGGACTTCACATTCATTGAGCTGCCAGGAGAATTCCTAATGTACCACCCTGGCATAAGGGAGGTATCACTTACAACCCTTCTCTAGCTCTACGCTTTGGTTATGCTCAAGAGATGGTTCTCATGATATGCTTCTCCAAGATATTGTGTTCGACTCACAACCACGATCTCCGAATTACCATCAAGGTTCATACACGCTGGGGCATGGTAAAGAAGACCGATACCAAGACTTTGGGACACGTAAATTCCATTCCTTGGGAACCTTACCTCAAATGGGTGCGAGCTTGAGCTCAAAACCTCATGATGCCATTTACACCCGTGTTACCAAGAATTATGGAACCTGCTATAGGTGACGCATATACCGCTCTCCATCCCGACATGCCGACTGATTTTGAAGACTTGAAGAGATCCTGGATTCAGCTTAAAGAAGAAAGGGATACATTCGAAGCTCAATGTTATGCAAGCGAGAAGAAGGTACTAGAGTTGACCAAGCTGTTTCACGAAGAGCGAAACATCAACACCTACTTCAACACCAAGAGGAAGCACCCATGGGAGACTTAGAGCTTTAGGATTTTTGTTCTTTTATTTTCAAAACTATCTTTTGTACTTAAAAAAAACAGAAAGAAAAAGATAAACTAATAAAAGTTTGTTCGTGCTTGTTTAACAAATTTAAATTCCTAAGGTCCTTGAAAACATTGCATTGCATTGCATTGCATAAACATCGCATATCATGGCATGACATTTCATAACAGGTTCATTGAAGATCGGTTTTCTTATTTTCTCGCTATTTATTGTAGCAGAAATGGCTCTTGAACAGACTGTCAAAGATCTCCAAGCTCGTAATGCTCGGCCCAAGAAATGGTCACCGCTTGGTCCAAGGCTAGGAAGACTTGAAGAAGCTCATTACCAAAGAAGAAGGTCATCGGTGTCCTCAACATGGAAGTCGCATAGGGTGGACCTAGGGTGGTCACCGCTTAGAACTCTCGACAAGAGCATTGAAACTAATGAAAGTATCAAGAACAATGAAGAAAGCCAGCGTGAGTCTGAAAACAAAGAAGAAGACTATGAGAACGAGAAGTATTCTCATGAGGATGACAAATACAAACAACTTGAAGACCGTTTGAATGCTGTGGAAAATCTGAAGATGTTCGGGCTGAATTTTGATGATCTGAGTCTTGTTCCTGGTGTGGTGATTCCCCGCAAGTTCAAAGTTCCTACTTTTGCCAAGTATGATGGCATCTCTTGTCCAAAGCTGCATTTGAAGTCCTATGTTCAGAAGATCCATCCTCACACTGACGACAGGAAGCTGTGGATCCACTACTTCCAAGAGAGTTTATCCGGAGCTCAGTTAGAGTGGTATTATCAGCTAGAGAGTACCCACATCCATACTTGGAATGACTTAGCAGATGCTTTCTACAAGAAGTACCAGTACAATGCTGAACTAGCACCCACTCGCATGCAACTACAGAGCATGTCTATGGGTCGTGATGAGAAGTTCAAAGAATATGCTCAGAAATGGAGAGATCTAGCAGGTAGAGTTCAACCACCCTTGTCCAATAGGGAGTTGGTTGATATGTTTATGGGAACATTGACAGGCCCATTTTTCAATCATCTGATTGGAAACTCATCAGCCGGATTCACCGAGCTGATATTGACAGAAGAACGTATCGAAGCCGGAATCAAGAGCGGAAAGATTTAGGTAGAGTCGTCTTCAAATGCTGCGAAGAGATCTTTTGGTGGTAAGAAAGAGGCCAATGCTGTGTATGGTCAGAAAAGCCGAGTCAAAACTGATCGTACTCAATCTGTGGGGGCAGTTGTGATCTCCAATCCTTCATCAGCGCAACCTCAACGAAACAACATGCGTAACCAGAACGCGCCACGAAGATAGTTTACGAAGATCAACATGCCATTGTCGCAAGCATTGCAACACATGTTGAAAGCAGAGCTGATTACCTTGAGGGATCCTCCTCAACACATCAACACTTCCTCTCCGAGATACAATCCTAATGCCAAGTGTGCATACCACTCCAACAGGCCAGGGCATGACACTGATGACTATTGGGCTCTGAAGAACAAGATCCAAGACATGATTGAAGCTAAAGAAAATGAGTTTGATCCTCCTGTTGAAACTCCAAACGTGATCAACGAACCAATGCCTAACCACGACAAAAGTTCCAATGCTATTGACAAGAACTCTTATGTGTTTGATGTGAACAACTTGACTATTCCTCTGATGACTGTTAAGAAGAATTTGCTGCAAGCCAGTGTCAATCCAGGATGCCTGGAGAATTGTCGTTGGTGCCCCTTAGCACCTGACGGATGTTCTTGGTTGAGAAGGCGTATTCAATGCATGATGGATAACCGAGAAGTGTTATTCTTGAAACCCTCACTTGTGGAGAATTTGTGTGAAGACATGTCTAAGAATCTGAAGATCAAAGATGTGAGCGAAGCCGTGCCAGAAGTCTGGGATACCTTGGGGCAGCCAAGTGGAAATTTTGATTTCATGGTAAAGTATATCGTTCCTGAAAGCTATAAGATTCCTATTGAAGATGTTAAGGCGACCGGATGGGGAGATGATTTCCCAGTAGACTATGTTGATGTGAACACAATAAAGATCTCCTATGCTGATCCTGTGCCTAGAGTGGCACCTCTCATCATTACTTCTCCCATACCAGTTCCATACTCCTCTGACAAAGCTATACCGTGGAACTATGGAGCTGAAGTTTACTATCATGGCGTCAAGCAAGACCCTTTGACCATTGAAGGCATTGCAGCTGAAGCAACCAATCCTGACATTGACAACATCACCGGATCAAGTAAAGTGACCAGAACCGGAAGAGTGTTTTCTCCAGAGATCTCTCCTCCAAAAGACACTGTGACTCCAGCTCGGATTCCAACTATTGAACCAGTTCCCGAAGCCAGAGGGAAAGAACCAGTAACTCATCCATGTTGCTCAGACAGAACTACCAAAGGAAGTTGCTGAAGATACCTCCAAACAAGAAATGGAGGAAATTCTGAAGATTATCAAGAAGAGTGACTACAATGTTGTGGAACAGTTGGGACAAACTCCGTCCAAGATATCCATGTTGGCTCTGCTATTGTGCTCTGAGGCTCATGCTAAGGCCTTAGTGAAGTTTCTAAAGAATGCTCACATACCGCAAGACACGACTACTGATCAATTTAAAGTTTTTATTGCTAGCCTGGCTGCCAACAATGGTCTAGGCTTCTCTGATGTTGATTTGACTCCTGCCAGTTAAAGTCGGTTCCCAGACTTTCGACTCCACTTTCTTTGTCATGGACATCTGTCCAGCTTACTCTTGCCTACTTGGATGCCCTTGGATACATGGGGCAGGCACTGTTACCTCAACCTTTGATCAGAAGCTGAAATACCCAGTGAAGGGGAAGGTTGTTACGGTATGCGGTGAGGAAGAATATATGGTGAGCCATCTGTAGTCGTTCCGATACCTCGAAGTGGAAGGTGAATTCTTTGAAATTCCCAGTCAAGCTCTCGAGACAGTTCCAAGAGTCATGCCTGTTGACTCTCCTGTCACTCCTGAAGTTACACAAGTTCCTCCTAGGATGGCCTCACTGAAGGATGCTCAAGCTGCAGTTGAAGAAGGAGGTAGTATTATTTGGGGTCAGCTCCCCGATCTTCTTTTCAAATCTGACAAGACTGGTTTAGGCTTCACCATCAAAGGTCAGAAGATGATACGCCGCGAATGTGCCGGCAAACTTCCCTTCCACATCAGCAAGAATGGAGTCTATGCTATAGAAGACGACGACAACGACTTCGACATCAGCGATTGGAGAGTTGGACGAGGCTAAAGAAAAAATTTGGACTGAGATAAAGGTATCATATATGGTTGTTGTTATTTGTTTTATATTGACGATAATGTGTTGAAATTATATATACTAACACACTCTATGCATATGTTTTTTTGTAGAGGTCCTTTAACATTGAAGATGCCCGCAAAAAGTATATAATGAGTTTGTCCGGAAAAAGACACAGAGGGTGGAGAACTTTTTTAACAAATAAGTATCTTAAAGATGACGAAGGAAATTTTGTTGAAGAGGATCCTGAACGTCCAAATAAATATGAGAGCTTCATTACACCTAAAGAATGGGTGGCTTTTGTAGGCCAAAGAAGAGACGAGAATTTCAAGAAAGTGAGTGTCGTAAATCGCAAGAGAGCGTCAAAACCCGCATATCCATATAAAAAAGGGCGTTTGGGATATGCACGCTTACAGGAAAAATTTTAAGTAAATATCAATTCTACGATCTTACTAATTATCTCAATGTGTTATAACTGATGATCATAATATTTGTAACAATGCGTAGTTAGAAGAGACGCAAAGTGACGAAACATCACTACCCGTACATGTGTTATGGAAGGAAACTCTGTTGGTAAAGATCGAGTTGCTAATCCCGATCTGCAACATGTTTATGATGAGTGTGTAAGTATAACATTATGTCTTTAATTAAATTATATTAAATTTTTACTAATATATAATTAATTTTTTTATCTCCACTAATAGTTTTCAATATGTAAATGAATTACAGGAGACCCTATTGCAATCAGTATCCACAGGTGATGACCAGATATCAGGAGCGTACTCAATCAAGCACTAAATGTTGTTGAGTATCCAGGTCGGGTGAGGGGTAAAGGTCATGGTGTGACTCCAACCTCTCTGTATAAGAATCCAAGGAAAAAAATCCTAGCAATGCAGAAGTGATGCAAACATTGCAGGAATTACAAGCACAAGTCCGTGAACTGCAGAGGGATAAAGAGAGATATATGGCGAAAAAGAGCAGCTCACAGCTGAAAGAAACTAGTGACAAGGTTAGTATCAACTGTCAACATAAATTTCTTGAGGTAATTAAGATGATAATCCATTGGAGAAAGTTTAATTGTAATTTATAAAGGAAGTCTAACGGTTATTATTGGTTTAGGGCATTTCATGTTGTCATCTATACCTATCGTCACCGACTTATCGGGTAGTTGGCAAGGGAACAAAGGCACAACACTTTGGGAGATTTACTTCACCATAGACCGCCCGGATGGACACATGAAGGTATAGGTTCATGTTGCTTTATATCCGAATGCTGCTATTTCAGATCCGACATTGTTGCTGAGACCACATTGCTGCGAGATGTAGTAAGATCTTTTGTGACATGGCCATCAGACCTCATTTTCATAGATGATTAGGTATGTTGAAAACCATTATGAATCTTTAAGTATTCAACTGACAGTTCTGACCTCAATTTTTTACATGGTAATTTTAGACTCCTACAAAACCCGCATCTAAGGATAAAGGGATTTTGCAGCACGGCGAGTCTGTTGCATCACAAAGAGAGGTACGTTTAAAGTGTAAATTATATGATCAGAATAAAAAACTGCATAACTTTATATCTTACATAAGTCTATATAATTTTTAGCTACCTTTTCAAGGGTCACAACAAGTGAGCTAGAAAGTTGGTAGGGTACCACCCAAGAAAAGGGTTCCTGTCCGAAAATTTGTGCCTAGATTTCGGCAGTGTCTTGAAACACTAGTGGGCACATTAGATTTGATGAATGGTGGCATTCGTCAAATGGATATGGATGCATGTGTCTTTGGTTTTCCTTGTACCGAAACAATTGGACAAGAGGACATGGAAAAATCTTTCTTCATGGAGAATTAGGCGTTCAGTGGTATGCACTCGTACATCCGGTAACCCGATCAATGTATTATTTAATTGGTTGAACTTTTTTTTTAACATTTAACTAAAATAGTCTAATATTAATTATGTTTTTATTTAAGGATGTTATATGACAAATTGATCCGCATGAATCAATTGTCAAATAGATTCCATTTCGTGTCTTCCTCCCGTGTCAGCGGAGCGACAATTGCTAGGGAACCGGAGTCAGTAAGAGAGCACTTGGTCGATAGATTCATGGAAACTGACAGTACAGAAAGCTTGTATCTTTTGGCGTATAATCCAGGGTTAGATTTTCATTCTAAGTTCATTTTAATATTTGTATTTTTTATATTAAAATTTTGATCTAAATTATTGCTTTAATTTATAGAGGTCACTGGTTGTTGCTTGCTATCAATCCCATAAAAGAAGTGGTCTATTATCTGAATTCGATTGACGGTGATTGGACAAATTATCCGGATATGAAGTTAATGATTGATACGTAAGTGACATTATTCTAAATATTCGTGTGTGTTTATGTGTTTAACTATTTCTATGTCATTGTTCTAAATAAATATTTTAATTTTGTCAGATCAATACAATTATTCTGATGTCAAAGGAAGTTCGGGTACCACGGTCTAAATCAAACAACATTAATTGGATCAAAGTGTGTATATTAATTTCCACAATTTTGCTTATAATATTTATGCTACTTGATAAAACAATACATCTATATATTCTTATTTGTTTTTCTATGCAAAGTCCTCAAAACAAAACAAAGATAGATCATGGATACTTGCTTTAAAGTTTATCAAAGAAATCATTCAAATGAATGAAATAGAGATTTCAGTCACGGTATGGATTTATAACTTAGGATTTGTTTTATTATTTATCGGATATTTCATATAATTTATTTCTTTTAACTAAATCATGCATATTTTGTGTTTTGTTATGTAGTATTTTGATGAACACAAGTGTGCATATTACATGAAACTTCAATTGGAAGAACTCAAAGAGGAGTTGTGTCAATATTTTATTGAGCAAAGAATCTTATAAGGTATGAATACATTATTGTGTGAAAACGGTTATGAATACATTGTTGTGTGTATACAATACTGACCGTGTTGCAGGATCAGGACCTTGAATATATATGTACATTAAGACTAATTTACTTAGTGTTATATAGTTGATTTTGTTAGGGTTGATTTTGGTTATGTTAAAAATATGTTAATTGAATTACAATGGTGTATGTATATATTTTGGATAACAATGGTATATAATGGTATTTGTATATAATATTTAAATTTGGTATTTGGATAGCAATGGTATATAATGAATGATATTTGTATATAAGATTGTAAATTACAGGTTTATGAAATAATGCTGCAAAAAATGCAGGTTTAAAAATTATTTAAATTATTTATTTTTCAGTAGAAAACCAATGAAAGCGCTTTTAACCTAAAAGTGTTGCCTTAGGCCACCTATGAGAGCGCTTTTTGAGTAAAAGCGTTTCCTAAGGTATACCTATGAAAGCGCTTTTAAAAGCGCTTTCATAGGTAGTCCTATGGCAGCGATTTTTACCTAAAAGCGCTTTCATAGGTGGCCTAAGGCAGCGCTTTTTTCTAGAAAAGCACTTTCATATGCCTACTTTAGAATGCCTTTAATGCATTCTGTAGGCAAGCGCTGCCTTAGGCATACCTATGAAAGCGCTTTTTAGTGAAAAGCGCTTTCGTAGGTAGGCCTACGAAAACGCTTTTTCCTAAACAAAAGCCGCCTAAAACCTATAGTACACTCACGAAAGCGCTTTTAAAGCCCAAAAAAAGCGCTTTCGTAGGTCTTTTTGGCATAGTGCAAGATCATGATCTAATTCACTTTCAAAGATCACAAGTGCTCCAACTATTTTTCTATAATAATGTTTACTCGATTCCACAAGGATTTACTTCGTCTTTGATCTGATGTGAAACTCTAAATAAATTTGATCTCGACTTGTTTGTCTTTAAGGGTGTCTTTGGGAATTGGGTTTTGAAGGGTATTGAGAAGACTTTGGAGGGTTGCATCTATGTCGTGAAATTTGTTTGATATTTTTAAAAAATTATAAAAAAAACAATTTTATATGTTTATATAATATATTGTTTTTTAAACTTTTTAATAATATGAAATACATTCCAAGATATAGACGCAACCCTCCAAAGTATTCATCTCTAAAAACCAATTCCAAACGAACCCTAAAGGAAATCTCTCGCGATAAATTCAGTAACATAATTTCTATCTTGAAAATATTTAAAAAAATCATTAGTACCTATAATGAATCATCTCACTATAAGAATTCACACGCCTCGTGGGTTGAACAACACTCATACTGCCATTGGTGTTTAATGTTTGAGGTAGAAGATGAAGTTTACAAAACAAAGTTTCACTCGAGAAATTGAATGTTTGAATGATGAACAACAAATCTTATCAGAAGTTCTCTCTAAAATTATGAGAGAGGAAAATTGTATGTATGTGCAAGATATTTGGCACAAAACCGTGAAAAATGTCGCTTGGTTTGAGTCTTTGATTTATGATTGAAATGGACCTAGTGAGATGATGAATTGATAAAGTAAATGGGAAACTAAAACTTTTGAGTGGTTAAAATCATGATACAACTCATGTGTTTCAAATAACACTCAACCATGGTTCAAATCACATTTACATAGCTTATTTCAAAACCAAACAATTGCTCATGATTGTAATCATGGAAATCCATGACCAAAATTACATTTCCAAAATGAAATTTCAATTTCAATATTAATCATGATTTGAATCAACAATTTCGGATTCAAATCATGTTTCCGAACTAACATTTCAAAAATGAAAAAAACTTCATGATTCAAACCAAACTTCTACATGATTTGAATCATGCCTTCTAGAAATTCTTTGATTTATGCTTGTTCAAAGTTTTGTTGACTTTCCCTTTAGAAACCATAATTTAGCAACTTTTGACTTTTGGTCAGTTCTTGAGTTTTCTTGATGAATCGTGATCAACCCTTGATCAAATGATGAATGTGACTTCAAAATCCTGATGTTGACCAAAAATGATGGAGTTAGACTGTATGTTGACCACAATTGACTTTTTTCCAACACAACTGATTTTCAACCATCTAAGCAATTGACTGAGCAAATTTGTGTTGTGAGGTTTGAAACTTGATATAAAGATACTTTAGGACATAGGAGGAAGCCTGAAGACCACTTGAGACATTAGAAATAACTTTTTCTTTGAGAAAAACAAAACCCTAGTTGTGGTTTGATTGCTTAAGAGGAGGACTTTAGTGGGCATTCCTTGAGTAGTCTCGGATATGAGGAGGTACCTTGACCTTAAAATGGGAGGGAAAATTTTGGAGTACAACAGCTTCCCATATTCATTCTTCTTGTACCTGAGGAGTTAGATTGGCGTGCACGACATTTGTGACCTGAAGGTGGAAGATGATTGAACACTCGAGTGCCCTGAAATTTGCACTCGCTGGTGTGTAGAGTGAAGCCGTCGGACGATAATATACTTGAATGGGCTTAAAGATGCCACTTGGAGAAGAACTTGACGTGCATATGGAGATGGGCTTAAAGACGCAATCCGGAGGAATTGGTGTTGTGATTTGTATCGGAATGAGTCGTACGCTAGACTTTATTCAGAGAGATGCTATTCACGATAATCTTCTGGAGGGGAATGTGTTCTAGGATCATCTTTAAAGGAGAGTATTTGCAGTCTTATATTGATTTTTAACCAGATATGCAGCAACTCGCAGACAAACGAATTTGACCAAAAAAGATATGGTTAGCTCTATGTATATCATGATGCATGTAATGCGTAATGATGCTCTCGAAATAAACGAGAATGATATATGTATCTTGTATGTATATGTTATGACTTCTTATAGACGATATGTGAATGTAGATATTGCTTTATTTCAAAACATATCCATCTTGAGGAGAATGATTCGCCATTTCTGCTTGGAGATGAGCATGTTCGCCAGATCCTTGATCGCTTGGGATGGAAAATGATTGTTGGAGACCCTAATTAGGATAAAATAGATGCAAATTCCTCCAATGTACTATCTCGACCAAGTTTCGTATAGGTACCGACTCACTGGGAATGATAAGCCTTGGGTAGCACTCACCGGGATGACAAATCTTGAATGAAATTTAACGAGGGATTAAACTCGAATTGTATTGAGGAAATAAACTCTACCGTGAATAACGAACTTGATCAAGTAACCTATTACTACTCGTGTGACCGACGTAATAAGTTAGAAGTTGACTTGCTACCGCTGGGGACCAACGTAACAAGAAGAGACATAAATAATCGATCAATCACCGCCATAGACTAATGTGGTTTGATAAGAGGAAAACTATTACGCTAGGGATTGACGTAATAAGTTGGAAGATGACTTGCACCGCCGAGGACTAATGTAACAAAGAGATACATAAATAATTGATCAACCGCCGGGGACTAATGTGATTTGAATAAGAAGTAACATATTATTGCTCGTGGACCGACGAATGAGTTAAAAGGTTTACTTGCTACTAATCGAGGACTAATGTAACAAGAAGGACGAGATAATCCATCAACCACCACCGTGGACTATCGTGATTTGATCGTAGCAACCCATTACTCGTGGGATTAACTTAATAAGTTGAAAGTTTGACTTGCTACGCCTGGGACCAATGTAACAAGAAGAGACGAGATAATTGATTAATCACCGCGGGACTAATGTGATTTGATCATGCACCCATTATTGCTCGTGGGACCAACATAATAAGTTGAAAGTTTGACTTGCTACTGAGACTAATGTAACAAGAAGAGATGTAGATAATTGATCAACCACCGCCGGGGACTAATATGATTTGTTCAAAAGCAACCCATTATCGCCAAGGACCGACGTAATAAGTTGAAAGTTGACTTGCTATTTCTGGGACCAACGTAACAAGAAGAAAATGTAGATAACCGATCAACCATCGTTATGAGAGGATGATCATGATGAGGATATGATGGTGTAGTAATCTTGTCGGGGAGATCCGCCTCTGTCGAGGGAGCGATGGCTCTGCGGAGATTATCCCATAGATATTATACTATGGGGACTCGCTGATGACTTAAACATTATCTGAACTCCTAGAGCCTTTAGTAAGATTCCATCCGGTTTTAATTTTGCCATTGCCCCTATGTCTTCAAGTATTTCATCATTTGCTGCTGGAAGAAAATGATAAGATTGACATATGTTGTTTGAACAAAGTTGGCAATGAAAACTGGTACTGACTCGTAAGTGTATGAGCCAACAGGACATAGTCGTACACTTTAATCCCTAACTTTTGCCTAGATCTCCTTTTCAGGTTTTCAGTCCACCGAGATACCCTTTTTTTACCAAGCCGCCTTTTCAAGTTTTCAGTCCACCAGGATACCCTTTTTTGACCAAGCCACCTTTTCAGGTTTTCGACTTGCTGGGTGTACAGTTCTTTTATATGTATATCCCTTATTTGTTTCCCGAACCTTTTTGGTTCACTGGGATTCCCTTAATTTTGCCTAGGTCGGTCAACCTATCGGGTCTCGTTTTTGCATAGTATTTTTTTAACTATGTCCGCGTTCATAGAGTGCGGAAAATCTTTGTTGCCCATGGTAGTAAGTGTTGTAGAACTGCCGAAAAATATTTTCTTAACCATACATGGCCCTTTGTATGTGGTAGTTTATCTGCCCCTAGGATCAATATCCTGGTATACTTGACACTTGAGGTTATTGGTCAACCACCGGAATTCAGAACTTCTGATAGTCTTGACCTTTCTTAGGTAGTTTTCTGAGGAATGTTATGGGAGAATGATATTGACACCATCTGATACTACTGGCATAGACGAGTAACTCAATGGCTTTTGCTGAAACTTGTGATCAATGTAACATTTCCATAATGATTCAGACATAAGCTTGCCCCCTGGCTATTCAGCGCTTTTGAGAGATTCTCTGAATATTGACTTAACTCCCCAGATGAACTGGACAATAACATGTCATGCCCCTTGATTGAAAGATAGTGATCATGCCCCTGTATATATTGGCCTTTAGCCAACTGAGTCAGGTGCAAGAAATATTTCTGCTTTTTGATGCACTTCTAAAGCAACTTTTTCTATTGGGAGGTCTTTTAGTCATTAGTCGTTCCCTATGTGGACTCGTCTTGATGCCAAACTGAAATCACCCAGCTGAACCTCTGACTGATATTGGTGAATCAATAGAGTCGCCATCAAACGTCTTTTATCTCACGACGGAGAAAGGAAAACATCGAGTAAACTTGAAGGGAGAAATCGCGGTCCTATGACCGAGAGATCAAGAGAATCTAGGTAAGGGAGTTAGTTACACGAGGGGAAGGGATTAGCACCCCACACGCCCGTAGTACTCTATGATATCCACTTTCTGTTTCTAGCTAAAGGGTGTGTTATATCTATCAATGCTTAGTCGCTACAATGCATGCAAAAGAAAAGAGAAAATAAAGAAACCACGGGGAAAAGAAGGAAGTATTTACGAAGTTTGCTCGATCGAGCCTCGTGACAAGATGCCTACGTATTCCCGCGTGCAATGGGAAAGTCAGAGCGCCATAGTTCGGCTCACTGTTTTGGAGGGTTTTGTGTTTTTTACTTGTGAAAAGGTTTTAAACACAGAGGGAAAAGTGTGCGCGAAGGCGAAAAAGTTTGTGTTGGTTGGTTGCTTTTACCTTGAGAAAGGAGTTCAAACCATTATTAAGTGTTTTTGTTTTCAAAGGGAAAAGAAAAGTAAGTTTTAGTTTAAATCACATGCAAAGATGCAAAAGAAACTAGAAAAACAAAAGGGAGACTAGCTAAGTGTTAACCCTAGTGTTGTCATGCAAATGTTGGACCTATGGTTTAGGAACCAAGGGAATCTCTACCTATGTTGACATGCAAAGGATATAAACCCTAATTTCTAGGCTAAAGAATCTGGAAAAAACAAACAAACAAGCACAATCCACAAGTAGAATTGCCCTAAACGGGTTTAAATAAACTAGAGGGGTTCCTGAACATGCTCAAACTAAGGAAGCCCCATCATGCATCTCTATTCCTACTTCTCATGGAAAAAGAAAGCTGTAAAGCCCTACTTCTCATGATATCTAGGAAAACTGTAAGAGAATGCGATAAATGGTGTAGAAACTACCGAACGGATATAGAATCCGAAGAGCACTGCGAGCTAAAGAAATACTCCGGAAAACTTCAAATACTACAGTCATGCAATAAGAGTAAATCGGTGAGAATTGTTCGAAGCATCAAAACAAGCGGAATATGTGTCGATACGCATCCAAAGCGATAATGCCTGCAAGAATAAGATAGAATAAATGCGCACATGGGTGCACAAACGCAGACACTTGCAAGAAGGGAGATCGACCCAAAAGACCGTGAATAATGTACACGTGTGTATACAAACATCGAAGAAATGTGTCGCATGTATATGCAACACAAGCCCCTGCATCAAATAGAGCTCAAATAGTAGCTTGGCATGGCTAGAGTGTCTACTCTTTGCTGTTAGAATCGAGAAATAACAGAAATATGCACCAGCACAGGACGCGCTAAGCCTGCTATACCGCGCTAAGCGCGATCCAAACAGAGGCCGGCGCGCTTAGCATACCCTTGACCGCGCTAAGCGTGACCTGCAAAAAGCCAGTAAGTTTAGCGCTTAGCGCGCTCCTGATGGTGCTAAGCGCGACCTGCAACCTGCAAAAATGTTGTTTTCGGTCTGGATCACCTGTTGATGATGTTCTCATGCCAAAGTTCGACCCATACTGTTAGGCCACAGTCCCATAGCAGATGAAACTCAAATGAACATGCGAGGAATGCAAATCGAATCGATAAAACCAATGTTCATGTGAAGAGTACATGTATGAACATGCGAGGAATGCAACTCGAATCGATAAAACCAATGTTCCCTTGTGAAATTAAATGCATGAACATGCAAGGAATGCAAATCAAAAGGATAATTCCAATGTTCATTTGTGAAATTAAATGCGTGAACATGCAAGGAATGCGAATCAAGATGATAATTCCGATGTTCATTTATGAAGAGTGCATACGTGAACATGCGAAGAATGCAAGTGAAACTCACAATTCTAATGTTCAAGTGTAAGATAGACGCATGAGCATGCCAAGAATGCAAGTGAAATTCACAACTCTGATGTTCGAGTACAAGAAACAATGCATGAACATGCTAAGGATGCGAGTTACGATAACAATCCTAATGTTCAAGTAAAGAAGCAATGCATGAACATGCTAAGGATGCGAGTTACAATAACAATCCTAATGTTCAACTAAAGAAGCAATGCATGAACATGCTAAGGATGCGAGTTACGATAACAATCCTAATGCTCATGTAAAGAAGCAATGCAAGTGAGTCATGCTATCTAGAGGTGTTGGAAGCTTTCATTCAAACCTAGGTTATGCATTACCACAAACACTTGGAATGCATATGCAATGGATTCATGCACAATGCACTATGTTCCTAATGATCAAGATGCTTTGATATCTACATGTCGATACTTTTCGAATGCAAATTATGCCTCAAGTCATCATGAATTAATGTAAATCAATCAAACTAAATACTCTCCAATGTATGAGCATGCGATAGATGATGCAAGATGTATGAGTTTGTGGCTTATATGCAAGGAAAACACAAATGCACAAGGATATATGCATGCTATGTACAGAATCCTCACTCCGACACAAATAACGCGGTAAAATCCAATTCAAATCAAAGGATTCAAGAGTATAAGTTCAAGAATCAGAATCTACTTTGAATTGGCATGCGATTTCAGTATTTTATTTCCAGAAAAGCTGAAATTCAGGAACAGCTTAAAATAAGTGCTTATTTGAACCTAACACTTACTTGAACTTGAAGTTTGAATCAAATTGATGAGGAATTCCTTGTGCTCTTCAAAGAAAATACCAAATCAGCAGCGAATCGAGGATAATCTTTGGAATTAACCTTGAATTCTTGAAAGAAGAACTTGAAATCTTCAATGGAGAATTGAAGAAGATGAAGGAGAAATCCTTGAATCTTGAAATTGAAGAGAAATCAAGATAAGACCGTTCCTTCCATGTCAGATTCGAGCAGGAGAAGGAGAAGAAGATCAAGATTGATCAGAGAGATGCTGCAATGGAAGAAAACCAGAAATCGCAGGGCGCGCTTAGTGCGGGAAGCGCGCTTAGCGCGGTCTGTGGCTGAGACAGATGTTAGACGGAGGTCCGGTGGCGGCCTGTGGTGGTTGCTTGAAGGGAAAGTTGCAGTTTAAACTTTGTTCTTGAATTTTGTGCTTTAGACTTTTGAGAGAATTAGAATGTGATTGGTGGTGAAAATTAAGCAAATGATTGTGTTGTTGTGATTTGTGAAGAGGAAAATCTATTTATAGTTTTAGGAATTGGCCTAAGAACCATAATCAAGCCTAATCATGATTATCCAAATAATTTTCGTAATTAATCTGAAACAGCCAAATCCATACGGAATTTGGAGTCGGAATATAAACAAAAAGTGTCCGGAACGTGATTTTGCTTGCGTGAATCAAAATTCCGACTTGATACGGTGAACGGTCAAGGAAATAAAATTTTTGAAGCTTCAGCATCAATTTAGAACAATTGACACATGCAGAATTTCATTTGCGCTCCTCCGTGAAAATGCCTCAAACGAGTGTCTTCTATTCGAAATTTGCAAATGAGCATCTCAGAGACAATCGAAGCTAACGAAATTTGTGAACTTTTGGCACTGGTCCCGTCTTGTTTCGATGAAAATCAAGTGAGATATGATTTTTCAAACTTCGCGTATCAGATAAAAATTGCTCGGTTCAGCTCAAAATCAACCTCAGAGAGTACAATTTTGGTACCGAACAGCGAGGAATCAGCTCCCGTGATTTTGATACGGAATTTTAGCAATCGGTCTCGCCGGCCCGAAGCCCACCGGGAGATAAAGATCTGCTTAGTGGGCGTAATGCACGTTCAAAGACTAAAATTCGGCTTGATCCACTAGAGGAAATAATTCCTTCGAGATCCTTCCTCACAAAATATGCTCCCGACTTTCAATCGAAAGTTGTAGACAATAATGAGAAGGAAATGTCAGTCGAAAACCAACAGAAAATACCCAAGGAAATGGGAGTACCCAAAGTGCGCCGAGAACCCGAAATCCATTTTATTGAGAAATAAGCGAGTAAAGTCTCTTTTTTTGGTCATTTGGAATACCTTGAACATGGTAACCTCATGATGAATGCTTATGCATGTGACTACATGTATGATTTATGCAATCGAATTATAAGCTAGAGATGCAGAAAAGAAGAGGGTAAATTTTGGAGTACAACAGCTGCCCCTATTCAATCATCCTCAAGCTTGAGAGCAAGCAAGGTTGGCGTCTGCCTTCCGGGGCGACAAAGTATGAGGTGATTGAATACCGAAATGGACTCGAAAATTTACGCTCTGAATTCTAAGACCCCACTGAGGAAAGGATAGGTTGCGCCAGAGCTTAACTAGGTCACGACAAGAAGGAGCACAAAATAAATGTGGTATTCTGCGAAGACAGGTACAGGTGTATACCTGAGCCAAAAGAAGAATTGGCCTCTACCCAATTCGATCCGCAATATCAGGGGAGAGCTGACATGCAAGCGGAAATAAAGACTAGATACGCTAACCAGGCTAACCACATTACACCAGAAAATAACTGGGCGATTTTGATGCAAAGATCGGAAAACGCCGATTGGACTTTACGCAGGAGAGAAACAAGTGTATTCTTGTTCTCAACGGATGACCCACAATTCCAGAGGAGAGCTAGCATGCTAGTGGAAATAAAGACTAGACACGCCGATAAGACTAACCACATTACGTCGACGGATTAGGCGGGTCTTTGATGCAAAGGCTAAAAAGTGCCGATTAGACTTTACTGGCTCAGAACGCTGTACTCTGAGGGGGAGAAACAAGTGTATTCTTGTTCTCGAAAAGGTACATGGAAAGAACCTGTCCTAGGGGCGTTGCACCAGGGGATGTGCTGGCAGTTTCAATGAAGACGGAGACTGGAAATGCTGACCAGACTCCACACATAATACAGAGTAACCCTGTATCATGCGTATAGGAGAGAGAGTGATACTAAGACCTGTTCAAGAATTGGTAGCGAATCAACGCTTGTGCGAAAAGGAGAAAACAAGTGTACAATAATGTTTATGTATGCAAAATTTTACCACAAAACTTTGAACGTCTTTCGCAAACAAATCAGTAAATGCAAGAAATCAATTGACAAGCAAAAACTCATTTTATTGATTGAACATAGACCTGTAAATAGGCAAGTACAATAGGAAGCAATTCCTGAAATGAGGCAATTGCAAAAGTAAAATAAGAGGAAAACTAAAACGCATGGCAATGCAACAATGAATCCTCATTGGGTTTCAGCCCTGCTATCATTTTTATAACTCCAACTATCTCATCACTTTGCTTTTCCTGAAAAAGGTGATTGGCTTGATCACTGCCCTTCGGAGTAGCTCGAGATGTTGCCAAAAGTACAACCACTGATCTGTTAAGCATGTCTATGCATAATATCTCTTGACTACGTCCGCGTTCACGGGTAGTGGAAAATCTTCTTCGTCCATTGTTGCGAGCATCATGGCGCCACCTGAGAAGACTTTCTTCACAACAAACGGCCCTTCATAATTTGGTGTCCACTTGCCCCGCGGGTCACCATGGGGAAGAATTATTCTCTTTAGCACGAGATCACCAGGCTGGTAATTTTGAGGCCGCACTCTTTTGTCATATGCTCTCTTCATCCTCTGCTGATAAATTTGTCTGTGACCGATAGCTGCCAACCGTTTCTCACCAATGAGGCATAGCTGGTCTAAGCGGTTCTGCACCCACTCGTCTTCATCGAGCTCCGCATCTTTCACGATTATTAATGAAGGGATCTGAACTTCAATTGGAAGCACGACTTTCATGCCATAAACAAGAGAAAACGGGGTTGCCCCTGTTGAAGTGCGAGCGGTAGTCCTGTAACCGTGCAAAGTGAAAGGCAACATCTCATGTCAATCCCGATAGGTTACTACCATCTTCTGCACAATTTTCTTAATGTTCTTATTCGCCGCTTCAATAACCCCATTCATCTTTGGGCGGTATGGGGACAAATTGTGATGTTTTATCTTGAAGGACTCGTAAAGCTCCTTCATCATCTTGTTGTTAAGATTCGACCCATTATCCGTGATAATCTTATCAGGAATCCCGTAACGGCAGATGATATTGTGCTTGATAAAACGAGCAACCACCTGCTTGGTGACGCTTGCATAGGATGCTGCTTCAACCCACTTGGTGAAATAATCTATTGCAACCAAAATGAAGCGATGTTTGTTGGATGTTGTCGGCTCAATCTTTCCAATCATGTCAATGCCCCACATAGAAAATGGCCAAGGAGAGGTTAAAACATTCAAAGGAGATGGTGGCACATGCACCTTGTCAGCATATACTTGGCATTTGTAACAAACTCGGGAATGATTAAAACAATCGACCTCCATGGTTGACCAGTAATACCCAGCTCGCAAGATCTTTTTAGCCCTAGTATGCCCACTGGAATGAGTTCTGAATGAGCCCTTGTGCATCTCCTCAATGATCTTTGCAGCTTCATCTTTACCAACGCATCTGAGCAACAACCCTCCATGATGTCTACAGTATAGAACACCGTTGTTGAGGAAGAACCTCGCCGAGAATCTTCTCAAGAACTTCTTATCTGTCACTGAAGCTTCTTCAAGATACTCTTGAGTTTCAAGATATCGCTTGACATCGTAGAACCAAGGATTGCCATCTTTCTCTACTTCAATCTCAAAACAAAAAGTTGGCTCATCCAATCTCTTCTGAATGGTTATCGAAGGCGCTTCATTAGCCCATTTGACTTTAAACATGGATGCTAGGGTGGCCAAAGCATCATCCAAGTTGTTCTCTTCTCGTGAGATGTGATCGAAAGTGATTTCCTCAAAGTAAGGAATCAACTTCATCACATGCTCCCTGTAAGGAATCAGATTTGGGTGACGAGTCTCCCAATCACCGTTAATCTGGAAAATCACAAGTGCAGAATCTCCATACACTTTCAGATGCTTAATTCTCAAGTCAATCGTCGCCTCGATACCAAAGATGCAAGCCTCATATTCGGCCATGTTGTTGGTGCAATCAAAGCAGATTCGAGCTGTGAACGGGATATGATGATCGTCCGGCGTAGTGATTATTGCACCAACGCCATTGCCTAACGCATTGGAGGATCCATCAAAGACCAAAGACCACTTGGATCCTGGTTCGGGTCCCTCGTCTGGACCTGGGATATTACAATCCCGAATGTACATTATATCCTCATTAGGAAATTCAAACCTCATCGGCTGATAATCGTCCACAGGTTGGTGGGCAACATAGTCTGCCACCACACTACTTTTGATAGCTTTCTGAGTAGTATATTAGATGTCATATTCTGTTAAGATCATTTGCCACCTGGCGATCCGGCCTGTCAAAGTTGGCTTCTCAAATATGTATTTGATCGGATCCATCTTGGATATCAATAAGGTTGTGTGAGTCAACATATACTGCCTTAGTCGGCGAGCAGCCCACGCTAAAGCACAACAATTCTCGAGCAGTGAGTATTTTCCTTCACCGTCCGTAAAATTTTTGCTTAGGTAATATATTTCATGCTCTTTTCGACCAGACTCGTCATGTTGGCCAAGCACGCACCCCATCGAGCTTTCGAGCACTGTCAAATACATGATCAACGGCCTACCCTCCACGAGAGGCATGAGAATTGGAGGTTCCTGCAGATACTCCTTTATCTTGTCGAATGCGACTTGACAATCGTCATTCCACCTGACCATCTGATCCTTTCTTAGCAACTTGAAGATAGGTTCGTATGTGGCAGTCATGTGAGAGATGAATCTAGAGATGTAGTTTAACCTCCCTAGAAAGCCACGGACCTCTTTCTCAGTTCTTGGTTAAGGTATTTCCTGAATTGCTTTTACTTTAGCAGGATCAACCTCGATGCCTCTTTCACTTACAACAAAGCCTAACAGCTTGCCAGATCGTACTCCAAACGTACATTTGTTCGGATTCAGCCTCAATCTGAATTTCCTCAATCGATCAAACAACTTCTGTAGGTGCACCAGATGCTCTTCTTCATCCTGAGATTTAGCAATCATGTCGTCGACATATACCACAATCTCTTTGTGAATCATATCGTGAAAAAGAGTTACCATTGCACGCTGGTACGTTGCCCCGGCATTCTTCAATCCGAAAGGCATCACCTTGTAACAGAAAGTTCCCCATGGGGTAATGAAAGTTGTTTTGGCCATGTCTTCCGGCGCCATCTTAATCTAATTATACCCGAAAAAGCCATCCATGAACGAAAACACTTTTGCATGAGTCGTATTATCCACCAATATGTCAATATGGGGGAGTGGAAAGTCATCTTTTAGACTTGCTCTGCTCAGATCCATGTAATCCACACACATTCTAACCTTGTCGTCTTTCTTGGGCACAGGAACAATGTTGGCAACCCATGGGGGATAAGAGATGACCTTCAAAAAAGCCTGCATCAAGCTGTTTCTGGACTTCCTCTTTGATCTTCTTAGACATCTCAGGATGAGTTCTTCGGAGTTTCTGCTTAACAGAATGGCAGTCTTCTTTCAAAGGTAGCTTGTGCACAACGATATCGGTATCCAACCCAAGCATGTCTTCATAAGACCATGCGAAGATATCTGAATACTCTCGGATTAGTTCAATCAATCTTTATTTCACGTTGTCTTCTAAAGCGGCCCCGACTTTAACCTCTTTAATCACATCAGAACTGCCCAGATTCACTTTTTCAATCTCTTCTTGATGCGGTTGGATAACCTTTTCCTCTTTCTCTAACATTCTTTCTATCTCTAGGAGTTCACAATCTTCCTCACCTTCTTCTTCGGCTTGGTTGATCGGATTATCGAAGTCATAAAGAGCGATAGCAGAGTTGTTATCAAAGGGATCCATTAGGAATGTGGCATTATATCTGCATGATTGATTTTAATGCCTATTTTAGTTTTTAGATGGTAAAAGAAAATAAAGCATTGCCATTTTATGCTTCAAAATTGTGATGTAAAATGTAAGGAAAGGGAACAAAACATTTGAATGAAAAGACGTTCTTTATTTCATGATAAAAAAGTTGCATATGCAAACATGGTGGCCCTACATATGATTCACTGTGCCTTGGGCAGAACACAAGAATTATTGCATGATAACAGAAACAACAGAAAATTACTCTTTGACCATCGTGACTGGGACGCAGTCTTCCGAGGTCCAATTGTTGAGCTCCACACCAGGGACACTAGGGCGAATCCACTTGTCAATATCAAACTCATTATCAGAATCATCCACAGCATTCGCATGCCCGGAACTGATGTCAGCGCTAGAAAACCTCACAGGAGTAACCAAGTTGGGTGCTTTCAGATCAGAATCTGACGGTGCAGAACAGGGTCAAAGCCCAACCCGAACTTGTTGAATTTGGGTGCTACCTCCACCACACGGCCCCAACCTTCGGGGCGTCCAGCCTCGACCACGGCTTTTGCATCTTTCAAAGATGCCATGGAACATTTCGGTTTGTCTTTCTTAATCTCCTTCCGTTGAGGGGTCTTCAACATATGCACTATTTCAAAGCCTTGAAATGGAGTCTCGTGAATCTCGCCATCAACCTCAACATGTTGAAAGGAAGCAAGATGGCTCACAATGTACTCTTCTTCAGCACAGACTGTGATAGTTTTCCCTTCAATAGGGTATTTCAGCTTCTGGTGAAGAGTGGATGTGACCGCTCCAGCTTTGTGGATCCATGGACGACCCAAGAGGCAACAATAGGCAGGCTGAATGTCCATGACAAAGAATGTCGTAACGAAAAGCTGAGGGTCGACTTTGATGGGGAGGTCTAATTCTCCGAAAACAGATCGTCTAGAACCATCAAATGCTTTAACAACCAGATCACTAGGCTGGAGTTCGAGACCACCATAGTCAATCTTCATTAGTGCGGATTTGGGAATCACGTTAAGCGAGGAACCAGTATCAACCAGCACTTGGGACAAAGTAGTGCCCCGGCATTCCATGGAGATGTGTAATGCTTTGTTATGATTCCGACCCTCGGGCAGAAGGTCACAATCAGTAAACCCCAATCCGTTGTTGGCCGAAATGCTTGCACACACGTTTTGAAACAGTCCAACAAATATTTCTTGTGGCACGAAAGCAGTACTCAACAGCTTCATCAAAGCATTTTTATGCACTTCCGAATCTCGTAGCAGTGAGAGAATAGAAATTTTTGCAGGCGTCTGAGCAAGCTGATCTATTACCCGAAAGTCACTCTTACAGATGAACTTCATGATTTCCTCTATATCCTTATCCAGGTCAGGATTGGCATTTTGCAAATCTGGCTATTTCATAGGCTGCTTGCCCTTGACTTTAGCAACAGCTTCTGCATTAAGTGGTATTGCTGGATTTGAGAAAACTCTCCCGCTTCGGGTCATACCACCACTTCCAACAATATTATCAATATTAGCAACATCCAGCACATCATCTTCCTTAGCAGAGGGGGAGACATCTTCCTGTTTCACACCATGATAGTAGACATCCGATCCATAATGCCATGGCACAGCTTTGTCACTCTCATAAGGCAAAGGACCGGGCTTAGTAATTGCCAATGGAACAGGTTTTGTTGGTGCAGTTATAACAATCGGGGAATAAGGAATAGTAATCACAGATACATCATGTATTCCAACCTTCTTACCCTTTCTGATCTGATCAAACTGCAACTGGCCGTCATCAATCAAACATTGAATACCAACCTTCAAATTTGCACAACCATTCGAGCAATGTTCATATCTCTCACAAACAGCTTCACAACAAGGAAAGACACCTCTCTTGATCAATTATCCTTTGACGAAAGGCAGCGGTGTTTTCACCAAATCAACATCCATTATCAAATTAAGGACCTCCCCGTCTTCCATCACGGCTTGAACATCCCCATGACGCGGCATCGGATTCTGGGTGACATTGGGTCCAGTAACTTGTGGTCGAGCCTCTAATTCAATAGTCTTTGAATCAACGCGGTCTTGCACTATGCATTTGAATGCGTAACAGTTCTCAATACTATGCCCCAACGTTCCAGAATGGAACTCACAACTAGCATTGGCATCATAGTTTCTGGGACGCTTATCTAGAGGAGGAGGTGCAAATGCAGGCTTTGGCACCACCAGCTTAAGATCGTTCAGACGGACAAACAAATCAGCATAACTCATAGGAATGTCATCAAACCTCCTTGGAGTACGATTCTCTTGTTGCCTCTGATTCTGATGACGAGGTGCTTGTTGGGTTGGGTCGAGAAGCGATATAGTCACCGATTGACTGAGCTTTGCTTCTCGCCACCATATATAACGCCTGGCTTCTCCTTTATTTCTTGGGATGGCTGCTAGATGCTTTCTTAGCACCGGAGGAACTTCCTCCTCGGAATAGTAGATTTTACCCGATTTCAACCCGCCTCGATCCGCCGCCATAACGGACAATTTCAAAGAAAGCTTGCGTATACTACACGCAACATAATAGTGTCCGTGACAGCATCGGTGAACATATCAATCATCTCGCCGACCATGGGTGGTTGAACTCTAGTGGCAAGTTCTCTCCACTTCTGAGCATATTCTTTAAATGTTTGTCCCAATTTCTGAGACAAACCCAACAGTTGTGTGCGATTCAGAGCCATGTCAATATTGAACTGGTATTGTTGACTAAAAGCATTCACAAGATCACGCCATGTCCTGATGTGACTTCTCTCCAGATGCATATACCATTCTAGTGATGCTCCAGTCAAACTCTCTTGGAAGAAATGCATGAGTAGCCTCTCATCTTCAGTATACACCGCCATCTTGCGGAAATATGCAGTGATATGAGTTTTGGGACAATTCGCCCCGTTATACTTATTAAACACCGGTACTTTGAACTTAGGAGGAAGTCTCACTCTAGGTGCCAATCCCAAATCAGACAAATCCAACCCTGACAATTTCTGACCCTCCACAACCTTCAACCGCTCTTCAAGCAAACGGTATCTGTGATCATCAGCCGGAAAATCAACTTCACTACCGTTCATAGAATAAGCTTCTTCATTCTGATCAAAATCTGGGCCCTGGGAACGAGTACGATGCCCTTGCATCCCATCATCAAAGAAATACGGCCCATACGGTGGAGTAGGTGGTGGAGGCAGAAACCGACCGTTGAGATGTAGACCCGGACCACGAGGGTGGTCGTTGACACCCAAATTAGCATTATGTGCCCCATGTTCAACATGTGGCTGACCCACAGAAGCATCATCAAACGGATTGCGTCGATCATCTTCTGGACGAGATCTCTCAACCAAAGCCCTCAACTCTTGTTGTCCTTGATTCATGTTAGTGATTACCTCCATGAATTGAGTCATCTCGCGCCTTCATCGCGCCATTTCGCTGAAGTTGTTCCATCCGTCGCTCGCTGTTCGAGTCGTAACGTGGAAGTTTGCAATCTTTCTTGAATAAAAGAAGTCGAGATGAGAACTTGACATAACTTGTTATGCATGGGATGTACATATATGAATGATATGCATGTTATGCATGTAATGGCATATTTGAACACTTCCAGGACTCTTAACACCTTGACTCGAGTTTTAGGATTTAGCAAGATAATTAATACTGAAAAGTCTAATTATCATTAAAGCAAAGAAGATTACAAGCATTTGAGCATTTGTTTTCACAAATCGTAAAGAAAGGAGTAATCCCATCAACAAGCCTGATGGTGATTTCCGCACAAGACAAATAAAGCATAAATCTATACATCATACATAGGAAATCCTTCTGCCCCTGGCACATCCGATTGAACCTTGAGACGTTCCAACTCGACGAGAAGTGGATAATGGGCTTCTTTCTCTTGGACACGGGCTTCATATACCAACTTCTGATTATGCATTTGCTTCTTCAAGTCTTCGATTTGATCCTTGTACTTCTTTTCTAAACCGATGACAACTCTCCTGTTCTTCCATGGAATGGAGAAATCTTCAATTCTAGACCTCTTCTTGATTGAATTAGATGCTTCCCTTTGAAATACTTGAGTCGCGAGCCAACCGATTCTTTGTTTGAGTGACAAGACATTCATCGCTAATGTCTTTTCTTCAAGCAAGCGATGCGAGCACTCTCATAATATCCTTTTGAGACAAGATCCGAACTACCTCTCTAGGATGAAAAGTTGCAGCCCAAGAATGGAAGGCCGGACATCGCTATTCTTGTCTTTGATCCATTGGATGTAGGAAGCATAGTCGGGATATTTCTTGCCAAAGTATTGTCCTCCTTCAAGACGGATGCTTTTCCATGCTTGAACAAACTTAGTCATCATCCCGGTAACATCAGGCACATCATAGTATAGAGTTTCCCGCATAAAACACGCACCAGGAGGTCCCATCAAAGCATAACCCAACTGTCTCAAAGCAAGAGTCGGATTGTAATTGATACCTCCTTTTATGCCCCTGAGAGGGACATTAGGGAAATCTCCGCAACGGATAATAATCTTCTCACTCTCGGTCTTGGACATCTCACGGCGACTCCAGCCAATATCCTGAGACGTGAGACCCATCAATCTCGGAACCCACCTCATGGTATGCTGAGTGTCAACGAAAGCACCGCTTCGAGGAAGAAAACCTTGAAACCAATGGTACAACAATGGTGCACAATAGTTTACAACTCCACCTTTCCCTTTGAAACTTCTGGATTGTGTGGAATGATAAACGTCTCCTAACAAAGTCAGAACAGGATTCCGTTGGATGAAAATGGAGATAGCGTTCATGTCAACAAATTTAGGCTCGTTCGGGAATAAACACATCCCATAGATGCAATAAGCTATAACGGCATTGAAGCTCTTCTAATCCTTCTTGGCAACCTGGAATTACCTTCCCATAGCGTAAAACCCAAATGAAAGCCTTTACGACCCTTGCTTGCGATCATGACACCACGGATTTTTCCAAATGAAGAGCTGGCAACTGATCATCATTTGGCTCTCCATAGAGGCATGAAAAGGCACTTGATGCAAAATAGGAATGTCCAGGATGATAGAATACTCTTCCAATGTAGGCATCAACAAATAATCAGGAAATACAAAGCACCTCAACTCACAATCATAGAATTGGAAAAGGGTTTGGAGCCCGTCTTTCTGGTAATCGGTCAAAGGAGACTTCAACCAAGTCAGAATTCTTCCATAATCCTTGGTAAATGTGACAACATTCTCTGGCGTAAACTTGTTAGCCAGCAAAAGGAGATTTTCAAGAGCAGGAGTGGGAAATTTGTACACTGGATGACGTCTCTGATTGTTCTTCTTTTTAGTATCCATCTTCCAAAACAACCCAACAACTAGACTCAAAGGTTAGAAATCCTGGAAATAAATAAATATGCATGTTAAAAATGTGCAAATTAAATTTTTTTAATGAATGCAATGTTTTGGAACCATGTTTCCCGAGTTAAACCATCAGAATGAAATCTCGATGATATCACAAGGTCTGAAGCTTGTCACCCATTCAAGATATCATGTAGAAACTGAATCTGAATGTCATAGGTTCAAAGGTCCGGCGTCAAACTGGAATCCCATAGAAAATACCATAAAATATCAAGTCACCATAAATAACAAAGTCACCGGCAATAACAAGTCACCAAAAGTCACCAACAATACCTGTAGTAATGATATCCCGCCCCAACTCACAGGGTGATTCTAGACTCAACAGGGGTCCCTAATGATAAATAGAGTCGATGATCCTTTATCGAGTACTCGACACACAACAGGTGGGCTAAAGCAATCAATCAATCTGCTCGAGTTTGGTACTTCATGCCTCCTAACACGCACCACGGGATGCAGGATTCGACATGAACATCCATCTAGCCTATATGTCACTGGCCGGGGTAGTTGGCCTTTTACCTCAAGTAACACCCACCCAAATCAAGAGATCAACCAAGACAAAGCAGAAATTCGACATGTGATATATGAAAGCAGTAAATATGTGTTGGTGTAAGCCCTAGAGGCCAATACCTTATGGTACTTGTATCGAATTACTTATTAATAATAAAAGGCTTTTCTTTATTATGTTTGCTTTTTGAAAATAATAAAGTCCCTAGAATAGTTAGTCTGTTTAATGCAATGTTAAGTGTGACTTAATCATGAGATCCGTTAAACACAAGGACACTATTCTTAAAGTATCCATAATCGAGCTTTATTGTGAAGTAGGATAACATTAAAGCATTGAGATTATTATGAAGATAGACTGATGATCACATCTCATGGATCATGGATAAGGAGTTACCAAGTCTTGACATAGGTATAAATATTAGGAGTAATATTTATACTGGATTGAACCGCTATGAGAATGCTACATAGAATGTTATGCAAAGTGTCATGTTATTCTCATGGTGATAAGTGGTATACCATTCTCGACCGAAACCACTATGGACCCTAGATGTAGAGTCAAGTGCTTTATCGTTGATTAAATGTTATCCGAATCGATGATCATAAAGACAATTGATGGGTACTTCACAAAGCATGTCGAGGGACATGAGTGACCTAGATGGAATTTGTCCATCCCGCGAACGATAAATGTCGAGGGCCCAATATTGAACTAGACAAGGATGACACGTTCTATTCTTTGTGTTCAATATAGACATGAGGGCAAAAGGGTAATTATACACACAAGTATTATCACGTAAAGGTTTTGTCGATCACATGACATTTTCGTGACTGGGTAGCAATGATGTTGCTAGATACCGCCATCGCTTATTATGTTAAATGTGATTTAATATAATTGCCAACATCGCGAAACCTGTGGTCACACACATAAGGACAGATTAATGAGAGATAGTGTAAATAAGGAACATCGTAGGGCACGTGTACTTAAGTGGAATACGGAATGTGGTAAGGTACCACATGCTTAAGGATATATGATACATCATAATGTATGATTTTCGGTGCTTTATTGGGCTTTTAGTTTACGCCTTTATTGGCTTTTTAGCTGAAGCCCACACTGTGGTCTTATAAATAGAACCCTTGTAATGAAGCTTTTCACTTGATGCAAACCAGTCCTGAATCCCCGCCGAGATTTCACGACTCTCTCACCAAAGCTTCCGCTCGGAGCAGCTAGCACCGTTGATCTGAAGCAACCTGTTCGTGTGGACTGAGTAGAGACATTGTTCTTCATCAACGTTCGTGATCGCAACATCAGAAATCCAAATCGCCACAAGAGTTAAAAATACTCTATCACTGACAATGACCATTCGTAAGGATCACAAAGGAAAATTGTTTTCCGCTGCAAATTTTATCGCAATTTTCCTTCAATATGCCACATAGAATGCAATGCAAAGCATACAAAGGATGATGCGATAAAGCGAGTAAATAAACACCCAATAAACATGAAAAAGAAAGCTCGGATCAACTCCTAGATGGACCAGCAAGAGGTCAACTTTCCCCAGCAGAGTCGCCACCTGAAATCACACGGCTGAACCTCCAAATGATATTGGTGTATCAATAGAGTCGCCATTGAACGTCTTTTATCTCACGACGGAGAAAGGAAAACATCGAGTAAACCTGAAGGGAGAAATCGCGGTCCTATGACCGAGAGATCAAGAGAATCTAGGGGGAGTTAGTTACGAGGAGAAGGGATTAGCACCCCACACGCCCGTAGTAATCTACGGTATCCACTTTCTATTTCTAGCTAAAGGGTGTGTTATATCTATCAATGCTTAGTCGATACAATCCATGCAAAAGAAAAGAGAAAATAAAGAAACCACGGGGAAAAGAAGGAAGTATTCACGAATTTTGCTCGATCGAGCCCCGTGACAAGATGCCTACGTATTCCCGCGTGCAATGGGAAAGTCAGAGCGTCGTAGTTCGGCTCACTTGTTTTGGTGGATTTGTGTTTTTTACTTGTGAAAAGGTTTTAAACACAGAGGGAAAAGTGCACGCGAAGGCGAAAAAGTTTGTGTTGGTTGGCTGCTTTTACCTTGAGAAAGGAGTTCAAACCATTATTAAGTGTTTTTGTTTTCAAAGGGAAAAGAAAAGCAAGTTTTAGTTTTAATCACATACAAAGATGCAAAAGAAACTAGCAAAACAAAAGGGAGACTAGCTAAGTGCTAACCCTAGTGTTGTCATGCAAAGGTTGGACCTATCGTTTAGGAACCAAGGGAATCTCTACCTATGTTGACATGCAAAGGATATAAACCCTAATGTCTAGGCTAAAGAAACTGGAAAAAACAAACAAACAAGCACAATCCACAAGTAGAATTGCCCTAAACGGGTCTTTAAATAAACCAGAGGGGTTCCTGAACATGCTCCAACTACGGAAGCCCCATCATGCATCTCTATTCCTACTTCTCATGGAAAAGAAAGTCAGAAAGCCCTACTTCTCATGATATCTAGGAAAGTCAGATGAGAATGCTAAATGGTGTAGAAACTACCGAAGGGATATAGAATCCAAAGAGCACTGCGAGCTAAAGAAATACTCCAGAAAACTTCAAGTACTGCAGCCATGCAATAAGAGTAAACCGGTGATAATTGTTCGAAGCATCAAAACAAGCGGAATACGTGTCGATACGCATCCGAAGTGATAATGCCTGCAAGAACAAGGTTAAATCAAGCCAAACAAGAATGAATGAATGCGCACATGGGTGCACAAACGCAGACACCTGCAAGAAGGGAGTTCGACCCAAAAGACATGCAAAGAATGTACACGTGTGCATATAAACATCGAAGAAATGTGCCGCATGTATATGCAACACAAGCCCCTGCATCAAATAGAGCTCAAACAGTAGCTTGGCATGGCTAGAGTGTTTACTATTTGCTGTTAGAATCGAGAAATAACAGAAAAATGCACCAGCACAGGCCGCGCTAATCCTGCTATACCGCACTAAGCGCGACCCAAACAGAGGCCAGCGTGCTTAGCGTGCCCTGGACCGTGCTAAGCGCGACCTTCAAAAAAGAAGTCAGAGTTTACGCTAGCGCCCCCGTGGCGCCAAGCGACCGCAACCCGCAACCCGCAAAATGTTGTTTTTGGTCCGGTCACCGCTCATGATGTTCTCATGCCAAAGTTCGATCCATACCGCCACGTCCCATAGCGATGAAACTCAAATGAACATGCGAGGAATGCAAATAATCGATAAAACCAATGTTCATGTGAAGAAAAATATGAACATGCGAGGAATGAAAATTGAATCGATAAAACCAATGTTCCGTTGTGAAATTAAATGCATGAACATGCAAGGAATGCAAATCAAAAGGATAATTCCAAGGTTCATTTGTGAAATTAAATGCGTGAACATGCAAGGAATGCGAATCAAAATGATAATTCCAATGTTCATTTATGAAGAGTGCATACGCGAACATGCGAAGAATGCAAGTGAAACTCACAATTCTAATGTTCAAGTGTAAGATAGACGCATGAGCATGCCAAGAATGCAAGTGAAATTCACAAATCTAATGTTCGAGTACAAGAAACAATGCATGAACATGCTAAGGATGCGAGTTATGATAACAATCCTAATGTTCAAGTAAAGAAGCAATGCATGAACATGCTAAGGATGCGAGTTATGATAACAATCCTAATGCTCATGTAAAGAAGCAATGCAAGTGAGTCATGCTATCTAGAGGTGTTGGAAGCTTTCATTCGAACCTAGGTTATGCGTTACCACAAACACTTAGAATGCATATGCAATGGATTCATGCACAATGCACTATGTGCCTAATGATCAAGATGCTTCTATATCTACATGTCGATACTTTTTGAATGCAAATTATGCCTCAAGTCATCATGAATTAATGTAAATCAATCAAACTAAATACTCTCCAATGCATGAGCATGCGATAGATGATGCAAGATGTATGAGTTTGTGGCTTATATGCAAGGAAAACACAAATGCACAAGGATATATGCATGTTATGTACAGAGTCCTCACTCCGACACAAATAAGGCGGTAAAATCCAATTCAAATCAAAGGATTCAAGAGTATAAGTTCAAGAATCAGAATCTACATTGAATTGGCATGCAATTTCAGTATTCAATTTCCAAAAAAGTTGAAATTCAGGAACAGCTTAAAATAAGTGCTTATTTGAACCTAACACTTACTTGAACTTGAAGTTTGAATCAAATTGATGAGGAATTCCTTGTGCTCTTCAAAGAAAATACTAAATCAAGAAATAATCAATGATAATCTTTGAATTAACCTTGAATTTTGAAGGAAGAACTTGAAATCTTCAATGGATAATTGAAGAAGATGAAGGAGAAATCCTTGAATCTTGAAATTGAAGAGAAATCAAGATAAGACTGCTCCTTCCATGTCGATTCGAAAGGGAGAAGGAGAAGAAGATCAAGATTGATCGTAGAGATGTTGCGATGGAAGAAAACCAGAAATCGCAGGGCGCGCTTAGCGTGGTCTCTGGCTGAGACAGATGTTAGACGGAGGTCCGTGGTGGCCCGTGGTGGTTGCTTGAGGAAAGTTGCAGCTTGAACTTTGTTCTTGTATTTTGTGCTCGACTTTTGAGAGAATTAGAGTGTGATTGGTGGTGAAAATTAAGCAAATGATTGTGTTGTTGTGATTTGTGAAGAGGAAAATCTATTTATAGTTTTAGGAATTGGCCTAAGAACTATAGTCAAGCCTAATCATGATTATGCAAATAATTCGTAATTAATCTAAACAACCAAATCCATGCTAAATTTGAGCTGAATATAAACGAAAAGTGTCTGAAACGTGATTTTGCTTGAGTGAATCAAAATTCCGACTTGATATGGTGAACGGTCAAGGAAATAAGAATTTTTGAAGCTTCAGCATCAATTTAGAACAACTGACACATGCAGAATTTCATTTGCGCTCCTCCGAGAAAATGCCTCGAACGAGGGTCTTCTAATCAAAATTTGCAAATGAGCATCTCTGAGACAATAGAAGCTAACAAAATTTGTGAACTTTCGGCACCGGTCCCATCTTGTTTCGATGAAAATTGAGTATGATATGATTTTTCAAACTTCGCGTGACGATGAAAATTGCTCTGATCACCAAAATCAACCTCGAGAGTACACCTGGTACCGAACAGCGAGGAATCAGCTCCCGAGTTGCAAATGAAAGTTGTAGAGGACTTTGATACGGAATTTTAGCAATCGGTCTCGCTCAGTTTCGAGTTTCCAACTGGGAGATAAACACTGTTTAGTGGGCAGAATGCACGGTTCAGCACTAAAATTCGGCTTGATCCACTGGAGGAAATAATTCCTTCGAGATTCTTCCTCACAAAATCTGCTCCCGACTTTCAAACGAAAGTTGTAGACAATAATGAGAAGGAAATTCTAGTCGAAAACCAACAGAAAATACCCAAGGAAATGGGAGATACGCCCTCTGGAGTACCCAATGTGCGCCGAGAACCCGAAATCCATTTTATTGAGAAATAAGCGAGTAAACTCTCTTTTTTTGGCCATTTGGAATACCTTGAACATGGTAACCTAATGATGAATGCTTATGCATGTGACTACATGTATGCTTTATTAAATTGAATTATAATCTAGAGATGCGGAAAAGAAGAGGGTAAATTTTGGGGTACAACACAAACACTTGAACGTATGCAGACAAAGATGTTTTATAATGAAATTCCTAAAATGCAATGCATATGTCTGTCTCGATGTTTTTTAAAAATAAAAAAAATAGTAAAACAAGATTTGTAAGAATGTGATATCAACTCAGGATTTATGATAAACCTTAAAGGAGTCGATACCTTTAGTAACAAGATGCTTTCGAACCAACCATGCTTCAATTAGGACTTTTAACTATAACGCTTGGTTCACAATTTAAGAAACAAAGGATAACAGCTTGAAATTTATTTGTACCCAACCCAATCTCCATGATGTTCTCCATTCCTATGTTCAGTTAACTATGCAGTTAAAATCCAAAAGAATTTGGAATTGTAACACTGACATTTACGATGGTTCAGAAACCAAAAGTTAAGGCAGTCATCATTTTTTTGTAAAATTTTTCTTTTGTTGAGGGTTTGTAGTGACCTCTTTTTGACTTTGTTATCCATAACTTTTTCCTGAACTGTTTATTTTGAGCTTACAGTAAGCGGGATGTCTAAATTTTTACTAAGTCTCCTTCATAGGTTTTGACTTATCGGGCTTTTCTTTTGATAGATATTAATTGTCTGACTTAATGATTATAGGGAGCCATCATTAATTGTGTACAAAAGAACAAACATCATAGTTGAGTTAACTGAGGAACTACCCTGCCCCAGATTATGATTAAGGGTTTTAATTTTGCATGAGAAAGAAAACTCCTACTTCTTAGGCACAAAGGGTTGACTAGGGATTAACTTCCTTATATCTCCATTGATTAGGAATTGAAACAATGCCTGTACACCGTCAGCATAGTCTGTTCAAAAGCATATTATATGAAATTATGGTATTGTCTTCGTCATCCTCCCTCTAAAGGCTTACAGCTTTAACAAGAGTCAGATATCACGATAAGTAATAAGAAACACAGTTTGAATATAGTGAAACAAATGGATAAATTCAAGACACACATATGCAATGCATTAATGATTAACATCAAAACAAATAAAGTCTGTCATAAGACAACTGTTTAAACAAAAATAGAAATTGTAACTGAAGGTAAAACTGATGATCTAAAAGCCATCCTTCTAGATATTCATAACATTAGCCTTATAAGGTTCTTTAGGCGGGCCGAAATCAATGATTAGGCATTCCTATCGTGATTAGGCATGGGTGCAATAATCACATTTGGAGTCTCAACATGAGGGTCAAATTCAATCTCCTGAGCTTCAATCATATCTTGAATCTTGTTCTTTATAGCCCAACAGTTGTTTGTGTCATGTCCAGGGCTATTATAATGGTATGCACACCTTGCATTGGGATTGTATTTAGGAGATGATGTGTTAACATACTGAGGAGGGTCCCTTAAAGTAATCAGCTTCGTCTTCAACATATGTTGCAATGCCTAATCTAATTGATCGATCCTTGTTCTTCTTGGAAAGTTTTGTCACGTATTTTTTGAGTTTCGAGTGGATTGGAGATCGAATCGTCAGATTGATGGTGATCATCTTTATCACAACGCCGCATAACATCGCTTCTTCTTCCCACCAAAATACTTTTCACAACACTTGAAGATGCCTCGACTGAATCTTCCCACTCTTGATTCCAACTTCATACGCCTCCTATTAATATCTCCAGAACTGGGTGAAGAATTTCCAATCGATGATTGAAAATGGTCTTGTTAACGTCATGAACATATCAACCAATTCCTTAATAGACAAGGGAGGTTGAACTCTTCCCGCTAGATCTCTCTACTGGGCATACTCTTTGAACTTGTCCTCACGACCCATGACATACTTTGTAATCGTGATACGGTCGGTTCCAATTCAAGATTGTACCGATACGACATCGCCGATAACACTAATTTATATAACATATTTGACTTAATTTTCATGGATAATGTTACTATTTTTATTTAATTATATTATTTTATTTCAGACACGTTGGTATTTCTTTTGTTTCGTATTTGTATTAAATAAAGAATCAATTGAGCAAAGAAATAAAATTGAGGAAAAATCGGATTAAAAAGCCAAAGAAATGAAGCAAAGGGGTGATATAGAAAAAAGGAGGAGTTAAGAAGAAAGAAATAACTATAAGACTAAGCCCTGAAGAGCACAGCCCAATGAAGTTCACCACAGGTGACGATCACAGCCTTAACGCATACTGTTTGAGAAACTAAGTCCGTCACACAACTGCCACGACCGTAACGCGCTATATTTCAACCTTCCTCACATCATGGAGGCGCCCGCCTCCCACTCAGGGCCCACCACCTTCAGTTTATGAGACCCACGTCTCATGATGCTATATGATGTGAGACCCACGTCTCACACTTCTTCTCTTAGGCGTCCGTCCCATGTATAGTCCCACGCTCGCGCTTACACACGATCACCACTAGTTTTCATACGAGATTGAGAAGGCTACCAAGTGAAGCTATAAATACAAGTTCAAGCTTCGTAGAAGGGGCATTCTTACCGAACAATCGCTTTTCTTTATTCGCATTTTTATTTTCTTTTCGCTTTTGTACTTTTATTTTATTTTTCCATTTCGCTTTTTTAGTTTTGATCTCCTTTTAGTTCTAAGTTGTTATAATTTTCTCACGACAATTTCTACACCGGAAATTGTTGTATTTTCAACGATCTAACTCACGTTAGATCTAGTGCTTTTATTTTCTTGTCGATTTTCTTTTCGATTCAAGAAGTCTCCTAGCGATCCAAATTGACTTGTGGTGGAATGTTTGTTTATTTCAAGAACAAGATTATTCCAAGATTCTTATTTTCGTGTTTTTAATATAATTATTTTATTTTATTTTGAATATTGTTGCTTGATATTTATTTATTTGATTATGGAAATGTTTAAATATATTGAACCTTATTATTTATGCATGTCCGAATTAATAAATATGTCCGGCTAAACCGAGTAGGTGTCGGTGTGTAATAGTAGTAATAGTAGGAATTAAATTGTTCTTAAGCTAAAATATTAATTAACTTAATTTCTGGTTATGACGTTTTGTAATTAAAATCAATCTTTTCGTTACAAAAGTAAGAGAAGTAGAATAGGTTAGGATCGAGACCACGAAAGTGTGAGGTTTTAACCGGATAGCTAAAGTTAGGCATTCGATTTAAATACACCGAGAGCGCTTTAAAACGAATTAGAATTTATTAAGTTTCCAAAGAATATTTTCTAAACACTTATGGCCTAGCGAAAGCAGGCATAGGGCTTTAGGAGTATAATCCGAGATAAGGCCATGAAAGTGTGATTTGAGGGTTTTTAAACTGATAATTTCTACAGAACAATTAAGTTAACCATCTTTATACGCTTAGGTTCAATTTAATCCGCTTAGGTTCACTACCTTACGTACCAATATCCGTTTATTTATATTTTTCCTTAACCATTATCTTAAAGACTTATCCGCTTTAGTCAGATATCGAACTTAGGATAACAATAGATTGATTTATAGTCTCGTGGGTTTGATATCTTTTAAACCACGCGATAGGATCGTGCACTTGCAGCCTCCGATTAATGACGATAAAGTCGCGATCAAGTTTTTGGCGCTTGTTTCGGAGACTATTTAAGGCGGTATTGTAACTGTGTTACACCGTATGACTAAGGCACCTTTACCTTATTTACTATGTATAAGCCAAATTTTTCCTACGCCCATTATCAGTATTTTGAGGAATCACAAGAATACCATAGATCCAACCTTGAAATACTGATGGAAGATTTCAATGCTTCACAAACCTACTCTTACCCAAATTACCTCCAAAACTACCAATCCCCACATTTTGAGGAACCACAAGAAACTTATAATTTCAACCAAACTTATCCTCAACCCAATCCTCTCTACAATTGTCACGCCCAATATTTTGAAGAATCACCAAAACCATATAAATCTGACCTCAAAATATTAATGGAAAACTTTAATGAAACATCTAGGATGATAGAACATTTTGGGGAAACACAAAAGGAGACTCTAACTCACTTTCAAGACTCTGAAGAATCGCAAGATTTTAACTTAGAAACATCAATGGAGGATTCAGATGAGATGATAACTAACTCTAGGTTAGAGTCTATGATTGAGCACTTTGTAGAGACACAAACTATCCAAAATGAAGAGGTAAGAAAACAAAGTCTTCAAAATAATGAAACCCTTAGCCAATTAACCACTGTAGTTGAGTCCCTCACGACTCACAACATGGCCTTAGAAACTCAAATCTCCCAACTTAAACAAAACCTTCTAGGACCATTCCCCAAAGAAGATGTGGATGTTGAAACAACCATTATAGAAAAACTATTTGAAAATCTAGAGAGTGATGATGAGTTTGAAGAGAGTGATATTGCGACCGAGGAAAGTTCTGACGAGAAAATAGTGGAGATTGAGAAAAATTCACCAACACTGTTCGAAAAGGAGGTTGTAAAAGAGGTAGAGAAGGAAGCACCTATTGTAAGCCCAAATCACTACATCCCACTGATTTCTGTCCCGAAAATTTTTATGGAAACTCTGGTAGACTCACAATTTAAAATGTATGTTGCGGTATTGAAAAATATCCACACTAATGCACCACTGTTTGAAGTCTTGCCTAAAAAGCAAAAATTAGAGGACCATAAAATTAAGGATATAATTACTGTTAAGAGGGTAAGGTTAACTTATGAGGTGATGGATGAAATCACTAAGCCCAAATTTGAAAAGCTTATACTTAGGATAGATCCAGAACCACCACCCCAATTTCGAAAGAATGAACCACCCTACAAACGTAAGAAGAAAAGGTGAGGGATATGTGAGATGGCTTGATAAGTGGCCATGGAAAATCAACGAGTAATCATTCAAATTTTAAATTTCTTTCTTTTTCGTATTTTCATTTTTCTATTTTATGTTAAATTTTAAACTTTTACTCGATTATCGGTTGCACCCTCTTCTACTGACACGTTTGAACTACTTCCCCGTAATACCGATAATTATACTCAATTAAATAATTCGCGCTAATATTTATAATTATAATTGAGTATTGTTTTAATTATCGTATCTTTCCGTCTCCTACCGGTATACTAAATCAATATTTCCCAATATTTATCATACCAATTATAATGCATTATATATACTAGTATTATATATATATAAATCCTATTGTTTAAAAGTTTAAATTATCTATATTATATATATATATACTTGTATGTAGTATGTTTGCATGTGGAACATCTGAAAAGCTACCCTGTGCTAGTATTACTGCATTGATCACTGTAATTACTAGAAACGCATGCCTTCTGAATTTTGTAACGCATGCAATTAAGATTCCCTGCTTCTGCAATTCGTGCCATGCATGCTGCCTGGGGACGCTCGCCTCGATTCATGCTCCTAATCAGAGACGGTCGCCTCTGGCCTTGTAAGATTCCCCACTCCTTGAGACGGGCGCCTCCGTCCCTATCTTCCTCTTGGAGACGCACGTCTCCATCATCAAAGCAGCATGTGAATAGGCATGAGACGCACGCCTCCATGTATGCCCTCTTTATCGAGACGAACGTCCCCTTGTGCTTCTCCCATTGTCTCGTTTTCTGTCTCTTTGACTTTGACGTTTCGTCCGTTTCTTTCCCTTCTATAATTCTCATTCAACCATTCCATTAATCAAAATATTCTTCTTTTCATTTTCCCACCATAAAACTCATTCAAACTCTTCCCTCTACATTTCCCAACATATTATAATTATCATTTATTCTTCTTAAATCATACCACTATAAATACTCTTCCACATTTCTTCTCATTTCACATCCTTCCATCTACTTCTCATACACTTTCTCTCACCCATTTCATTTTCTCCCATTTTAACCTTCACTTCCTTCTTTTCAATGGCTCCACGAAACACTCAACGAGTGATCACCCCCCTCCTTTCTGATTTCTCCTGGTTTTATCGCATTGAGGACAATGCTCATTTTAAGTTTAGGGGAGTCGGAACATTTCTTAGTTCGTTTTTATTTTCTTTGCTCTATTTAGTATTTCCTTTTGTTTTTCCATGTATTGTAAATTTCCATTCAATAAAATATATGTTTATGTAATTTTAGTCTTTTATGTAAAATTCTCATGCTTATCCGAATTCCTCCATTTTCTTGAGCCATAACGAAAAAATTAAAACGCATATATTGACATACTCAACTAGTATTAAGGTTGCTTATTTTTATAAATAAGAACTCGAGCGCAACTAAAGCAAAATCGTTATCGTCCTAACACTTCAAAACCCCAATGCGTAAGATTGATTTAAGTACTTATTATACCAACACCTTAAGACTTAGTTTTAAAGTAATCCCGAGTAGTTTATAAAAGCAGTGGCACCGCCTTAAACGACAAACTACGTGGAGAATAGATGAATATAAGTGATTGATCAAGAGTTTTTAAGAGAAATTTTTATCAGATGATGCACTTATTAAGTTAGATGGTCCTTACCAGATCATTTAATCCAACAGTTGCGGAAACTATAAATCTTTATGCAAATAAACCATTATGAATTGGTTCAGTGGTTCCTGGTGCTGAACTTGGTAGGGCGGACGATGGTCCGATCCCCCGCAATTTGTAATTGGATAAAGGAGTACCAAATATAAGTACCAGAACTCCTAGCTGGATTATAAAGATCAAAGTCACTAACCGGTTACTCCACTATGTGCGTGTAAGGTAAAGGGCTTAATGTGATTGCACCAGAATGAAAACGGGTGAAACGAAACGAAAGTATTAGGTCGAGCTATAATACATGACTTAAATTGGTCTGCATAAATGGGATTATCTAGTGTTTTACGGTAATTTTGGTGTCAAAGTCTAAACTTGAGTTATCCAACAAAGAAGTGAATTGCAACCAAGTACGAATTGAATTGTGTTTTATATCCGCTTTGACTTATGCTTAAATGAATTTTCATTTTTACTTTTTGCTTGAGAACAAGCAAAGGTTTAAGTATAAGGGAGTTTGATAACACGTATTTATATAACATATTTGACTTAATTTTCATGGATAATGTTACTATTTTTATTTAATTATATTATTTTATTTCCAGACACGCTGGTATTTCTTTTGTTTCGTGTATTTGTATTAAATAAAGAATCAATTGAGCAAAGAAATAAAATTGAGGAAAAATCGGATTAAAAAGCCAAAGAAATGAAGCGAAGGGGTGATATAGAAAAAAGGAGGAGTTAAGAAGAAAGAAATAATTATAAGACTAAGCCTGTAAGAGCAAAGCCCAATGAAGTTCAGTTAAGGACGACCAGGACGACCGTCACGTACCGTGACGACTGTCACGTGTCGTTGAGAAACTAAGTCCGACACAACCGCCACGACCGTAATGCGCTATATTTCAACCTTCCTCACATGGAGGCGCCCGCCCCACTCAGGCCCACCACTTCGCTTATGAGACCCACGCCTCATGATGTTTTATGATGTGAGACCCACGCCTCACACTTCTTTCTTAGGCGATGTCCCATGTATAGTCCCATCGCTCGCGCTTTACACACGATCACCACTAGTTTTCATACGAGATTGGAGAAGGCAGCTACCAAGTGAAGCTATAAATACAAGTTCAAGCTTCGTAAGGGTCGGCATTCTTACCGAACAATCGCTTTTCTTTATTCGCATTTTTATTTTCTTTCGCTTTGTACTTTTATTTTATTTTTCCATTTCAGCTTTTTTTAGTTTTGATCTCCTTTTAGTTCTAAGTTGTTATAATTTTCTCACGACAATTTCTACACCGAAATTATTGTGTATTTTTCAACGATCTAACCTTACGTTAGATCTAGTACTTTTATTTTCTTGTCGATTTTCTTTTCGATTCAAGAAGTCTCCAAGCATCCAAACCGACTTGTGGTGGAATGTTCGCTTATTTCAAGAACAAGATTATTCCAAAGATTCTTATTTTCGTGTTTTAATATAATTATTTTATTTTATTTTGAATATTGTTGCTTGATATTTATTTATTTGATTATGGAAATGTTTAAATATATTGAACCTTATTATTTATGCATGTCCGAATTAATAAATATGTCCGGCTAAACCGAGTAGGTATCGGTGTGTAATAGTAAGAGTGGGAATTAAATTGTTCTTAAGCTAAAATCTTAATTAACTTAATTTGTGGTTATGACTTTTTGTAATTAAAATCAATCTTTTTGTTACAAAAGTAAGAGAAGTAGAATAGGTTAGGATCGAGACCACGAAAGTGTGAGGTTTTAACCGGATAGTTAAAGTTAGGCATTCGATTTAAATACAATGAGCGCTTTTAAAACGAATTAGAATTTATTAAGTTTCCAAAGAATATTTTCTAAACATTTATGGGCTAGCGAAAGCAGGCATAGGGCTTTAGGAGTATAATCCGAGATAAGACCACGAAAGTGTGAGTTGAGGATTTTTAAACTGATAATTTCTACTAACAATTAAGTTAACCATCTTTATACGCTTAGTTTCAATTTAATCTACTTAGGTTCACTACCCACGCATCGATATCCATTTTATTTATATTTTCCTTAACCATTATCTAAAAGAATTATCCGCCTTTAGTCAGATACCGTAACTTAGGATAACAATAGATCGATTTATAGTCTCGTGGGTTCGATATCTTTTAAAACTACGCGATAGACTCGTGCACTTGCGCCTCCCGCTTATGACGATAAATTCGCGATCAACCGCCATAGAAAGCCTTCGTGGAACAACCGACGAAAATCAAAGAAATGAAATCAATGAAGTCGCCATCGAATGTTTTTATCCCTCCGAAAGGGAAAGGTAAACATCGAGTAAACCTGAAACGGAGAAATCACGGTCTTGCAACCGAGAGATCGGGTAAGGTAGTCTGTTACGTGAGGGAAGGTATTAGCACCCCACACGTCCGTAGTACTCTATGGTATCCTCTTTACTTTCTATCTAATGTGTAAAGGTCTAACTATATCTGTATATGAGGTATAATGCATGCAAAAAGAAATGAAAAATAAAGAAATAAAAAAAGAATAAAAGAAAGAAAACAAGGGGAAAATAAAATAATTACAAAGGTTGCTCGATCAACCCCGCGACAGGATGCCTACATATTCCCTCGTGCAATGGGAAAGTCAGAGTGTCGTAGTTCGGCTCACATATTTTGGTTGGTTTTTGTTTTTTAGTTTAGAAGACGAGACAACAAACAACGATGATGAAACACCTCCATGAAGACGAAACATCAACTACAGACGGGACGATGAAACATCAACAAAGGACGGGATGACGAAACATCAGCAGATGAGGACGATGGAACGTCAGCAACAGAAGGGACGACGAAACGTCAGCAACAGAGGGGACGACAGAACGTCCTAAGACACTACGTGATTTGGTTTGTATCTTTTATTTTGGAGAAAAGTTTCAATATTATTAGGATGTCTTAATACACTTGACAAAACAAAATTTTAATTTTAAGGATGCAAAAGGATAAAGGTAAAATAGCTAGTTGAAGATAACTTATTTCTAATCCTAATTATTATCATACAAATTTGTTCCTAAGTTATGAGTATGAACAAGGGGGACTACTTATTAACTACCTAATGTTGACGTGCATGGATACTTAACCTAATGTCTAAACTCGACAACTAACCTAATCGAGTGATCATAAAGGAAAACTATAAAATCAATCATCTTGGTTAAAAAACCAAATGAGAAGAGGGGAAGAAGCAAACAAAGTGCTTTGGCTAAAGCACACAAACAAAACACCAACAAAAGGCAAAGAAAGAAGAGAAGAAGATGAAGTGGAAACATATAAGTGAATAGTCATGCAAGGTATCATGTGAAGTGAGGTCAGTAGACACAACATACATATATAGGATTTATACAAACCATAAACAAACATCAAACATCAACTATAAAAACATACACGCGAAGTTAGTACACAAACTTGACGAAAACTAGCCCTAGAAGCATATAGAATGCAAATTGTGTGAGATTTTAAGAATAGATGAGATAAAGAAATAATTAGAATGTAAAATGACACAAAATTCAGTATCTAACATGTAATAAATCACTTACATCATGTAAACAAATCCACAAAAATTTGCAAACAAAATTTACAAGAGTGCAAACATGCAACAAATGTGTGTGGTGAAGTGAATACAAGTGTTTGACATACTTAGCATATGAAGAGAGTGTCAAGATGAAGTGATTACAATAGAAACATAATATAAAATAATTCACAATCAAATCACAAAGAAAATATCACAAGGATGCAATCACAACACTAGTACAAAAACTAGTCGAAACTTTGACCTAGAAAGCATTTACAAGTCAAAAGAAGCCAAGATAAAGAATAGATGAAAGGAAATGAACCATTAAATGTTAGGAGACATTCAATAAAGTATAAAATTCACTAATACATCAATAAAAGCATACAAGCATGCATAAGAAAAATTCACAAACCAATCACTTAAGAAGAACAAAATCAATCCACGGGCAAAGGTGGGGTGCGTGTGTGTACTTGTGCTAAGTGTCACATAAGAGTGAGATCATAAGCAACACATAATTATGCAAGACTCATATTAAAAACCATCAAGTTATAATAACAAGTCAAAACTTTGACCTAAAATGCATCTAAGAGCCAAATGAAGCATAGTAGTGCATAAATGAAGAGAAGTGAACTTTTATAAAATAACAAGATATGAAATTCAGTATCTATCATGTTAATAACACATTCACATCATATACACAATCATCATGAAGATTCACAAACAACTTATCATAAGAAAGCACACACATGTATCCCAAAAATATGTGATGAAGTGTGTGCAAATGTGCACTTGTGTGAACATGCTTCAAGGTGTCATATGAGAGTGAAGTTAGAAGCTAAACACATTTAGGTAAAACTCATGCATAGAAAAAAAATCAAATAGCAAGTATCACCACCACTAATAACACAAAAGCTTAGTAAAGGATGAAGTCAACATTTAACCCTAAAGTCAACTTAAGCAAGTCTACAAGTCAACAAGTAAGACATGGTCAAGAAACAAAGTAAAGATATGATAATATGCACAACTTCAGTAGCTTAAGCAACATAAGCCTGACAATAAAACAAACCACATTCAAAACTCATGCACAAAACATTCAAACAAGTTTGGTCAAAACTAACACATGCAAGCACAAACAAGCCTCTAAAGGCAAAGAAAACATAAACCAAGAACCTATGAATAGAGGTTAAGGCTAAAAATGGTTAGAACATGCAAGTTCAATAGCATAATAGCTAATAAAAACACAACCAAAGGAATATTAAACAAAAGTGAAGGCTTGCACTTAAAAGCACACAAAACTAGGGTTTGAAAACATCAAAGCTAGTCCAATTCAAAGCATTAGATAAAAATCAAACAAAATGGTCTTAATTGAATAATTAAGGAATGTGTGACTTGTATAATAGTTTAACTCAATATTAGGTTCATGAGAAACAAATGTAGAATACAATACTCAATACACAAAACAAGTCACCTAATTGATAATCAACATCATGAAAGATGGAAAAAACACTTGTCTAAAATCAATGGTGCATGATATAAATAAAGTGTGGAAATAAGATTTAATACCTATAGTTCCTAGGAAGTGGTATATCCCTATTATAGGTATCTATCATGAGCTTATAAGAACCCAAGCAATGCTACTAATCTAAGATGCTAAAGTGTCATGACAATTTACAAATTTAGTCCCTTATGCATAAAGGCATACATGATCAAATTGTATTAAAAGTAAGGTTCTTAAATGCTATAGGATGAAACCAACATCAAGATACCTCAAGAGGACAAATATCATAAGATCAAGATTCAAAATTTAAAGAAAAAGAGAATCAAGACTACAGGGTAGCCAATTTAGCTTCAAAGAAGAGACCAAGATGAAGTGACAATGGAATGCCATTCATGGGTTCATAGGAGCATCAAATTATAACAAATAAAACTTTCAAGATCAAAATTAAAATGAATCATGAACCAAGTTGCTTCACATAAGGTATTAAAGGTGGTGCACAAGAGCTAACTCCTAAACCTTGATCATGAGCAATAATCAAACAAAATTGAAGAAGAAAGTATGTTTATGGGAAGTGAATTGTTCATTGATGAACTCAAATCCCTAAATCATAAATGAGGATGAAAAGAAAAGAGAAATTGATTCCCCAAGGGTTGAATAAATGCATTCCAATAGACCTCTAAGTCAAAATAAATACCAATGCATCTATGGAAGAGATACTTGGTTCAAAAATAGTAACAAGACTATCAAAATAAAAATATCACAACATTCTTAAGACAATTAAAAGTCATAAACAACAAACACAACTCAAAATTTGCAAAGTTCAAGTAGAGAATGAAAATGCATAAGCAAGCAATGTTCACAAAATGATCAAACTAGAAACCCTAATTTAGCAATGTTGGAAAAAATATCAAATCAAGGCATAAAATCTAAACAAAATTAGTTCTAGAATCCTAAGGGAGCATACAACCCTAATCTAATCAAAAGTTGACTTGAAAATCAAGGGAAGTTAGCATATGAACCCTAACTTGAGGCCTAAGCAACCTTTACGGCATAATTGATCAAATTAAATCCAAAATTCCAAACAAATATGATCCATTCAATTAAAATTCAAATCAAAATTCAAACATGAAGACATGAACCTCCAAAGGTCAGTGTTCGCGGTCAAAAGTTACGAACGAGGGAATCGAATCGATTGAATCTCCATCAAAACGACTCTTTTTGATTTTTTGTTTAAAATATGTCAGAAGCACCAAGCTTTATTGTTTCCAAACAAGAAAGAAAATGGAAAAGGAAAGCTTAAATACCCTAAATAAGATATGCGATGCGACTAACGTGAACTAGAGGCAACGATTGGGAGAGACCAGGTAAGAGGATTGGTTATATAAACGGAAGGTGTTAGCACCCTATATATCTATAGTTTTCTATAGCAACTTTTTATGCATTTTGTGTGTTTTATTTTCTATGCTATTTTGGGAAAGTTTGGGATTTAAGAAGGGTAGGTTAGGTGAACCTAAGTTTATTTATTATTATGCTCGCAAAGATCATTGGGATCCTCTACATACATATTCTCTAGAAGGAATCAAAGCATCTGTAGCTCGGATCTAAGGGAACTAAGGTTTGTTTGGTTTGAGGGAGAAAGAAGTATGCTCGCCAAGGATGAGACCTTGTGCCTATGTATTCTCAAAAGGAGGTTGAGAAATTCAGAGCAATCGTAGTTCCCACTTATGTGCTAGTGGAATCAAAGATATTAAGAAACAACGACAAGTGTCATCTTAATGAAAAATATATCTAATCTATTTCATCACATACATTTTTGAAAATTTGATTTGATTGTTTGAATATTTCATTGTAAGTATTGGGTGTTTTGCTTGAGTGTACAAGCGTTACCACTTACAATTAAGAAAGATGTTTGAAAATGTTTGAATCTTTCATTGTAAGCATTGGGAATTTTTCTTGAGTGTACAAGTGTTGCCACTTACAAGTTAAGAAAGATGTTTTGTTTTGAAAAAGTGTTTATTTTGAAAAATGTTTTGAAAAATGTTTGATTTGTATGATGCTATAGATGAGATACTTCTTCCATAGAGATGATTCATGTCTTATCTCTAAGGAGAAATGATTTATTATTGATTGGGGATTCTTTTAAGAAGCCAGGTCCTTGTATTGTAAGCCCAAGAGGAGGCTATCCGAGGGACATCAAGGGTCCTTGTATTGGAGCCCAAAAGGAGGCTTTCTCGAGGGACATCGAGGGTCCTTGTATTGTGAGCCCAAGAGAAGGCTATAGGTATGGCTGGATTGGCTTTAAGAGTGATTTCACCGAAACCATACTCTTAGGGTTCAATCCTAGCAAGGTGATTCTTTGTATTGGAAGCCCATAGAGGTCATAGAGATTTCCGTGTCTCTTTCTTGTATGAGGCCCAAGAGAAGGCTAAACTCAACGAGGGAGTTCTTTTGTACGAAGCCCAAGAGGAGGCTACCTTTAAGGAGAGTCTTTGTACGAAGCCCAAGAGGAGGCTAACTCAACAAGTGAGATCTTTTGTATGAAGCCCAAGAGGAGGCTATGGAGAACCTAGTTGTTATACTAGTTGTAATGACATAAATAAACATGAACAAGTATATGAAGAAGTATATATGACAAAGTGTGTGTGTGTGTGTGTGTGTGCATTCATAAGAGTTTATGAAGGAAATATATAAACAAGTGTAACACGAGCAAATAAAAGCTAGTGTAACTGGATATATACAGGAGAGTGAAAGCAAATATATAAATAAGTGTTTAAAAACAACCGGATAAGCTAGTATACTTAAATATATACAAGGAGTGAGACTTACACCTTAGGAGGCCCTACTGTTTAAGAGCAATACCCGGAATAATGTCCTCTTAATACTTGAAATGCAAAAAGTTGAATATGTAAAATGAATTAAATATGTACACAAAGGGTGGATATGGACAAGGAAACTAAGTATGTACACAGAGGGTTGGGACTTACACTGTAAGGGAGGCCCGTGATCAATTTGATTTTGAGTTCAAAGAGTTTTGAAGAAAAAACCTAGTTTGGTTTGTATTTTCAAAGATTAATCGAATCGATCATGGAACAAAGGTGCGTAAGTCAATTAAATGTTTTTGAAAGTTTTGAAAAGGTTTGAAAAGTGAAATGTATTCACAAGAAGTTTTGAAAAAGATTTAGGTTTGAAAATCAAGAAGAAAACATTTTTGAAAAGTATTTAAAAATACTTAAAAACGTCTATTTTAAACCTAATAAAAAATATATCAAAAGAAAATATTTTTTGGCATTTTTTGACATAATCATAAAATAGATATATTAAATGACAAGTGTGCAAAAAATTATCTCAAAATGAGAAGTTTTGATTAGTTTTTGAAAATGTTGAAGTTTGATAAAAATATGAAGAAAACTAGTGATAATAATTTGATTTTGGTCTTGGAGAGGTTTGAAATCAGGACCTTAATCTCAAAGGTGAAAAGATTAACCACTGGGCCACACGCGTGGCTTGTTATTAACATGCCTTCAGAATATTATATTTGAAAATAAGTTGGTGAAATAGTTTGAAAAAGTGTTGAAAATGAGAAAAGAGTGAAAAGTTGAAAAACAAAGGTTCTGGGGTTCGAACCCCAAACCTTGGGCAAGGAATGACATGAAAGCGCGCTTCTACCACGGGTGACTATACATCCATTAATTAAACAAAAAGCATATGTATATATTATAAAATAGATATTTGAATTTTTGAAAACGTAAAACGCATGCACTCCATCTTCTTCTTAAGCTCATAGATACCTATCTCCTTCGCTTTTTGATAAAATTTGATGAAGTAAAATGAAGCTTGCTCGATTTTTACCCAAGAACATGATGATGACAATTAATTTCATTTAATTTAAGCATATGATGACTGAATTCAAAGAGAACAGATGAACCCTAATTTTAAAATTGATCATGAAATCGTGTTTGTGCAACAAATCATGCAATTGATTGAGGGTTTATGATCCTCATAAGTGAAGAAACATGATGGTCAAGAAAAATTTGGACTGGAATGCAAGAATCATAGAGTTCATAGTTCGAGCACTTACCTCTTCAAGTGAGAATCTAATTCTTCGAATGAGGTGTTACAGAGCTAGTTTGATGATCTAGATAGCTTTCTGGACCTTCAAGGATCGTGTTTGAATGCTTACCTTGTTTGAGATGGATGGAACTTGCTACCCAAGTCCAAATACAGCTCGAGCAAGTTGAAGATGATGGTGGTGATTCTGGAGTTCCAGAAGTGATTCAAGGGATTGGATCATTTATATGTGGTATACGGATGATGTTTGAAGTGATAAATTGGAGTTTGCAAGAGTGGATTTTGATTTTACAAGTTAAGGCTCAAAACTTGCACAAATGGAGTTTTGTAAGGAAACTGACTTTTGGCTTATTTTGTGATGGTTTAAAGTGATGAACAACTTCTAAATGATGTTTTAGAAGAAGTTTGGAGGACACCTTTGGTTAGAACTTTCCAGATTTGAAAGTTGGAATTCTAACCTCTTTGAAAATGAGAAAACTTGCAAATGAAGAAAGAAGTGAGAAAACAAGTTTATGATTGTTTTGGTGTGTTTTTGAAGTGATAAAATACTCCTATTTATAGGCCAAGAGATTTGGAGAGCAAGGAAAAGATAAGCTTTGTGATTTTGCAACTTGGAGCTTAAGGAATAAGAAAGGAATCTTCACATTAAATGTACATGGAATATTTTCTAAACCATGGTTAAATCACTCATGTGATTCTATCCTTCTTTAATCATTGGATTTGGATATTTTTTAATGAAAACCTATCCCTTGGTGATGACAAGGCTTCTAGAAGGGAAAGAGATAAGTTTTGGCAAAAACTTGGTGAAAATGACCTATAATTTCATGTTTATGGACCAATATGTTCTAATTTCAAAACCCTAGCTACACAAAATATGTTTTCATGTTCTTGGATATTTTGGAAATCTTGAACAAGACCTACAACTTTCATGTTGAAAGTTTCTCTTGAATCAAAATGAATCTAGGTGAAAATGGCCATGAAGATGATGAAAAAGTGATAAAACACTTGAAATTTTTTCTAAAAGTGTTAGAAAATTTTCAAATTTTGACATTTTGTTGACTTTTTCGCACATTTTGATTTTTATGATCATGATGGATACTTTGAAATGATTTGATGATAGAAAAAATTTGAATTTCAAAAGTAAGTTGACCAAAAGTCAAAGTTTGACTAATCCGAAGATTGACTTTTTGTCGATGATTCGTAATTCTCCGATGATCAACCATGGCATTTGAGATGTTTTGAATCAAGAAATTAGGTCAATATATTGCATTGATGATTTTTATATCATTCTCCAAGCAATTAGGTCATTCACTGAGCAAAAGTCAATGATACACCATCCTCGATCAAAATCCTAATTTGGTCGATTCAAGATAGATCTTGAGGAAATGATGGGAATTTGAATATCAAATGTTGATGATTGATGAAGATAGATCATTAGAAGTGAGTGAAGACTCAAACCATAATTTTATAATATCTTGATTTGATGAAAGATTTTGATTCAAACCCTAATTTGGCTCAAGGAGCACACACAAGCTAATTAGTTTCGAATTGTCACCGATGCAATGATGCATATGTGAATGATATGAAATGGTATCTTAGGTCAAAAATTGGGTATGACAGATGCCCCTATTTAAGTTTCTTTAACTGAGATATGAAGATGAAAATCTTCATCTCAAGAGTGTGAAGAGGCTTAAATATCGTAATACACAATTTTGGACCTAAGATACCAAAATGCTAATGATGCAAAGTGATTGCGTAAATTTTACCAAGGAAGTACCAAAGTGTGACATGCTTAGGGAGAAACATTTGTGAGTAGGGTGTTCAAAACCAAATCAACTAAAAATCAGAAACCAAACCAAACCAAAACCGCAAAACCGCATTTGTCGGATTAGTTTGGGCTATTTTTAACAAAACCGCATGGTTCGAGTTGGTCATGTTTGTATTTTGCAAACCAAACCAAACCGAATCAAACTGCATGATGGTACAACCTAAATTTTACTTAACTCTCATCTAACTCAAACCTAAACTTAATATATATTAGTCCTATGATTACAAACAATTTTCTCATCCTTACACTTATGGTTTTAGTTTCATTTTCTTAAATCTTTCATGGCATTATCGCTCATCTTCAACACTTTCATCTTGCCTCTTCTTCTCTCTAATCTCTACTCACTTATATTATTTCATTTTCACCTTCTCATTTTATGCAAATGTTCCTCTTCCAATTTCGCTTTATCGCACATATTTATCTCTAATCTCTTCTCTTTATGTTCTTTTCTTTTCATCTTCACTAATTTCTCATCTCATATATTTTTGTGTTTTATTATAATATTTTTATATTACTTTATGTTATTATTTTATGTTTATTATTTTATGTTTATTATTTCACTTTTGTTTAATCTAATTTTTACATATTAAATGGAAAGTTATTGTCTAAATATGATGAGTTTTATTGTTATTTGATAGTGTATGAATGACAAAATACAAAGTTATGTTGTCATCTATATTTGTATGCATGGCTAAATAAAATATTTGTAAAAAACCAAACCAAACCGCATTAGTTTGGTTTGGTTTTTTTCCTAAAAGTCAATCGAACCAAACCAAACCGCACACCTTTTTCTCTCGCGGTTCAGATGATTTTTAGCGTCAAAACCGCCTAAACCGCACCGCGAACACCCCTATTTGTGAGGATGTCTCAATCTATCTAAGAAAGGAGAATCCTGTTTGTTGGGAAACAAGATTATGTTTCACTAGGAAAATAAATTCACAAAGGAAGTGAATATCCTGCTTCGTTGAAAACGAGATTACCTTCGTCACCCTTTGTGACAATGTTTAAGGTAAGCAAAGATGATATTACCAATTATCACCTAGTGATAGTTTATGGTAATTTGAATGAAAACTCATTTACCGACTATCACCTTGTGATGGTAAATGTGATGCGCGATTATGCAAGAGGTGCATCCCAGGATGTAGGAGAGACAAGAAACTTCATGCTATATATTACGCAAGTAGAACATTAGACTCTGCACAAATAAATTACGCCACTCGAAGGAACTTTTAGCCATAGTTTTGCATTGAAAAATTATGTTCTTATCTAGTAGGCGCAAAGATTATTATCTATACGATCACGCAGCTTATCGATACCTACTAGCTAAACAAGACGCCAAACCAAGACTATCGAGGTGGATCTTGTTTCATGGAGTTTGATTTAGAGATCAAAGATAAACATGGTTCGAGAATCTTGTGGTGACCATCTATCTAGAATGAAGAACCTTAGGGATTTAAGCGACGACTATGTCTCATCCATATCACCTACTTACGCACTCACGCTACTATTAGCTTCAAGATTCAAACGGCGCGAATCAGTGCAATCACTTTCTTTTGACAGCAAGAAGATGAGATAGTCGAAAACATATGAGCAATAGCACAGTTGAAACTCGACAAGATTATTTCCGCATAGCTTTTTACTATTCTGACAATTTCCTCTTACTAGGATATTTGTCCCTTGTATACAAACCGCTCGCCATAGGCCACTTTTCAAAATCATGCAAATTTCTTTTATAATCGCTAATTTTATTGTTGTTTGCATAAAGTCCAAGGATTGCTTTGAATGATTATATGCATCTGACAATAAACACACGTTCATAAACATACGAAAAGTGAACAGAAACAAGTGATTACTATAGGCTCTAGGAATTGAGATGACGACCAAAGTCACCAACGCATCCCACAGAGTCATAGGAAATACATCTGCAGGATCACCAATCCCCACAGCGCCATCCCTCCCTACAAAGACAAATCTTCTCCAACAAAGTATTACATTATCATCTCCTCCCAACAGTGTTCCAACACTTTCAACTTCATCACATTAGTCCCCGAGCAGTGATCCTATCAACTTCATCACGTTAGTCCCGAGCAATGATCCCATCATCAAGCTTCAATTTCATCATGTTAGTCCCCGAGCAGTGATCCTATCAACTTCATCACGTTAGTCCCCGAGCAGTGATCCCATCAGCTTCATCAAGCTTCAATTTCATCACGTTAGTCCCCGAGTAGTGATCCTATCAACCTCATCACATTAGTCCCCGAGCAGTGATCCTATCAGCTTCATCACCTCAAGTGATCCTATCAGATTCATCACCTCAAGTGATCCTATCAGACTCATCAACTTTAATGATCCTACAAGCCTCATCAGCTTTAATGATCATATAAGCCTCATCAAGCTTTAATGACCCTATCAGCTTCACCATGTCATGTCAGTCTCCAAGCAGTAATAGATTATGACATCCCACGTCATCCTCAGCAGGATCTGGATATAAGATCCCCAGCCGAGTATCTCTCAATCATTGCTATTCTTTCAGCAGCACTAATATCCAGACTCGAGACTTGGTCAGATAGTGCACCAGAGGAATCGGAAGCATCTCTTTTCTTCACCGGTGGTTCGCAACAACCCTATTCCAAGTGAACCGTAAATCTCCAGAGAATGTTCCTATCTTCTTCAAGATGGATATGTTTTGAAATACTATAACATCTACATTCATGCATCCATAAAAGTCATAACATGTATATATCATAGTAATATTGTCATGCATCATAATCTACATAGGACTAACCATATCCTGTCAAGATTTTATCTCCCCAATAGGTAAAAGTCATTTTCCAAACAGAAGGTCAAAGATTAATGCCTGAAATAAGACGGGAGAACTATCTGAGAGACCACACAAATTATTTCCAGGCAATAGACTATGGATTAACACCTGAAGCAAGATGGGAAAACTATCAGCATCCTGCCAAGTATTCATCTCAGAAATAGCCAAGACGAAGGTTTATTCTGACTCTCTCTTATTATCAACCGTCTGGATGGCATCTTTAAGCCCATCTCCGACTACGCATATTCATCATCCCGATGGCATCTTTAAGCCCGCCCCGATGTCTCTTCTATTCAAAAGACAAACAGAGTCTAGCGACGATTCACTCTCCAAGACGCTTCTCCAAATGGCATCCATAAGCCTATTCCAAGCAGATCGTCAATCGACGATCCTATTTCATACAACATGGTGCAAATTTTCAGATTGAAGTGTTCAATCATCTTCTACCTTTCGTGTCACGAAGACAAGTGTGCCAATCTAACCCTTCGCACAAGAAGATTGAACAGGGCAAATCATATACCCCAAAATTTTCCCTCCTACTTCTCAAGATAATTCACATCTCAATTCTCAAGGATTTCATAAGGGTCACTGACAAACCTTCTCCTAAGCAATCAATCCAAGCTAGGTTTTGCTATTCTCAAGTCAAGATGGACTTCCAATGCTTCAAGTGGTCATCATACCTCATCCCATGTTCCAAGGGATCACTATGTCAAATTTCAAGCCTCACAAGTCAAAATTGCTCATCCAATTGCTCGATGGTTGAAAATCACTGTGTTAGCCAAAAGTCAATTGTGGTCAACATATAGTCAAACTTCATAATTTTTGTCAACATCAATATTTTGAAGTCATATTCATCATTTGATCAAGAGTTGATCATGATTCATCAAGAAAAGCCAAGATCCGATCAAAAGTCAAAGTTTCCTAATTAGGGCTTTCAGACAAAAAGTCAAACTTGACCAAGCATAAATTTCACATACTTCATCATAAATTTCTCCACCAAAGCTCATTTTGAAGAGAATTCAATTCTCCAAAACTTCATGTCTCACAAGCTTGGGCAAGAAATGCTTCATTTGGAAGATATGGATCAAGACATTACAGTCCTTCTAGAAAAGTCAACAAAAGTCATTTTGCAAAGAAGTTTCATGAGCATGGAAACTCCAATGAAAATGAAACCAAAAGGCTGTTTAGAAGACATCTTGAGCTTTCTAAAAGTCCAAGAACACTCAAAATGTTGAAAATTGAGCAATATACAAAATGGAAGTTGAGCATTTTGAGGAGGTGCGTGAAGAAAATACCTAGCAAAAGCCAAAAATTTCAAATGGGCCTAAGATTTTATTATTTAAACTTGATCATAAGATTATACATGACTATTATGCTACATGCCACGCCTCACCTTTTTTATTTATTTTTTGAATTTAATAGCTTAAATTCAAATTTAATTAAATAAAATACAAAAATAAAAGATAAGGCAAGTTGGGCTAGATATTTGCATGGTTTGGGGTCCAAGATAGCTCATTACAAACTCAATAATTTTGCAAGAAGATTGAGGAAGAGATTGAGCAAATTTGGAAAGATTTTGCAAATTTTAAATCAAATATTCTCCATTTAAGGAGAATCTTTCTTAATGCCTGACCTAATTCCACTCTCCTATATATACCTATTCTTACAAGACAAAGGACTTTTGGATGTTCTCATACACGTATTGCCACTTATCACAAACCCTAGAATTTTCTCAAAATTTTCTCAAAATTTCTCAAAGTTGGCAAACTCGTGTTCTACTTTCCACCCACTTACCACTTTCAAGCATTCCATTGTGATCCCGAGGTAAGTATGCATCATTATACATGATCATAACACGTTGAAACATGCCATATGAACCGCCTCGATTTGCATTTTTTTGAATTGTGTTTTACATTTGAGCGTGTTTTGCTTGCAACTAATGTTTCTAATATGTTTATAGCATTATATAGAATGATCCGGGTGCGTTGAAGTTTTCCATGGCTTAATTGCTAGTTGCCATTGTTAGCGCATTTAACCTGGAAGAGCTTCAGATCTCGTAGTTCTAGGGCGATTCAAAACGATTTAACATTACCAATCGATTCAGAGCCCTTGAATTGGATAGGTACCCTTGTTGCATTCATATTGCTTATTTTGCGTGTTGATGATTGAACACGATCGGAGAAGATGACCGAGCTTTGCTTCAGCTCTTGACTTAGAGGCCAACAACACATACATATTTATCATTCCAAAGAAGTATGATTGGATGTATCACACCTCAATGGGTCCTCCTTGCGGCACTATGTCATTTCTATCAAGTCGCGGGTTCAAACCCCACCTTTGCCTTTTTTCACTATTTATTTACATGTGTCTCCGTAGGAACGCCTCCAGAAGCTTCACTGGCATTCCCAAGACTAAAAGCTCCACTTCTGGCCCTCAAGACCGTATGTCAACTTCTAGGTCCTTAGCAGAATCCTCCGAAGCCCACTGGATGGCCCCAGATGAGAAGTCCCTAAGTTCAGCTTTTCCTGGGAGCCTCCAAATTTCGTAACTCCCCGTAAGCTCCAATCCGGCGCCCAAGAACGAACCTCCAAAGCTCCAATGATAGCTTCCGCTGTATTTTTGTTTTGTTTTGTGCTTTCCATATTTTGCTTATTTTCTTTTTTAAATAATTAATTAATTTAATTAGTAATTAGGTTAATTAATTTAGGATTAATTAGATAATTGTCAAATATTTTCTACCTAATTTAATTAATTAATTTAGGTTAGTATTCACTAATAATTTTTTAATTAATTAATTAAAATCAATCGAGCTAGGTTGTTTCACATAAATT